>CM069540.1:65641182-65821580 GCA_035773235.1 Eospalax fontanierii | reverse complement strand
ATGACCTTAATGTTTCAGTGCTGGAGAGTCTTGGAACCCAGGGTGAGAAAGGTACATGGAATCACGGCTGGGAGAGTTGAAGAGTTGTGACGGCATCAGCAGTAGTGTCTGCAAGTCAGGAAAGAAATGAGATCTGGATTAAGAAATACGCCGGTGTGGACATGGCCTCCTGGGTAAAGCTCTTGTTATGCAGTCATTCGGACCTGGATTCGTAGTCAAGAGCTCTACATTGAGCGTTATCTCCAAGCACCTGAGTTCAGATCTCTAGAACCTATGTAAAAACCAGGTATAGCAGCACACGCCGGCTATCCTAGCACTCTTACAGTGGGATGGGAGGGAGAGATAGGGGAATCCCCACAAGCTAGAGGACCAGCTCGCCTGAAGATGATGCCATCAACAAGGTGGACAGCCAGGACTGACACTGAGACACTGAGGATGTTCTGACCTCTACACATACGTGACAGCACACACACACACACACACACACACACACACACACACACCAGAAATTTAAAAAAAGAAGTAATTTGATGGAGATAGAGCCTGAGTTTGGTGGGAATAAAATGCTCCCCATAGGTTCATTGTGAAGGAGCCAGAATCTAATCCCAAGGGCAAGGTGAAAGAAACCGAGGCAGAGGAAAGAAATGTTCAAAGAGGAGATCTTCAGAGAAGTTACCAAAGGCAGAGACCAGGAAGACATGGGTGCCTTACAGAGTTTACATTCAGGCTCAAGAACAAGACCAGACCACGCGGGCCAATGGGGAAAGGGGGACAGTCGCAAGTGTGCTCGACGGAGGTGGTGCCTGAAGGAGAGTCTAGATCCCACAGAAATTGGAAATTTGGTTTCTCATAAAGATGACCCCAAGTGTCTGCTGACCTTGTGTCAGCATTCCCTCAGGAATTCAAGGCGTCAACCCTGGGTAGGCTAGCCTCCCGTGGACACACATGTGCCTTGTAAAACTGTGCATTGAAGACAGTCATCCCTCAAACCCCAATCCAGGGGATCAATAGTAGTGTCTGAGAATTAGGAATATGGATCCAGGGAAGGAGGGGGAGCTTTTTGACTTTTGTCAGACTGAACAGGGGTGAACTTTGGTGAGCAGTCGGCAGATGAACTACCTGTGTCCAAAACAGCAAGCCCAGCCTTTCAGTGTCCATGGGAACAGGGCCAGCCACACAGTCCTGGGCAAGAAGCTTTCTGTGGTGTGAAGATATACTGGCTTGAAGCCAGAACCTCTCACCCACATTCTCTTGGTTCCAAGGCAGTTTTTGAGCCTCAGTGGATGCTTTGTTACGTCTACCAGAAGAGATGTGCATTTTGCTCAGCTGAGCCCTTTGCCACTGCTCGGTAGATTTCCATCACAATGAAATCAATGAAGATTCTGATAGCTATGCATCTGAGCATTTGAGTTTGTTTAGTATGACTCCTGACATCAAAAACCAGACCAAGTTGTTTGAGTTCTGGAATTCGCAAAGGTGAACGGCAAATTCTGGATCGGACCATGGTGCGTCCGGGATTTGTTTTTGTTAGCACTCTTCCTCTGTCACCACATGCCCTGTTTCCAATGTCTAATACTCTGCTCACTCTTAACTGTTTGGGGGTGGATTAGTCCTGCCAGTTCCCGGAGAGAGGAGCCTAGCTTGTGCATGCTTCCATCTCTTCGTAACTTCTACACGGAAGCGCTGGCTGGAGGAGTGGATGGATGAGTGAGTGCCGACCTTTAGCTTAGAATGGCTTGGGTTTTGACATTGTCCTTCACGAGCAATATTTTCTCCTCATCTTTGCTCTAACCAAAATTAGCGTTGGTGGAGGCAAGCAGGTTTTTAAATAAACATGTCTGTGTTCAAACCACATGGCCCTTTATTAATGACACTTCCAAGCTCTGTTATTGTGCTCAGATTGGCAAAGGAGAGCTTTGTGCTCACAGACTGTAATTCAAGAGCCAATAAAAGTTGATTGCATACATATAAAGCACATGGGCTGGGGGTAGGTGTCTTGGATGGCTTACAAAGTGGGTGTCACATTTCATCTTCTGCATGGGGCTTTATGGGGGTCCCACATGTAGCCACAAACATCTACATGGTCCCTTTTGCTAAACTTCGTGTAAACAGCATTATGCTCCCATTCAAAATTACATCCACAAGACCACAGTGTGGAAAGGGGTCCAGATCACCTACCTCCTTTAGTTCTTACTGCAGCCTTGAGAGAAACCTGGTCCCTAACTAGGTCATCTTTACCTAGGCTTAGTTAAAACGGTATCAGTTTCCTGATTGCAGAGGTAGCAGCTAGAAGCACATGGTCTGTCTGCATTTTAAAAGAACAGAAAGCTGTGTTTTCTCCCAGCACACAACATCTACTGGAAAGTATTAATGTTATAAAGTACGTGTGTATGTGTGTGTATATGTGTGTATGTGTATGTATGTATATATGCAAATGTATATGTGTGTATATGTGTGCATGGATATGTGTGTAAGTGTGGTGCATGTAAGTAGGTGCATGTATGTGTATGTGTGTATGCATGTGTATATACATACATGTGTGTATATGCATGTACATGTATATATACATATGTGTGTATATGTATGTATGTGCATATGTGTGTGCGTGTGTGCATATGCACATGCGTGTGTGTGTATGTATACATATGTGTGTGTATGTGTGTATGTATATTCACATACTTGTGATGCTAAGGGTGAACTTCAAATGTCTTCTCTCAATCTACTTTATATTTTCAATAACACTTTTTTACTGAGCTTTTGTGAAATTCATACAATATATTTTGATCATATTTCAAGCCCCTCCCATATCTGCAGCTGCTTTCTACCCGTGCCCAGTTTCATGTCCTACATAATAAAACCCGTAGAGTCAAATTTGGGCTCCCAAATACCCTTTGGCATGGACTCATCCACTGGAGCCTGGTTAACCTGCCAAGAGTCAGAGCCTTAAAAGTGATGGAGTCTCCTTCCCCCAGCAGCCATCAGTTCCCAATAGCTCCTCAGGAGGCGCTGGGGTTTCCTCTGCACTTCCCCACTTTCAGGCTGGGATTTGTCTGGCTTGTTCTCACGTGGGACTCGTGCATGCTGTCACTATTGCTGAACTCGTACGAGTAACTGTTTCCTTGTGATCACCCACCACCTCCGGCTCTTGCAATCTTTCTGCCCCCTCATCCACAATGATCTCTGAGCTTAGAGGGACAGAGGTTTGATACACATGTTCTAATTAGGGCTAAGCATTCTGTAGCCTTTTGTTCTCTGTACATTAGCCAGTTGTGGGTTTCTGTGTTAATCACTATCTGCTACATAAGGAAATTTCTCTAGTAAGAACTGAGAGATGCATTAATCATGACAAGTTGGATCTGGGGTTGGGAAAGATCTCTGTAACCCAAACAGGCCTCCATTTTATGTTTTGAGACAGCGTCTCTCACTGAACCCAGAACTCACCAGTTCATCGAGGCAGTCTGTCAGTGAGAGTCAAGGGTCAGCCTGTCTCTGCCTTCTGGTGCTGGGGTTATAGGAATGTACTATCACTACCACACTGTGCTTCTTCAGTGGGTGCCTGGAATCTGAATTCAGGTCTTTATGCCAGCTTGGCAAGCATTTTATCTGTCAAACCATCTCCCAGCGTCCTGATCAGTATTAGTGAGAAAGTTTTCTTTTGTTTATTCTAAAACAAAATGCCTGGGTGCTTACTGGTTCCCTCCAAAGCCTTGGTCCTAGGAATACCCAGGCTTGTGTTAGAACCTGTGTTGAGACTCAGCCACCATCAGGCATTTGTTTGCCAACCACACAGTAGAGCTGGCTTTGAACAGTAAATGAAAGAGACTGTCTCCAGAGAAAGCGAGAGGAACTTTAGGTGAACAGAACACAATTACCCCAACTGGAGAGGTGCCAGGGTAGACAGTACACACTTGACTGTTGCAAAGGCACCAGGAGGCTGGCTCTTTCCCACATAGTCTGTCTTAAAAACAATGGGAATTTAATCATGGTCATCTTAATCACTAAAAAGGAATTATGATGATGTTAATAACTAGGATGTTGGTCACATCATTGGAAATTACTTCTTCAAAGTTATTGACAATCAGATCTTAGGGACAAGTGTATGTGTGTGTGTGTGTGTGTGTGTGTGTGTGTGTGTGTGTATGTACATGTGTGTGCAGTGCCCATGGAGGTCATAAGAAGGCATCACATCCCCCAGATCTGGAGTTCCAGGCAGTTAGGAGCCACGAGGTGAGTGCTGGGAACCAGACGTAGGACCTCTGCAAGAGTAGAAAGCACTCCTACCCACTGAGCCATCTCTTGAGCCCCGAGGGCCAAGTCCTAGTGACTACCTATCTGGGGAGAGTTGGTGGGCTCCCACTAAAGATGGTGTTTGATGTAGATTTCCACAAACTCTCAGCAGCCTCATCTTGTGCATACACAACAGTTAGAAAAGCAGCTAGAAAAGATGTGTTTGTTCTCTCAACTTACAGAGGAGAAAACTGAAGCAAAGCACTGGTCTGACTTGGGCACAATCACTAATTCTTGGTAAGCTATGAAGAGACGGTGTGCTCTGTGGGCCCCACACTCTGCCCCTTTTCCAAAACACCCTGGAATAAGGAGCCTGATACCTCCACTGGAGAAATGCTAATGTATGTTTCTCAACACATCTTTTTAGTGCTGGGCTTTAAAATTATGTAAGATGCAGTTTTGAAGTTGGAACCATCAAAAACTTCGGTCATGACGAGCTGACTAGAAAATGTATTTGATAATAAAAATTCAGTTCAAAAAAATGGATTACATAATCCATTTTGCTAAACATAGCCTGCACGGATCCAATGAGAGTCAACTCTGAAATCAGTCACTTGAGAAACTAAATTGTTAAAGTTCTGTGAAGTAGTTCCCTGATAAATGGCATTCTTTGACAGAGCATCAGGGTAAATACCGTGCACTCGTGATTGATCCACAAGAACCTTGAATTATTTTAAAAAGAATATTTCATTTTTATACTTCTACGTGGTTGCCATGAGCCACACAAAGGGATTCAAATCCAGTTCCTTTTCCAAAGTGGCGACCTTGGATGTGGTCCTTCATTCTGGTGTGAGATGTCAGTAGGTGGAACAAGGCTGACAAAATACATACAGTGGAGATGATGACTTGGTACATACAAAAAGGGCCAGATGACCTCTGCTACCCAGGATGTGCACCAGAGCTTAAAAACTCACTTCCCAGAGTTATTTACAGTTACTGACTTTCAATCAAAATGAAATACTAAATGAACCCATAGGGCAGACTTCTCAATGAATATGTTAATTCATGTTCAGAATCATCCTTGGAGATTTATTTAAGCATTTAAACTGAAAGTTCAAAAGAACTAAATAAACTTATACTAAGCATTGTAGACAGAAAACCATTTAAAGGAAGGAAGGAAAGAAGGAAAGAAGGAAGGAAGGAATGAAGGAAGGAAGGAAGGAAGGGAGGAAGAGAGGGAGAGAGGGAGGAAGGAAGGAAGGAAGGAAGGAAGGAAGGAAGGAAGGAAGGAAGGAAGGAAGGAAGGAAGGGGAACACAGCAGAGAATTTTTCCAAATGATCGGACCCCCAAGGCATTGTAATGTCATAAAAACTAGTCTATATCTGGTTGCCTTTCAGGCTTCATTTAGTTATTTGCCTTCTATTTGTTAAATGCCTATTAAACAACAGGCAGTGTGCTGGGTAATGAGGTAATGAGAATACACTTTTTTTTTTTTTTACAAAAAGGAAATAAAGACTGAAAGTGTGCTCTTTGATCTTAAGAGAAGAGCTGTTAAACAGATGTGGGGACAGATTATGTTCTTATGAAAATTATCTTTATGTGTAAAGGACAGTAAGGTTAAGTAAATTTGGAAGCTCATGTAAGTTTTCTAGATAATTTCCAGTGTCCTTGTGTGTGTGTGTGTGTGTGTGTGTGTGTGCGTGTGTGTGTGTGCATATGTGTGGAGGTCAGAGGTTGCTATCCAGTGCCTTCCTCTATTGTCTTTTAGTATACCTTTTGATGCAGGGTATGTTCCTGAACCTGGAGCTCAGGCCAATGATTTAGAAAGGCTGCTGGACAATGAGCTTCAGGGATCCTCTGGTCTCAACCTCCACAGACTAGGATTACACGCATACACGACCATGCCTGACTTTTGACAGGGTTATGAGGGATTTGAACTCAGGTCCTCATGCTTGTGTGGCAAGCTTTGTTATCCCATGAGGCCTGCGATGTCTTTAAGTGTCACAAATCCTGGGTTACATGTCACCAGCTAAGAAAATCAATGCTGGATCATCATGTGGTTTACTCTGTTCCATTGATCTGCAGGCCTTCTCACGTAGCTACAGGGATCTTCCCAAACCAAGAAACTTGGGTTTGAAGAAGCACTGACATTTTTGATATGGACATTGCGGTACAGTTCTCCTTGAATCACGTGCAGATTTACGACACTGGAGAGCACCATGCAGACCTCAGATAGGTGGACGTGGGCACACTTGTTCATCTTTTGTGAGAACCAACTGTTTGAAGAATTTACCCAGAATCATTGGGTAACTTCAGGCACCTATACTTGGCTTCTGAGAGACAGTGTTCTCTCTTGAAACTAGAGGGAACACACTCCCCAGGGCACTGCTGATTGGGCACTGTGTTTCTGTGATTCAACTCTTTGTCATCACCATGAACACACGAGCTGGAGAGGGAACAGCAGAAGAGTGAGAGACAAGGAGAACAGACCTTGGGGATCTGGAGCCCTCGTGACCACACCTCTGGTCACCGTAATCAGACAGTGCTGACTTCTGTGTTCCTGTCTCAAGCCTCCTTCCCAACGAAACTGGTCTGTGTCAATGGGCTCTACAGAAACAAGCGTCTGCCTTTTGACTGAGCTGCAGAAACCTGTCAATGTTCATCTGACTCTCTTCCCTCTGAACATTCTGTGTCTGACCTTTAGGAGAAGCCCGATGCTCTCTACCCATTTTAATTTCAAAGCAGAATCTTATCTCATTCTGAAAGCATTTTTGGAAGCTGAAGAAATATGGTCTCGATTTGCAAAATAGTTTTTTGACACCTGTAAATAACAGTCTGTGCTTAGAACATGGGGCGGGCAGGAGAGGGTTGGGCTGCATTCTGACAAACCCTTGCTCTGGGATCTGAGAAAGCTACTGAACACTTTGCTTTTCTTACCTATAGAACACATCTTCAGCAATTTCCTCAGTAATATGGATAATGTTTGTCACTGATGACCAAAGTCACCACTGACCGAATAATTGTGTGTGCCTCTATGTCCTTGTTTGTGCTGTGGGTGCCAAAGATCAGGGTCAAATGTCACCTTCAATCTGTCTCATTTCTGAGACAGTCTCTCACTGAACTTGGAACTCATCAATTCCACAAGGCTGGCTGGCTAGCAAGACCCTGTGATCCTCCTGTCTCTGACTCCACACACTCAATTTTTTTTTTTTAATGTGAGTGCTGGGCACCCAAACTCAGGTCCTCCTGCTTGGATGGGAAGTACTTTACTCATTAAGCCATCTCCCCAGTCCCAATGTAGTTTCCACATTTATGTAAATAAATATATAGCTAGAAAGATAAGATAGTTGTGACCTCCTTGGGCCACTGAGAGGCCTAATCTTAGCTCTTCATTCTCAGCCTAGGGGATGCTGGAGAATCAGACTCCTTGCATTCCAATGGAGAGAGAGGGGCAAAGTTTGGGTTTTATGGCATAAACTCGGTTTATATTCTCACCATAGTAAACTGGAACAACATCAAGATGAAGCATTGAAAACATCCTAGATACACGTGACACAGGTGTTCACAGCCATAGGAGCTGAGGCTATTCTGTTGCAATACTGCAGTCACTTTCTTTAGAAGTCAGGATTTGGCAAATGACTCCAGCATCTCCATTAGGTTAGGATGTGGTGGGTGGAGAAATGAAGTCTGACTTGGAAACAGGTCTTGGGAATAGTGTTAACCTCTTTTGTGTCAGTAAAAGAGGTTGTGCTGAGTGTAATTGGATTCTGGAAAAGACTATCTAGCATCTTTCCCTTTCGTTATCGTGTTCTAAGAAACCACTTCCAGAGCCTCCAAGAGTGAAGAGTTCGAAAGCTGCCTTAACATCAGGCGGCAAGCCACACCCGCAGGCAGCCTTGCACCCTCTCAGTGACAGTACATTTCTTCAACTTGCACTGGCAATCTGTTTCAGGATAATTTACACATTTACACATTCTAGAGAGCAAGGCACAGTCATGCAACTTAATTCCAAAAAACATAAGCACCGAAGCTTGCCTCTGCACATTAGCTTTACAAACCATGCGCATCTCTGCAGAAGCCCAGTGTACAACACAGGTCTGTATGGATTCAGCATCCACGGGTACCCACGGCTTGCCAGTCTCCATTCATAGAATCTAAATGGATGATTTAGAGCACTATCTGGTCGACCTTTAATTGTGGGTTTGGGTCAAGCACATCCGAGTCCTGGGGTCCACATCCCTTCCAGGCCCTGTGGCCTATAGAGTCAGGCTTGTGTCCTCAAATGTCCTTCAATGTGGTTTAAAAATGGGTCAGCCACAAAGAAGGAAGAACAGCTCTCCAGCAGTCTCATAGTAAGAAGTCAATGAGAGGTGGAAAGGAAGCCTTCACATCACATGCTCTACTGACAACATTTTCTCCTCTCTTCATGGCTGGGACTTTGCTTCTCTGACAAGAAAGAAAGGGAAGAGGACAACATTGTTTGTAGAACAAAGTGTGCTTGCCTCACCTAGGAAAGACACCGGGTATGACCTCTGACAGTTGCCTTCCTACACAGGGTAATTGAGTTCTTTTCCTATCCAGTCAGGCGGCTTCCTTAAAAACAGTGATTAAAGCAGATTTACTGGGGGGCAGGATGACATTTATATGGACTACAGGCATTTTCTTGTTCATTTTGTTTGGGGAGTAAACTTTTAGAAAGGGTAGATTTAATTTAGGGAACACTTCATTAAGACAGAACTGATCATTAAAAAGAATATTCTTACAGTGAGAAAGGCCACCTTTTCAGAAGGGTGTGCTCAGTTTTACAAAAGCTGACAGTTAAGGGAACAGAGGATTTGTGGGGAGGGGGAGGAGCATCTTTGAACTGGAGGTTCTTGAGTTTCCATCCTTTTCTTGGTTTGCTTTTGAGTAAACAGTGGGGCCCATGCATGAAATGCTGTAACTTCTGTTCAAGTGCTCAGAGCCAGGGTCAAAGACATAGATGTTTGTGGGGTGCGAACTCATTGCTGAGTGACCAATCTATCCTTTAACCTCAAAACAACACCTATCATTAGATCTAGTGTGAGATTTTTGAGGTTTGGTGTGGACTCATTCACTGAAAGAAATAGAACATCCTGAGGAAAACTTCTGGAAATGAGATGGATTTTGTTAATTTAGAAAACACTAAACCTGGGGCAGAACTACACTTAGAGACAAAAGCAGTGTTTATTGACAGTCTCGTTCCTTCTGGAATCTTCTACTGTTACTGTCTGAGACCAAGGGTTATCTTTGACAAATCTCTTACTTGACAAGGCTCTGCTGAGGGTCCTCGTTCTGTCTTGGGCTAGGAGAGTATTCTCATAGGGGAGTGTTTTCATAGGGGAGTGTTCTCATAGGGGAGTGTTCATCCTTCAAGTTTGCTGTCTGCTTTTCCTCCCGTTCAGATGAGGATTCTTTTATGGTCAAATTTAAAGAGGTTGTTTTAACCCAGGTTCTCAAACACCCTCCAATCCACCATGAACTTGGAGTGTCAGCCCAAATGCCAGTACATCTTCTGTTGTTGGGTATGGACCAAAACATATGACATCATGAAGATCCCAGCCTTAAAGATGCCCTCATCAATCGCACTTAGAATCCCGTGTGAGTCGTTTTCTATCATATATAATAAATCAGTTCTCTCTGTTTTAGTGAAATATTTCCTGAACTGGAAAAATTTCTTTAGTGTATATAAAATGTAATAAGTTTTCTAACTAACCAATCTAGTACAGATGAGTTATAGTTTTTGAGTATTTATGGGTCAGAAGCTTTTATATTTCTTTATGAATTAAATTTTTAAAATAGATGAGTCTGTTGCTCCATAACTGTTTTTAACAAATTATTCCAGGCAAAAATTACCATTTTTTTTTCATATTCGCAAATGTGTAGGTATTGAAAAAAACAAACGTTGGAGAAGGGGAGAGGCTGTGAAACAAGGACCCTTCATGCTTCTTGTAGGAGGGTAAATTGATATAATTTTTATGGAGGGCAATTTGCCAATGTAAGTTGAAAACATTAAATACGTTGGTATCCTTTGACCTAGTAATTCTATTTCCAGGAATCCATCCTACAAGTAATCCAGCACAGATAGTACTCATATGAATTGGTTGTTATAAGCACTACCTGCAGTCATGAAGAAAAAGAAAGAAGATACAAAATGCCCTAAATAAAGCATTTAATAAACCTGTGTATGTCCATAATGGGTTATGCTTATAAAGAAATGTTGCTGGAATGGGGAAACTGATTATCGATGGTGTTTGAGGAAAAATGCAGCATAAATGAGTAGAAGAGTGTGAACTCCACTCTGCAAAATGTCTGCGCTTAGAAGAAGAGATAGTTGCAACCCCAATGTTCACTCCTGATTATCTGCTCATGTTTAGATGACAGTACCCTTCCTTCTCTTTTTAGCCAGCAGGAGGCACAGTTTGTCGCAGGAGAAAGGCAGCCTCTGCTCCTTGTTCTTCCTTCAATCAAGCTTTATTCCTGTGTATCTGACCAATAGAAACTGGAAAAACATTTCAGTGCTCAGTAAGTGATTGTAATTTGGAGAAAGAAAAGTAAACACTGGGAGCAGCTATAAAATAAGTTGTCTGCTTCTAGATACCTTTCCGTCTGCCCTGAGAAAGCCTGGTGGTGTCTGTTAGCCGGCATTCAGCAGCTCGATGACTGGCACTAGCGTGTCAAAGGTTGCAGGGGTTTTTCAATTGTTTTTAATTTTCTCAATCTTTGAGAAGCTAGTTTACAGTTTACTAAGTTAGATCCCTAGAAATGAGTCCCGTGGGTTGTTTGGGTGCCATAGGCCTCAGAAGAGTGAGCTCTGCAGACCAATCCGAAAGACAAAGGCACATGAGTGGCTGTATCTGAAGCAGCAGGAGGAACCATCGATTGCCTTTTTTCCCTCCCCTTGCAATGAAGATCAAGTTTTTGTATTTTCTCTGTAAACAACAAGAACCTGAATTTTCGGTTCCTTTTCCCTTAAACTGAATGGCTGTTTCCTTTAATGAGGATAACCGCGCAGCACCTGAGGGCTTAAGAACACATGACTGCTAATCTGCTCCTCTCCAGAGAAGTAAGATCTTTTACACAGCCTGGGCAGAACTGAGGTTGTGGATCAGCTGGCCTCTTTAAGGTCAGGGTTGAACACAGGACACCAAACTTGCCCAGGATGGACTGACTGTGTGATGGCATGCTTGTGCCCACGGCAGAGCCAGACTGGGGGCGTGGAGGACCAGCTCCCACTCCCGGACTCCGTAGCCTCACTTCCAAGCCCTAAACATCGGTAAAGCCAAATCCAGCTACCCCCAGACCTTGATAATGGGAGATCTACCTCTCCCCTCATCTAAAGTCCACCATTAATTGCTCATAGGGTAAGAGAGCAGAACAATGGGCATTTCCTCTCCTACTGGGAATCTGAGTCCCTGGATTGACTGTGTGAATGTGTCCAACATCCTGGTTCTCCGTGCTTCCAGTTTTCCCATGAGGAAGTAATAAAAACAATTTCAAATAGCAGCTATGTCATAATCTCTAAGAGACTGGAGCACATAGAAGACAACCGAAGTCAAGCATACAACAGGTGCCTAATACATGCTGGCATTCTCTAGTCCCACCTGGGATAAGTTAATAAGT
Organism: Eospalax fontanierii; assembly: GCA_035773235.1. Classification (NCBI taxonomy): domain Eukaryota; kingdom Metazoa; phylum Chordata; class Mammalia; order Rodentia; family Spalacidae; genus Eospalax; species Eospalax fontanierii. The sequence continues at coordinate 65,809,711 of CM069540.1, read as the reverse complement.
CAAAAATATGATGAGTGCTTAATAAACACTGGTCTTCTTTCCCCTCCCTGGGATGAGTTAGCTTTGCTTTGTACATTAGTACTGATGGGTGAATATGGGAGACATGACATGTAACAACCAACGTTGCAGAAAGAGTCCCACATCTCCGTCCTTCTTTCCTTTGCTCTCACGGCCTGAGCAGATCACCCAGCCTCTTCCACAGTCAAGTGCAGATGGGTGCCTTCTTGTATGTGAAACTTTCTGGCTTGATGAAGAAAATGTGGTAAAGTCGAACATCTAGTTTAGAAAGAAATTAAACAGCAAATAAAATTCAGTTACTTCAAGTTCAAGTTCAGTCTCGGCTTGTTGGGTCATTTTCTGCTTAGTGTTTTCCTTTAACGAGTCCTTATCCCCTCACTATGGCAGTTGTCAACTTGAGATACCTGGGAAGAGGGAGTCTCAGGTGGGAATTTCCTCTATCAGAGTGGCCTGTGGGCCTGTGTGTGAGGCAGTTTCTGCATTGTTGAGGGACGTGGGAGGGTCCATCCCACCATGGGCCATGACAGCCCTGAGCAGCTGGCCCTGAGTTATATGCAGAAGCAGGCCAGAGGATCAAGCCGGTAAGCAGTGTTCCTCCATGGTCTGTGCTCCCATGGTCTGTGCTCCCATGGTCTGTGCTCCCATTGTCTGTGCTCCCATGGTCTGTGCTCCAGGTTCCTACCCCGGGTTCCTACACTGGCGTCCCTTCATGATGGACTATGAGCTGTAAGCAGGGTAAACCCTTTCTTCTCCAAGCTGGTTTTGGTCAGTGTTTCATCAGAACAATGGAAAGCTAACTAGGACAATGGCCAGTTGACTTAGAGCTAGTTCTCACATTTTTTTGTTAGATGCACACAGGCACATATGCATGCAGGTAGGCACTAATAGACCCAGCCCCAGGCTCATACTTCTGAACCAGAAACGTAAGACTCTAGGTAACTAATGAACATTTTATTGACTTAATATTTGAATTTTCATTTGACTATTTTTGGCCTCTACAAACAGAAGCTAACCTATTGTATTGGTTACTTCTCTGTTCTGTGATAAAGCACCATGACCAAGGCCTCTTATAGAAGGAAGAACTGATTGGACTTATAGTTCCAGAAGGATGAGAGTCCATCATTACAGAGAGACATGGCAGGAGATGGGCAGAAGAGAAAGCTGAGAGCTCATATCTCTCAATCTCTCATATCGTCAGGCATGCACAGGAAGGAGACACACACATACACACACGGGGGGGTATGAACTCTCAAAGCCCCCCTTCCCCCAGTGACATGCTTCATTCCAGCAAGACCACACCTCCGAAACCTCTGCATACAATGCCACCAATTGGGGACAAAGCATTCCAATACTTGGAACTTTGGGGGGACAATCCTCATTCAAACACCACAAGTGTATAGTCGAGGATTCAAGCCAGGTGTGGTGATGCATGCCTATAATCCCAGATTTTGAGAGGTGGATGCAGAAGGATCAGGAGTTCAAGGTCATTCTCAGCTACATGGTGAGTTCAAGGCCAGCTTGGGTGACCAAAGACTCTGTATAAAAATGACCAAAATGAAAATAAAAATTAATTGCCAGGTTTGGTGCTGGAATTATAATACCAGAACTCAGGAGGCCGAGACAGGAGGATTGTGAGTTTTAGGTCAGCCTGGGCTACATGGGAAGATCCAATTTCAATTTAAAACTAGAATTAAAATAATGCATTTGGAGACACATTCGGAGGACAGTTGAAGACTCAACTTCCTATAGACCCTATCTGCATTTTCAATCTCCCTGAAACCAGGTCTGGTCATCCACAGTCCGAATTTGTCAAATATGACTTGATTCTTTTAAAATCGAGTGATCATGTCCACATCACTTCTGCGACAGTGTGCAGTTTTAATTATTCGGTCTTGCTGTTTCTTACTGCTCTTCACATCTTTTTTTTACTATTTTACTTATTATTTTTATTTTGTTTTATATGTATGAGTGTCTTACTTGCATTTGCATATGTGCATCCATGTTGTGCTTTGCCTGCGGAGGGCAGAAGAGGACATTGGATTCCCTGGAACTGTAGTTACAGTTGGTTGTCAGACATCATGTGGAAGCTGGGAATCAAACCCAGGTCCTCTGCAAGAGCAGCCAGTGCTCTTAACCACTGAGCCATCTCTCTAGCCTCTCCTTCTCTTAATGTGTATAATATGTAAGTTAAATTACATGATAAGTGTGTGTATAGGAAAAAATAACCACTGTACAGTCTGCTGTTCCTGTGAATCCAGAAAACCCGGGAGTCCTGACGAGAACCCAGGTGTAATCATCTCCTTGTGTTGTTCCATCAGGGCCAGGGTCTGACTTAGCCCAGGCCCACCTTGAAACTTATTGTATAGCTGAGAGTGACTTTGACCTTTCACCACCAATCCTCTACCTCCCAAGAGCTGGTATTACAGGCATTCATCAACAGCTGTACTTTTTGGGTGTGGGGCTGAGACTTGAACTCAGCACCTCTCACATGCTGAGCAAGTACTCTACCAGTTGAACGATATCCACCAGCAATTGACCACTTATTTCTTTTTTAAGAAAATATTTATTTTTATTTAATGTATTTGAATGTTTTGTCTGCATATATGTATGTGCACCATGTGCATGCCTAGTACCCACTGAGACCAGAAGAGAGTTTTATATTCCCTGGAACTGGAGCTATAGATGGTTGTTAGTTGTGATTTGGGTGCTAGGAACTGAAACCGGGCAAGATCAATCAGTGCCCTGAACTGCTGAACCATCTCTCCAGTCCCTCGATCATCTTGTTTTTGAATGTTTCTCATGACGTGGTGTCTTCTACTTCCCACAGACCTTCCTAGTCAGGCAGTTCCAGAGCTACAGTGCTGAGCTTCAACTCGTGATAGGATCTGCTTCTATAGTTACTAATGTCCAATAAGACCCCATTTTCTGAGAGGTTGAGAAAGAGCCTGACCGTCTTCCTTCAGGAGAGCCTCTCCAGTAACTGAAATAGTGATTTCTGTGCTCATTTTTGTCCTGAGTAAGTTCAGTTATTTCCTTGGGATTGACATGTTAAGGACAATCTTGATATCATGTAAGTCCTGAATGTTCTTATGTTCTGTTTTTTCCAGAAGGAACACTGAGAAGAGAAGACAGCCCCTAGCTGGACAGAGCCATGTCATATGTGGCTTTGATTTGGCCTCTTCCTCCCTCCATCTCTGATGATAAATAATACAGTGGCTCCAACCCTGCCCACTCCCACTTCCCCAAGCAAGCTGCAGGCCTGTCTCTAGGGAAAGTTCCATATTCTGATATTCTGAGAGATATATATCTCACTAGAGTACATGTATACAGCTGTTACCTTTTCTATGATGTTGGGCCTCATAGGCCCAGACATGTAGCCTGGTGCAACTTTCTTAGCCTCGTTGGAGTTTTTGAGGCCTGTCTCTGACACTCCACTTCCGCATGGGAGTGATTCAGCAAGGTATGGCAAGAATGGCCTCTACCTGGCTACAGCCTACGTGGTGAAAAATGATTGGCCCTTCACTTCCCACGTTTTTAGCCCAACCCCTTACCTCTACCCTCTATAAGACTGTGCTTGATGCAATAAAGTGAGAGCCTGCTTTGACAGTTCTCCCGGCTTGGTGTGGTGTTTCTCCAGATTGGAGAGGGTCCCGGCCATTGACACTCACCGTCCCGCTCAGGCCCTGGAGGAGGCTGGCTGGACCGCCTTCTCCACTGCCCTACCTGCCGGTGAACCCTGCACTATGAGGTCTTTTCTTCCTAATGTGGCAATGATGAAGGTTTTACATATCACCCCAGCCTAATGTCTCCATATTCTCCATGCTTTTGATGTGTTTTGTAGAGCAGGTGATATTCAGGAGCACATGTGTTGTGTAATGAAAGAACCAACTGCAGAGCCATTATGTGTCTTTTGTCGGTAGATGGCACTGGGGAGTATTTTGAGTAAGATGCATCTTCAAATCCTTTTAGTAAGCACGGATCCTGAGCCAGGCCTCACTGGAACTGGAAACTCAGTGATGAACACACATTGGGTCCCAGGCCCTCCTCTCCCAGTTTCACTTCATCCACAAAGAATGTATCACTTCACCATGGCTCACGACTTGCACTCTGCAGTGTTTAACATCTACCACTCCCGTTGCCTGAGCTGCCCTCACCACTCTAAATCCTTCTCATGTCAAACTCCTCCCTTGCCCACTTTTCAAAGATGAGTTCGCCTCCTACAAGAAGTCTTCTCAAAGCTTCTCAGTGACTCAGGATCACCGTCTCTGGGTCTCTAAATGCTGCACTTATGCTTCTCCTACACCTTTGACTGATGCAGCTGTTGCCTCATGCATCTCCTATGAGCTCATCAGGGGAGGGACCAAACATTATTTGCCGACTAATATAGAAGACAGTAAATTTAGAAGACCGTAAATAAAGAAAAATAATGCCTTCTTCAATATAATACTCATTATATTCAAATAAAAATTTTAAAAGTAGACATAAATTATGCAGAATTGATTTTATATTTTTATTAATTATTTTATTTTATGTGCATGAGTGTATTAGTTGCATGTATCTAAGTGCATGCAAGTCGTGCAATGCCCCTGAATGTCAGAAGAGGGCGTCAGATACCCTGGAACTGGAGTTAGGACAGTTGTGAGTCATCATGTGGCTGTTGGGGATTAAAACCCAATCCTATGCAAGAGCAACCAATGCTCTTAACCACTGAGTCATCTCCCTAGCCCACATACATGATTTTTTTTATTATTATTATTTTAAACTAGTGCTAGTTAAGTTACAAGTGACAAAATTTCTAAAAAGGAGCAATGTTTTACTTAAATATGTTTCCGTGTACTTTTTTAGCCACAGAATCTGTAATAATCATATATATGAAAAATAAAAATCTTAATGGTCTTCCAGTGCCTATGGAGTCTACTAACACAATTAAACACAGCCCTCTGGACTCAGAGCATCCTGATTATTAGAACTACAATATCTTAACTTTTATTTACTATTCTTGCCCAAATGTGACAGAACACTTGCTACTTGAGGGTCTGGGTTAAATGTACAACACCTATTGTACTGTGCAATCATGTGTTTGAAATAAGTCAGACTGCAGAAGGATCAAATGGCCATCAGTTAAAGCTTCCTTGGGGGCTAAGGAGATGGGCTCAGTGGGTGACAGCACTTTCTCTACAAGCATGAGGACTTTAGTTTGAATTCTCAGCACCCATATCAAAGCCCTTCATGGCTGCCAGGGGCTATAACCCCAGGATGGGGATGGCGGAGGCACAGACAGGCAGATCCAAAAAGCTCATTGGCCAGCTACCCTAACTGAAGCACTGTGCTTCCGATTCAGTGAGAGGTCTTGTTTCAAGGCAGTAGGGCAGACAAAAACACTCAGTGTGCTAGTCTACCTCCACACCTGCTCCTCTACACCTCCACACTCACATGTGTACACACCCACACCCACACCAAAATAGTAAACAGTAAAAATCTTAGCCTTTGCAGAAGAGCCCTAATTCCATAATGTCACTATGCTTAAAACTGACCATAAGCCCCATTCTCTTTTTTCGAATAGTCTTGCTGAGAAGCCCTGGCTAGCTTTAATTCATGATATAGTCTAGGCTGGCCTTGGACTTCCAGCAATCTTTCTCCCGCTTCCCCTTCCACTTCCCTGCCCCTGCTCCTGCTCCTGCCTTCCCAGTGCTGAGATTACAGGCATGTGTAACCACAGTGAGCCCCACTCTTACAGAAGTTAAATTTTCAGCTGTAGATTCAATATTTCCAAAGTTATGTTTTTTAAGTCACCAAATTGAAAGGATAAAGCAAACAGAAAAACATACAAGCCATTTCATTTTGTATGTCCTATTGAAGACAGTTTTAAACTATTTCTAAATTTCATTTAAATATCCCTTTGAGGTACATAATCACTTGAAAACTAAAACTTTGCAATGTAGTGATAATAGATTTGAGGAATCAGCCAATAAGGGAGGGGAATCCACTGAACCAACTGGGTTACACAGGAGCTTAGCTTCTCATCTACCCTGTACATTAGAAGCAGCACATGCACCACCCAGACCCACCTCCTCACCTGTTTCCTATAGCAGGGACCCCATGATGGCAACCAGCTCTGTGTGGGCTCCGACCAGTTACTCAGAGGGAGCAACACAACAGCAGCTGCTTCAAACCTGTACACTGTGTGCCTTTCATCTCCCATCCAGAAGCATCTCTGTGACACCAAAGACCAGGACAGCATCAGACATCCTAAGGCCCTGCCAGGACTCATGCATGAACTCAGAAATGTAGGCAAGTTAATGACTCCTGAGGAAAGCCTTTGGTGGATAGAAGATTAATGTTTTAAAGGAAAACCCTTAGCCTTTCCCAACCCCCCAGTAGACTCTCCTAGTACAGGACATGGAGATCACAGAGTCCCATGTAAGTCAAGCAGTCTGTCACATTAAGCAATAGCTAATCTAACAACACATCTTCTTTTCTTTTCTCTTCTAATTTACCACACAGCATATATAGTACATTGAACGTTCTCTCCCAGTACACTCCAACCTCCCTTTATCTTTATCTTTCCTCCCCCTCCTTCCTCCTGTCAGTCCCCTTTGTTCCCCTGGTTTTATACTTCTACTTTTGTGTCATATAGAGAAAGTACCTAATACAGCATCTATGCACGATCAGCTTGGCAGTGAGGATGTTCTGAGGAAATAATGAAAAGAGATGCTCGCCTACTGCTTTTCCCTCTTTTCTAAGATGTTCAAAGGGATTCAAGCAGGGATTCTGAATACTACTATTTTCATTATGGCTCAATTTCAGACTCCCCTCAGTCAGTGGTTCAGAGCACTTGCTCTTGCAGAAGACCTGGGTTTGGTTCCCAGGGTTCACATGATGGCTCACAACAATTTGTAACTCCAGTTCCAGGGGATCCATGCATTCTTTTGGCCTCTTCTGGCCTCTAAGGGCAGTAGGGATGCACGTTGTACACATACAAGCAAATGCTCATGCATGCAAAATAAAAAAAATAAATCTTTACAACTAACAAAAGTAAATCAAATAAAGAAATACAGAAAGGAATTAATAATAAGTGTTTTAGTCAGTTTTCTTCTATTCAATTATTTAGAATAATGGTCCATGCTTATGATGGTTTACCTTTTTTCTTTTCTTGGTCTTTGAGACAGGGTCTCCCTGTAGCCCTAGTTAGCTGAACTCACTACATAGACCACACTGGCCTTATGAGATTCACTCTCAGAGATTCACCTGCTTCTGCCTCCTGAGTGCTGGAATTAAAGGTGTGATTATCATGCCTGGCCCAACTTTTGTTCTTTTTAAAAAATATTTTATTTATTGTTTTTGTTAAATGTATGAGTGTATTACCTGCATGTATATAAGTGCACCTGTGTCATCAAATGCCCACGGAGGTCAGAAGAAGGTGTTGGATCCCCTAGAACTGGAGTTACATATGACTGTTGGCCAGCATGTGAGTGCTGGAAACTGAACCCAGGTCCTCTGCAAGAGCTGCCAGTGCCCTTAACCACTGAGCCCAACTTTTGTTCTTTTTTAAAAAAAAAAAAACCAGAAACCTTAGCAAATTCAAATGGCTCTCAGTTACTTGCTATGTTCTACTTCAGAATGGCAACTAGCAGACAGGGAATATAATACAATAATACCTACTCACAACTTTTCAGCATAAAAAGACTAGTGATCTTAAAATGTATCCATTGAATTGCAGACACAAACAGTAGTTTTTAAGACTGAGAGAAGGGCTATGAAAATAACTGGCTTAATCATACTGAAAGTGGAAAAACAGGGGAATACCAGCTATTCTTGTTGCAAGCAGCATGGTTAATATGAGAACATCAATAAAAAATTTATATCTAATGTCCAAATTATGTGACTTCTTTAAGACATGGGTCCCAAAAAGTATTAAAGAAAAAAGAACACTGGGCTGGGTATGGTGGTGCCCGCGGATAATCCTAGCACTTGGGAGGCTGAGGGAGAGGATTATGAATCAGAGCATGCCCCAGGCTACATAGCAAGACCCTGTCTCAAAAAATGCAGAAACAACAAAAACCCCTAACACTGAGACGAGTAAGCAGGGAGCTAGACGTGAGGTGACTTAAGGTGTATCTCATGGTAGGTGTATCTCTTGATGCTCAATATGTCCCTCTGTGGTCAAACTCTTGAAACTGGAGTTAGGCTTTTCCTGCTATAGTGGAAACTAAGGAACTAGCACACTTTCCTAACTGGTATATATGTGTGCCAACAAAGGGCCTGCATCCTCCAAAGACCTTGGCTTCATTAGATTATCATTTGCATTGTGGTCTGGACATCTCCCTTTGTGGGCTATTTAGGAGGATCATGGGAAGAAATATACTAAAAGGGAGATTGGTTTCATCATGATTTGGGAAGGGAGAGAATAGGTCACTTCACCCCCATGACATTCTACTCACCTCATAAATAATCCTAAAAATGTTTTCCAAAAACAATAAAACCTACTCTCTCCCACTGAGTCAGCCCACTCCAGTCTCTCTGCAGTATATTATCACTTGCCTTGGCTTTGCTAAATAAACTTCTGTTTAAACTGTGTCGCTAGGCTGCATTTTTTTCCTTAAATAAGATAAGTGAAGGAAATGTCCACTCAGTAACAACATGACTACCTTAATGCTGGTAGGAAAGGTAAAGCCAATGTCCAGAAAGTGCCATTACAACTTAACAGTTAACACAGAGGCTGGAGGTCCTAGGTGGTTCTCAAGTCTTATCAAAATAGAAACTTTAGGAAGCTCAAACGCATTAGGAAGTTCTGAGAATGTGTTTCATTTCCCACAGCTATTTCATTAACTGTGACAACACTAGCATGATATCCGATTGAAGATTTCTGTTTTTAAAAAAGATTTATTTATTTTTATCTTATATGTATTTTGCCTGCATGTATGTATGTGTACTCCAAGCAATGCCTGTGGAGGCCAGAAGGTGCCAGATACCCTGGACCTGAAGTTACAGATGTCTGTGAATTGCCCTGTGGGTGCTGGGAAGTGAATCTGGATCCTCTGCAAGAACAGCACTTCCTCTTAACCATGAAGACATTTCTTCTGACCCAAAAATGTGCAATTAAAAAAAGTTTTTTTAGTGATATGTATGTCTGTCTGCATGTTCTTGTGTATGTAGGTGCATGTGTGTGTTGGTATCCTCATATACATGGAGGCCAGAAGACATCCTTGGGTGTCATCCTCAGGAATGACATCCATTTCTTTTGAGACAGAGTATCTCATTGGCCTAGAGCTCATCAATTAGGCTAGGCCAGCTGGCCAGCCAGCCCCAAAGATCTTCTGTCTCTACCTTCCCAGCACTGGGATTACAAGCACATGTCACCAGACCCAGCATTTTTACATTTGTGAAGGGAATCAGACTCAGCCATCCCCTTTGCCTCCAAAACTGGCAATCGTACTGAGTTTTCTGATTCCAGTAAGATGAAAGAAGCAAACAAACAAAACTTCCTGCTTATAAGCATCTAAAGAGATTACAGTCAGGTGTGGTGGGACACGGACGTCATCCCTGCAGCTTGGGAAGTGGAGACAGGTGGAACTCAAGTTTGAGGAAACCTCAGCTACACACTGAATCTGTCTCAAATAACCAAACAGGGCAGGAGGGACAGATGAGTCACAGAGTGCACAAAGCCCTGGATTTCAAAAACAATCAGCCAAACAAAGAAAAAGACTGCACATATTACAAAAAATATAATTTATTTATTTACTTAGTTATTTTGGTTTTTAAAAAGCTCTGCTTTATTTTTAGTTGTGTACACGTGAGTGCAGTCCAAGGAGGGCAGAGGCTTTGAATCTCCCTGGATCTGGAGCTATATGCAATTGTAAACTGTTCAAGGTGCATGCTGGGAACCAAAACTGGGTGGTCTGCACTGCATACTGCTCAGCCATCTATCCAATCCTTTTTTTTTTTTTTTTTTTTTTTTTTTTGAGATAGAATCTCGAATAGCCCAGGCTGGCCTTGAACTTTCCATATTATAGAGGATGACTTTGAATTTTTTATTCTTCTTCCTCTATATCCCAAGTGCTGGGACCACAAGCATTTGCTCCCATGCCCAGTTTGGCTTCCTGCATGGCTAGGCAAGTACATTAACAACTGGGTTATGTCCCCAAATACTTTCAGTGCATGGTTGAACTTGTAAGAGGGTGAAGCCAGACCTCTGAAAATCAGAATGGTAAGCCTAAGAATTGATGCTAATGTTGTACAAGTATGAACTACAAAAGAGAAGAGGGGTGGGTGTTAATAAACAGTCTCACTCTTGGTGTTCCCACAGTAACAGAGACTCATCAACCCATGGGCCCTAATTAGAGATTAGAAGGAAATTCTTAAAGAGCCTTCACAGATGAATGTGTTTATTTTAAAACATAATACACAAACTTCCTTTTCTCTACCAGGTATCTAAGTAAAGAAAAAACCTCTTTAAGAAAAAGTACTCAAAGCATGTGCAGTAAGTAGGTCTGGAGTACAAATTTAGACAAACTGTGTCTGTAATACAACATCATCATGCTCATAAGAAGTAATGCAAAACTTAGTCCTGGCCCAGTAATATTACTTGGGCACTTGGCAGAAGCAAACAAAACCTTCCTGGCAAGACACTAAAATACAAGTCAGGCCCCAAAGGCATCCTCATAGAGAGAACAAAATTCTCTAAAAGCGAATTCCTTAGTTCAAAACTATAAAACACAAGAGGAAACAATCATCCACGTATGAGTCCTCAAACACAAAAGAAAGTCAGAGTTCAGTGAACACCGAATAAAGAATAATAGACAACCAAGAAACAAAATCTAGAATAAAATAAAATTTGACAACTGGGCCTGGTGACTCACACCTGTAATTTCAGAACTACGGAGCCTGAGGCGGAAGGACCGAGGATTTGAAGGCAGTCTGGGCTATAAAAACCAGGCCCTGTCTGAAGAAACAAATAGTAGGGGCTGGAGAGATGATAGTTCAGCAATTAAGAGACCGGCTGCTCTTACAGAGGACCTGGGTTCAGCTTCTGGCACCTACATGGAAGCTACCAACTGTCCATAATTCCAGTTCTGGGGGATCCAATGATCTCTTCTGGCCTCCACAGGCAATGCACATATACGGCACACTTATATACATGCAGCCAAAACACTCATACACACACAATCAGGCTGAGGAGATGGCTTAGTGTATTAATAAAGCACCAAAGCAGAGACGGCATGGTGGTAGCCTCTCATAATCCCAGCACTCAGGATCCTGGTGCAGACAGAGACTCCTGGAGCAGCCTGCTAGTCAGTCCAGTGTATCAGGGTTCAGTGAGAGATACTGCCTCAGTAAATAAAGAGGAGAGCAATCAAGGAAGACACTTGATGTCAGCCTCTGGCCCCCACACAGGCACACCAGCATACACACACATAATAAGAAAAAATAAATAATTAAATAAATAAATATGTCTCCTGAAAGGTTAAGAACAATACACTCATATGAGACATATCCTTACTCTTCTGACCGTGCTGGACACAGTGTAAGTCAATTTAACTCTTCTAGTAAATTATGGTGGCAATAATCAAACCAAATCCAAAAGTACTACTATCCTATTTGATCCAATAATTGTACTCTGGCCTGCATTTATGTCTAGGGGGCTCAATATTTCAAAGTTACAAATACATAGCAAGTTAATCAAAACTATGTTTTTCATAGTACAAGATTATAAGTAGTCGGGCTAGGTGTGGTGGCACACTCCTTTAATTCCAGCAATTGGGAAACAGAGACAAGTGGATCTCTGTGAGTTCAAGGCTAGCCTGGTCTACAGACCAAGTTGCAGGCTAGACAGGGCTATAAAGAGAGACCCTGTCTCAAAAAAAGAGAAAGAGATAGTTAGATGTGGTAGCCTATGTTTGTAATCCCAGCAGTCAGAAGGTAGAGGTAGGAAGATCAGGAATTCAAGGTCAGCTTGATTAAATTATGAGTTCAAGGCCAGCAGGGAGCCTGGCTACACAGTGAGTTTGAGTCTAGCTGGGCTACTTGAGACTCTGTCTTAAAAAACAAAACAATGGAGCAGTAGAGATGGCTTAGCAATTGAGAGTGTTGGCTGCCCTTTCGGAGAGCCCAGGTTCAGTTCTGAGCATCCACATGGCAGTTACTAGCCATCTGTAACTCAGGTTCCAGGGAATCTGACACCCATTTTAGCCTCCAAGGGCACTGCACAAACATAGTGCAATTATATGCAGGCAAGACGCTCATAAACATAAAATAAAAATAAATAAATGACAAACAGGCTGGAGACACAGTCCTGTTGACCTGAGTTCAATCCCCAGAACCAACATAATGGTGGAAGGAGAGAATCTACTATATCAATAAAGTTGTCTTCCAACATCCACATGCTTGCTGTAGCATGCATGCCATAATAAATAAAAATTTTAAAAAATTAGCCAGGCCCAGTGGCACTTGCCTTTAATCCCAACACTCAGGAGGCAGAGAGTCATAGATCTCCGAGAGATCAAGGCCGACTTTGTTGACATATTGAGTTCCAGGCCAGCTGGTGCTACAAGGAGGCCCTGTCTCAAAACAAAACAAAAACCACATATAAACAACAACCAAATTTAAAAATTAATTTTGAGAAAAAAATCTAAATCCTTTGTTATATATTCAGATCAAATAACACAAGCAATCCAACTATTTATAAGAATTTGGTATACGTTAAAAGTGGCATTCTGAGGCTGGCAAGATGGCTCAGGGTGGTGAAGAGCCCTGGCTATTCTTGCAGAAGACTCGGGTTCAAATCCCAGCACCTACATGGCAGCTAACAACAATTCCAGTACCAGAGGATCTGACACCCTCTTGTGACCTCCGAGGGCACTGCATGACATGGATGCACTTTCACACATGCAGGCATAATAATATACATAAGATAGAATAAATCAGCCAGGTGTGGTGGCCTTTAATCCCAGCAGTTGGAGGCAGAGGCAGGGGGATCTTGATGAGTGCAAGGTCAGTCTGGTCTACATAGTGAGTTCCAGACCAGCTGGGGCTACAAAAAAAGTGACAATCTAATTTATCCCTAAAGGGTTAAATGATGAATTGGTGGTGTAGGTCTTTAATCCCACCCTTTGAGAAGCAGAGGCAGATGGGTCTCTATGAGACAGAGGCCAGTCTAGTCTACAAAGAGACCTTATCTCAAAAAGAGAGAGAGAGAGAAAGACTGATTAAAGATGTTGATATAATTGGGTAATTAGCAGAGGTAAAGGAGTCTACTTGAAAATGTAAATCTAGACATTACGGAAAAATCCAAATAGATTAAAAATTAAGGAAAAAGCAAAGGTTGTTTGTTGCTTCAAGATAACTTTACAATATTGAAATCCTTCCTAAATCTGAAGCCCAAGAATCACACGCTTTTTTCAAATACAGAGCTCCTAAAATCAACAAGAAAAAAGTCAACAACTGACTGAGTCATCTCCCTAGCCCCCAAGAATAACTTTGGCTATCATACAACCATTATTTTGATCAGAAGCATGATGAGTCCTTAAAGAAACTATGAAGATGCCAAAAGAGATGGTACTAGGGATAAACCACTCTGGGTTTGTGTCTTCTCTGCTGGGCTGTCATTAGTTTATGTGACATTTTGGTCAAGTCACCTCCCTTTTCTGGGCTTCCAGTTCCTCAGGTATAAAGCAGGGCTATTTCTTACTCAAAAAGCTAGTATAAAAACAATAAAATTGGAGCGCGCTCAGTTGGTAAGAATGCTGGCTGCATAAGCACAAAGACTTGACTTTCAATCCCTGTCCCCACATAGAAAGCTAGGCATGTCTCCAGACACATCTGTTAACTCTAGCACTGTTGGAGGTGGAAACAAGACAACTGCTGGGGCTTGCTGGCTGACAGTCTAGCTCCACATCTAGTGACAGACCTCATTTCAAGGGAATAAGGCAGAGTGTTAGAACTGGACACCAGATACCCTCCTGTGGCCTCTTCATGCTCTGCACATGCAACTATATGCATAACAGACACACAAACATACAAAAAATTGACTTCACTACAAAATACTATACTATAAAACGAGCAGCTGCCCTTACATGGAAGTAGAGTAGATGGATGCCTGTAATGGCCAATAATGTTTCCACATGCGTAAAGAACGTATGCTCACATCCCAGCTGTTCCTAGGTGTTCTGATTTAGGGAGCGAGGAAACCACTCACTCTGTCCTCCAGAGGGCTGACTGGGATCAGACCCATTTCCCTCTTAAGTACACAAGTACAATGGGTCACAAATCCAGTGTTCTCTTCTGGGGACTGCCTAGAATGCACCTCTGAAGATTATCTTGTTTATGATGTGCATATGTTCTGATCTCTTCCCCAAACAATCTTGTGAGAAAATTAAGATGCAGAGGGAAAGTTACTGACTATATAAAAAACACAGAATCTCTATTTCCAATTCCCAGTTTATTCATGACTTCCTTGAGCCAAAATGAGCTTTTTGTTTATGAAGCACAATTAATCAGCTATATCTTCCAAAGCCATCCGTTTTTGATGCTTGCATAGAAATGAAACAGAATTTATAATCTATACCTAATTTAATGTTGATTTTTTTTGAGATAGAGTTTCTCTGTAGCCCTAGCTACTCTGGAACTTGATATGTAGACCAGGCTGGCATCAATCTCGTAGAGATCTGCCTGCCTCTTCCTCCTGAGTTCTGGGACTCACCACCATGCTTGGCTGATTTAATGCTAATTTTTAGAGTGTTGGGGGCTGGAGAGAGGGCTCAGCAGTTAAGAACACTTGCTGCTGCTCTTGCTGAGGACCCAGGTTTGGTTCCCAGAATCCACATGGCAGCTCACAGTCATCAATAATTCTAGTTCCAGGTCTTTGCAGGTAAATACATGGTGTCTGTACAGATATGCAGGCAAAATACTCGTATACATAGCAAATAAAAATAAAACTTTAAAATGAAAAGAAAGCTATTTCAGGGTTAGGATATTTGGGAGGGGTTTGTTTATTTGTTTGAGACAGAGTCTTACTATGTAGTTGGGATTAGCATTTAACTTTAGATTCTCCTGCCTCTCTGACTTCTGAGTACTTCTGAGTACTGGAATTACTACCTTGTCTGGCCTTTTTTTGTTCTCTTTCAGTGAAAACACACACACACACACACACACACATACACACCCACACACCATATACACACAAAGAATAAAAGGAGGGAGGGCATAAAAAGAGACAGATGATAAAAAGGGAGAATGTCCAAGAGAAGATTTTAAATTCCTGGAATGTCTAAATTCTACAACACTGTCTGACCAGTTACATAATTATAGAGTAAATTTTTATGTGCCTCAATAGTAAGGAAGACTATGAAAGGTTGTCCAAGTGGAGGGCAGAAAGGAAACAGGAAGTGATTATTCTCTTAAAGAAGACTAAAATATTTTTAAAGAAACAAAACAAACAAATATAAGACCAGCCTGTTGGCACATCCCTTAACTGGAGCACCCAGGAGGCCGAGACAGATTTCTGAATTGGAGACTAGATTGGGTTATATAGTGACATATGTCACTGTCTGAAAAGGGGGGGGGTTTCAAAAAAAAGAAACAGTGGATGGAAGAGATAAGGGCACTCAGGTTGAAATCCCTGGGGTATCCTGGGAACACTTGCTAGCTCAAATGACGTGTCCCGTCTACCTCATCAGTGGTTCCCCTTCCAGTCTCACTAATACAAATGATCTGGATACCTAAAGAACAACTTTGAAGAACAGGAAGATGAGTCACTCCACCAGTAATCAACGACATCAAGGGAAATTCTGTTTTCCTGTGACCTTTGGACATAGTTTAAATCTATTTCATTATTCCCACTAGCAATTACCAACTCACATTTATACCTCTTTTCTTCTTCCATTATTAAGCAAGTATACAAACTAAGCACTACATAGTTTTCCATCCTCAAAAATATATTATCATGTAATGAGGCAAAATTATTAAAACAGCATAAACAGTATGTGCCACTTAGTTCAAAGAACAGGCTTGAGTCCTCACTTCATCACTTAAACTGTACTTTTAGCAAGTTAGTGACTTCTCCGAGGCCCAGTTTCCTTCTTGGTAAAAGAAACACTTCTTCCTCTAGAAAGATATTATTAAATGATTGAAGGATGAATGTTACAGCTAAATGATACAGTTTTGTCACTGACAAAAGTATGACTATTTGACTATTTACTAAATAAGCAGTATTTATTGTATACCTACCAAATACCAAGTATTTTGGAAAATAGAAAAGATGCTACTGTTATTAAAGAGTTCCGAATATCACTGAAGTAGTGACAAACACTGACTTGAAAAAACAAATTCCCTAACAGGAACATGTAGCACAGGATTAGTATGGACTACAAGTTCAAAGGAAGAAAAGATTAATGAAGACTACAGAAGTCAAGAAAGAGTGACAGAAAAGACACTTAAGATAGCCTCAAGGATTTGGAGATAGAAAAACATTTTAGAGGGGGCGGGAGTCGGGGGCATGGCAACACAGAGACATAGGAGCAGTCCAGAGCTGGTGAGTAGGAACACTGGCTGAAGCAGGAGTTTGGAGAGGAGAACAGAGGGGACAGGTCCGAAGTGGAGGTTGTGGCTAAACTACAGGGAAGCCCTCTCAAGTCAGGCATGGGAAACTGTAAAACAATTTACATCAGTGTTCTCAAAGACTGACAGGGCAACCAACCGTATGGGAAAAAAGGACAGCAGACTGGGAAACAGGAGGGAGCTGAAAACTGAGCCAAGTACTGAGAGAATGAGCGTAAAGAGAACAGTAGAGCAGATGTGAGAAGTGTGCAAAGAAGGATTAGTGACAACTAGAGACCAAGGCTGAGGACAAGGCACATACAAAATTAGTCTTCATCAATTTGGTCTGGCTGGCAATAAAGAGGAAACCACAGAAGGAAACTCAAGAGTAGGCATGGAAACTGCAAAGGAAGAAGCATTTATGAACAAGATTGTTGCTGGGGAGATATAAGATGGCTCAGCAGGAGGATGACTGCTGCCAAGACTGATGACCTGAGTTTGAGCCCCCAAACCCACAAGGTAGGACAGAAAGGACTGCAATTTGTCCTCTTATCTCTATATTTTTCATTATGCTGCACGCGCACACACGCACACACACATACACAAACACGTGCACACGCATGCACATGCACACAAATGTAATTATGTTTTATCCCCATAAAAGTAAATTTAAATTTGGACTTAAATACTAGCTTAGTTCATTGATTGCACAGCTGACAGGGACAATGAATGCTGGACCTTAGATCTACTGATTCAGCTCTGTTAATGCCAAGAGTGACCTTCAGGTTATTTTGGTACTTAATAATCAGTTCTTTTTTTTTTTCCTAGCTGTATGAATTTTCTCTGGTTTTAGGTGTGGAGGCCTATACCATAAACAAAACGTTAAGTGACTTGGAAGAAATTATCAGAAATTTCTATCGGCAAAAGTCAGGCCTGTGTTTAGAGGCAGCCCCTAAGTATGTTTTTATTTTATTTTATTTTTCCACAACAGAAAAGGGCAGCTTATTTAGTACACTGTAAGAAGCAGTGCGCAAGGGGCGGTAGCAGAAGCACCTGCTGATTCTGTTTTTGAGCTACGGTCCTCTTATGTAATCTAAGTTGGCTTCGACCTCTCAATCCTCCTGTCTGAGTCTCCCAAGTACTGAGATTAGAGGATTTTGCTACCATGCGATCATCGAAACATATTTTGGAAAAAAACAAACATTTATTAGGCCACAGAATACTGACAATGATCACAGGAAGGGTATTAACTCTGACAAGATCTTTCAGCTAAAGTCTAAGAGTTCTTGGACATATCATACTAAGTTCTTCTGCCTTCCCATGGACACTGTGTTTGGCACAGTACCTGAGAGTCCCAGCACTTGGGAGGCAGATCCCTATGCTATCAAGGCCTGCTGGGTCTACACAGTGAGTTCTGGGCCAGCTGGGGCTACAAGGAGGCCTTGTCTCAAAAAGACCACAATAAATAAAATAAAATAATACTTAAAAATACTTGTTTTTGAGACAAAACTTATTTGCCAAATCAAATCACAGAGCAAATCTACTGCCAGCATTAGTGCAGTGAACTAATTACAGAGAAACAAAACAAACGTACTGTTTAAATTAGCCACGTAGGGTAGCTTAATCTATGTACAATCTACTTTTCCAATTATAAAGCCTCCCAAAGAAAAGCTGGCACTCCTGAGCACAGGAAATCACATTTCACTTCCATGCAGCTGCTTCACAGCTGAGGAAGACACAAAAAACACAGAGGAAATGCACCAGGAGACCTTATTAACAAAGGCTGGAAACCCCCTCACTCCACACCTCCCAATAGCACTGCAGAGGACATAAACTGGGGTTCAAACTGCCCTTCATGGAAGGCCTCACCACCCAGAATTAATCTGCAGTTGCTGTCTGTGCTAAAAGCAGGGGTAGATAGTTTTCCAGATTGATACTTTAGCTACAGTTCTTACTACACAGTGGATTAACATGTACAGGATTTTTTTTTAAGTTAGTAATTCTTTTGCACACAAAAGCAATGCAGTGCAGTAGGAAGCCTTTCTAGAGCCAACTCTGAATCTAAATGAACTGTTCTGCTCCACTGAGAAAGTTCATCTCATTGATTTAGAAAAAGAAAATGGAACACATTACCAAATGCAAATGACAATTTTGGGTATTTTTAAAATATTTCATTAAACGGTACGTTTGCTCTACAGGACTGTTTGGGATTATTTCCATCTTTCATAATGATATCATTATGCACATATTGTGCTTAACTGAGGACATGTGCTACAGAAGGATGTTGCCGCTGCATGAAAATCGTTGAGGGGCCTGGAGAGATGGCTCAATAGTAAAGAGCACTGGCTGTTCTTGCAGAGGACCCAGGTTCAATTCCTAGCACCCACATGGTGGCTAACTATCTGTAACTCCAGTTCAAGGGGAATCTAATGCTCTTCTGACCTCCACAGGCACTGCATGACACGGGTCCACTTACATACATGCAGGTAATACACTCATACACATAAAATAAAAACAATCAATATTTAAGAAAAAGAAAATCACTAAGGATGGACTTCTTATGATCCCTCTTCATAATGTTTACCCTGAAAGTGTGTGTGTATCTCTTTAATATGACAATTTTGCTGTGTATGTGTGGTGTATGTGTGTGTTCATGTGGGTGCACATGTAAGAGGCTAGATGTCAACACTGGATGTCTTCCTCATTCCCCACCTTAGTTTTTTCATTACATTTATTTATTCATTCATTTATTGTCTGCATGTGTGTGCATGTTCATGTGTGAGTGCCATGGCACACATGTGGAGAGCAGAGGACAGCTTTTGGGAGCTGGTTCTCTCCTTCCACCACATGAGTCTGTGATATCAAGCTCAGTCACCAGGGTCTCATACTGAACTTGCACTTTACCCATTCAGCTAGGCTGCCTGCTGATGAGTTCCAGAGACTTAGCAATCTCTACCTCCCTAGCACTGGGATTATGGATTTGTACTGCTGTATTTGGCTCTCCAAGGGAGCTGAGGAGCCAAACTCATGTCCTCATGCTTGCTAGGTAAGCATTTTACCAACTGAGCCATCTCAGTTCCTAATGTATTAATTAAAACGAAGTTTATTTTAAAATGGTAATTTAAATTATATACAAGAGACAGAATAAGTCTCCACTGATCTATAAACTAATTTCATTTGAGAACCCGGGCCAGTCTTGTATCATATGCAACCACATCAGGACCATCCCCCGTTTCCAGATTTTACCATGTTGTTTTTGTTGTTGTTTGTTTGGTTTGGTTTTTATTTTTTGTTTTTCAAGACAAGATCTCAATGGGTAGCCTTGGCTGGCTTGGAACTCACAGAGATCTGACTGTCTCTGAATCCTGAGCACTAGGATTAAAGGTGTGTGCCACCATACCAGGTTTTTTTTTTTTTCATTTTTGTGTTTGAGATAAGGTCATACCATGTACCTAGGCTGGCCTGGCACTCACTATTTAGCCCAGACTGTCCTTCAGCTCCTGAGTGATCCTCCTGTCTCAGTACTGGGATTATATCTACAGTACTGGGATTATACATTCGAACCACCATACCACCTTACTCAGATTCTTAATTCTTCTATTTCTCATGTTTTTAAATCTTGCAGAAAAATGACCGGCCAAACTTCGACCTATAGCTGAAAAGCTGATTACTGAGGCATCACACGCTCCATTCAATCTGTAAAAGTTTGGAATTTCTATTTTCAGATACTAAGGAAAGGCTGAGAAGTTTACAAAAGAGCTTCATAATACTGAAACATCAACAATGATTTGATATCTCTTTTTTTCCTTCCAACCCAAAACTGCTATACAGACTGCAGTTTCCTTTACCTAAAATCACAGCGTCCTGCTCTACGTTGCAGTCTTCAGAGCTCCACCTTCACCTCTGCTTCCATTAGGAAAATCTGGCCTTAGTTTCCTTTTAACAGATAAGAAGGCTGCCTGGCAAATTGAAATTTTATAACATCATGATGCTGGAAGGGGCTTTGGGGATTATCTGGTCCAACCTTCCCTATTTAAAGATTAGGAGAGGCTGATATAGTTCAGCAGTTAAGAGGGCATGCTGCTCTTGCAGAAGACCTGGGTTCGGTTCCCAGGACCCACAGCAGGTGGTTCGGTAACAACCATTTCTAACTCCAATTCCAGAGGATCCAAGGCCCTCTGGCCAGCACTGGCACATATACTGCCACAGGCACACCACAGACCCACACGCACACACACACACATACATAAATTTAAAAAGTAAGTAAATAATCTTAAAGATCAGGAAGCAGAATAACAATGAAGCCACTTTTCTATGGTAACATTTGTTAAATGAATTAGTATTTGCAAAGTACTAAAATGATGTTTTATTACTTGTTCATCCATTAATTCATTTACGTTTTCGAGACAGAATCTTATGTAAATCAGTGTAGTTTTGAACTTGCTATGTGGTAGAGGGTGTTGAACTCCCAATCTCATGTCTCTACTTCCCAAGTGCTATGATTACAGGCATGAGCCACCACACTGCCCTCTTTATTAAACCTTAATCTCTTAAAGCAAAGATAATCCAAGCTGGAAATGTTTTCAGAAACACAATACATATTTTATTAAATGAAGAACAATATCTTATTAGATTTCTCAGTGACCCAGCTCTTTAAATTTCCTAAACATGGCTTAATCCCTTTGTTCCAGAATTCCAATCCTCATGTAACAGTCTATTCCAGCATCCTGCTCTGATCAGCCCAGAAAACATTCCCCATGTCTAAAAATCACCAGTGTAACTGTAACACAGGAGCAAACACACCTACCTTGTACAACAGAACTAGTGAGCTCGGGTATCTTCCGTACTGCACCTCTACCTCACTTTGTGAGACAGGGTATTTCAGGACACCAGCCAGTCCCCAGAATTCTCCTGTTTCCACTCTTCCCAGTGCTAGGGTTACAGACACACACAGGCCTTTTGTGTCCGTGCTGGGGCTCTGAACACAGTTCCTCATGCATGCATATACTTTACCCACTGAGCCATCTTCCTAGCCCCTTAATAACTTTTAAGAATGTAAAGTATTCTAAATCCCCCAATTTAAAAAAAGTTATCTTTATTTTATGTGGTTGAGTGTGTTGCCTGAGTGTATCCAAGTGCACCTATGTTGTACAACGCCCACAGAAGTCAGAAGAGGGCATCACATTCCCTGAAATTGGAGTTATAAACAGGTTTTAGCTGCTATGTGGGTGCTGGGAACTGAACTTGAATCCTCTGCGAGAGCTGCCAGTGCTCTCAACCACTGACCTGGCTCCACAACTGCTAACCCCCAAATTTTAAGAACTCAAATTTTAAGTATTTTCAAATCTACAACAATAGCCTAACTTCACAAAGGACTATTTTTATTTTCTGTTCATTAGTGTACTGCCTGCATGTGTGTAAGTGTACCCATGCTGTGCAGTGCCCACAGAAGTCAGAAGAGGGCATCAGATTCCCTGGAACTGCAGTTACAGACAGTTGTTGGTTGCTATGTGGGTGCTGGGACTCGGACCTGGGTCCTCAGCAAGAGCAGCCAGTGCTCTTAACAGTTTAGCCATCTCTCCAGGTCCTTGAACTGAATTCTTATGTGAGTAATTGAATAGGAGGGAGAATAAACAACAAATCAATTGAAAGTTATTAATAAGAATGAAGGCTAGGAGTGGCAGCACAAATCTTTAATCCCAGCCCTCAGGAGCCAGTCAGGCAGATCTCTGTGAGTTCAAGGCCAGCCTGGTCTACATAGCTAGTTCCAGGTCAGCTGGAGTTATGTCTCAACCAACCAAGCAACCAAACAACCCAAAACAAAAAAGAAGGAAGGACAAGCCAGGTATGATGGTGCACACCTGTGAACATAGATAGCACTTGGGAGGTGGAGGCAGGAAGATCGGGAATTCAAGTCTGCCTTGACTACATAAGACCCATGTTCCAAATGCTGGGATTATCGGTGGTGGTCCTTTGTACCTGGCTGAAATCTACTGTGTGATCTTCATTGATGCCCATTCAAGTCGTTTCTAGAGTTAAATTAGTGGACATGTGTTATCTGGAGTTCTGCTTTGTTCAGTGGAAATTCACAGGTTACGTATGGTTATCCTCTTTGCATGTTGACACTACTAACCTAACTTAAGACAAAAGTGACAGAAACCTTTAGGTTAGGAAGTTCATCAAATCCTCTAGCCTGACCAGCCTGGCCAAGAATACATGTTACAATATTGCCACCTGCTGGCTGTGTAGTCAAAGCACAGCAAACAAATGTTTAAAACAGATATTATAAACTGTAGTGGCTCACAATTTGAAATCCTGGCAGTCAGAGTGGTTGAGGCACAAGCGTCATGAGTTTGCAGCAAGCCTGAGCTACACAGTGAGTACTAGGCCAGCATAGGCTAAAGTGTAAGACTTTGTCTCAAAAATAAGTAAATAAATAAGTTAATTCAATAAACCAGAAAAGCTAAAAATTTACTTTAACTGAAATTTTCTCTCAAAATTATCCCCCCGAAAAGAAGTTACCATATACTAAGTTTCTTTAAAACTCTCATGTTACAAGCAACTGTTCTTGATTCTAGCTGTATTTTAAAATCATCTGGGAGCTTTTTAAAATCCTAACACTCAGACCTCTCCAAGCCAACAGAATTAAATTGGGATATTTAAGATAGGAAAAAACAATTCTGCAAAATGTTTAACTGATAAGAGATGACTGTGGAAGTAGAAAATTTCTGAGGCTGGGAAAGGGGAGGCAGGACTCTTCTCTAGAGCCTCAAAAGGATCGTGGCACTGCCTGGGCTTCAGACTTCTAGCCTCCAAAACTGTGAACCAAACTTGTCGTTTTAAGCCATCCAATTTGTGGCAACTTGCTAGGACAGTCCTGGGAAACAAATACAGAAGCAAAAATATCAAGATTTGTACAAGAATATTTAAATTTTTTTTTATTTTGCTTAGTGTGTGTGTGTGTGTGTGTGTGTGCAGGATATGAGTGTGTGAGTGGAGGCATGTGAAGGTCAGAGGACAACTTTCAGAATTGGGTTTCCAGCTCCACTGTGGGTTCTGAGTATTGAACTAAGGTTGTCAGGCTTGTATGACAGCATTTTTTACCGGCTGAGTCGTCTCACTAGTCCAAGAATATTCTTATTCTTCTCTTTTTTTTTTTTTTTCAAGGATATACGGTGTTCACTACATAGCCTTGGTTGGCTTGGAAGTTGTTTGAGGCTGGCCTCAAACTCACAGCTCAGTACTTGTTCACCCCACATCAGGGAAGCTTCTGATGTTCACTTGCCTCTGCCTCTCCAATGCTGGGATTAAAGGTGTATACCACCATGCCTGACTTGACATTCAAGGATATTAATACCTGTGTTTATAATGACCACCAAACTAGAAAATGTCCATATACAAATAAATTTACAATTTGTACTATGCACATTAGTCAACAATAAAAATGGAAGAATGGACTAAATACAAAACATGGATGAAATCTCAAAATAATTATGCTAAATAAAGAGGACTGATCTCACTCCTAAAAAAAACAGAACTTGTCATGCCAGGGAAAGGGAAGAAAACAAAGGAGTAAGAGTTCATCTGTGTGAGCACCAAGTCTAAATGCTCAAATCTTTCTGTCCTCCCCAAGAGCTGCAAAAACTAAATGTGGATTTTTTTTTTTTTTGGTTTCCTAAAATGTTCCCAAAGCTAAGCAGCTCCTTCTCTGCCTTTACCTGAGCCTTCATTCCCTCATTATCCCACATGCTGGAATACCCAGCAGCACCCTGACTAGATCTCATATTTCAATCTTATCCCTACCAACTCCTCCATCTACCCAAATGCCAAATTCAGGACAGACCAAGGAGAGCACAGAGGCCTCTCCACATCCCACTGCTCCTTTAGGCTCATTACTTGTTCACCCCACATCATGGAAGCTTCTGATGTTCACTTGTATCAGGGATTAGCAAACGTCTTCTGTTAAGGGCCAGATGGTAACCATTTAGGCTTTGCAGGCCACATGGTCCTTTGTACCTACACAATTCTCAGGACAAAAGCAGGACTGAATAGTACATTTGACTACGTCTGTGTTCCAACACATTTTTACCTCCGAAACAAGTAGGGGTCTGAACTTGATCTGCAAGCCTTAGTTTGCTGACCCTTGATTTATGTCATTCTACATCCCTTGTTATGTGTTGTCCCAGATGTCTCTAAGTTGATCAAGAACTTGTGTTTCTAGGCTGGAGAGATGGCACAGTGGTTAAGAGCACTAGCTGTTCTTGCGGAGGACCTGGGTTTGGTGCTCAGCACCCACATGGCAATTCGCAAACATCAGTAACTCCAGTTCCAGGGGATCCAGTGCCCTCTTCTGGCCTCCACAGACATTGCACACACATGGAGCACTTATATTCATGCAGGCAAAATACTCATATACATAAAATAAAATTTGAAAATTAAAAAAAAAAGAATTTTGTGCCTCAGTTTTTCTACCCAACCTGGGTAGTAAAGAACAATGCTGGCAGATGACAAGTACTTCATATAAATTGTTGAAATTATTACTTTTTAAAATATTGTCATTCAGGAAGAGACTGTGAAAAGGGGAAGGAGGAGGGATCAAGAGAGAAAACGAAAGACGGAGGGACAGAAGATGAAAAGAAGGAAAACTTATCATATAGGGCTAGAGGTATAGCTCAATGGTAGGGTGCTTGCCTGACATGCAGATGGCCCTGGGTTTGATCCCTAGCACTGAAAAAGAGAGCAAATAAATAAAACTTATTCATGGGCACTCTCAACATCTCTGTGTATGAGCCACTGGCATTTTCGGTTTTAAGTCTGTGCATCAGCTCAACCCCACCCTGGCCTTTGTCGGCTGGCATGTCACAACACTCTAGCTCTCAAATTCAATTCTAACTCAACACCAATGGAAACTCCTGACTGCCCTTTATGCTTGCTCTTCAACTTCAATGAGCTCCCTCTCCACTTTCATCTCTATTGTCTCCATATCTGTGAGCTCTGACCCATCCTCATTTCCTTCCTTATTAACCTTGATCTCATGACCCACTATTGAGCCACCCTCTCACCTAAACTCTCAACTCTTATTTTCCCTTTCCCTCGACTGTAAGAGACTAACAAAATCCCCTACCATCAAATCCACCTGTCTCTTCTGTCCCTATACCTAGATGGCCTGAGACTGCTAACGGTGGCTTGTCATGACAGATCAATGCCATTACTAACACACCCTTCAGCCTCAGTTGGGGCACCATAGCAATACTTTGCTCCATTCTTTCACAAATAGTGCAAATTTCCAAGACTTTAACTCTTCAAATTCCCTAAGGCTACCACACTTCTTCTTAGTTTTAAGGGCCAATTTGCTTCCTGCACTTCAGAGAAATCAGAAGTCTGAACAAAGTGCTAAGTTCTTTATCCCAACTATACACTTACCCTACCCATTATCCTTAATTCCTTCCCTCCAGGCCCAGGATGAGTTGGGTTCCCTTCTATTCACTAGAAGTGCCCTAAATCCATTTCTGTCTCAGCCATCTTGCAAAAACTAAATCCCGAATCAGTCCAGCCATGTGCCCTCACTGCTGCACTAACGCGATGATGCCCTCTACATAGCTGCACTCCTTGTACTGAGTGGAATTCCTGTCTTCAAAATAGTAGTATCTTTGCAAGATTTTTGGCATTGTTGTTGAGTATGGCAGACATAGAAGTACATGACATATGGTAACGTTAAGCAAAGTTCCCAGAAAAGAAAACAAAAAAAAAAACCCACATTGCATTAAAAGTTCTACAAGGCTGATTGACAGATTAGAACTTCAGTGATTGTGGACAGTTGGAACGCTGCAGGTTCAGAGTTGAATTATTTTGGACTATCTTAACTCCCTAAATAACTAATTATTGGTCACTTCTGTGTGTGAGACACAGTGATCTTGAAACTATTAGGTAGATACTTTTGGAATGTACAGACTCCGAGCTTCCATCATCCCAAAGGGTAAGAATATCATCAGTCAGCATCTGAAGTCCATAGGAGAGGGCTCCCCATTTGGCTGTGACCTGCCTTCTTGATGCATTTCCATCAATGTATTTGAAACTGTATTGATTTACAACCTTTGTTTTTTTTTTCCTATAAAAATATCATGAGCCAGGCATGGTAGTGCAAGCCTTTAATACCAGTACTCGATACCAAGTTCCAGACCAGTTGTGGCTATAGACCCTGTCTCAAAAAGACACACACACACACACACACACACACACACACAAAGTCACGAAACTGTTACTACCACATTGCACACTGGAACACGGTATTTGCAGTCACTTGAATCTGTACTCCTAGACAATGGTCACTCATATTTGGCTCCAGAATAAAAAATTTGTTTTGCATTAATGGCAATTATTAAATATATATTGTACAGGAACAAGATAAATGGCTCAGTGGTTAAGAGCACTGGCTGCCCTTGCAGAGAACCTGAGTCCAGCACCCACATGACAGCTAACAACTATCTGTAACTCCAGTCCCAGGGATCTGGTGTCTCTGTAGGCATTGCATGCACATGGTGCACTTAAATATAGGCAGGCAATACACACATAAAATTTAAAAATAAATATATTGTAACAATTATAGTAGTTTAAATATATAATTATTATAATAGCTTAAGTCTCTTCTACCATAAGAATTAGGGAGAATTGGGAGAACTATAACAATTATGAACAAAGATAAAAATAACATCCCTCTAGGAATATAATCAGTTGCTCTGGGAATTGTGCTGATTTAATACATAAAACTCTTTTGCTATTCTCAGCACTTTTAGAATCTGGAACTAATGTTATTTCAGAGGAAGATTTATTCTAGGTTCTAACCAGAGAGAAAAATGAACAACTCTTTTTTTCTGTTCCTGTAGAATTAAATTATTTAAAAAGAGTTCTAGCAATACTCAGTGACTGGTAATATTAAACAAAAGTATTCAATCAAGGGAACTCCACAATCAGGGTAGGACCACTGATGGTGGTGAGTGCCTGGGATGGTGATGGAGGAGTGTCAAAAGGAGAGAGGAAATAGGGGTGTGGTGGTACACGCCTTCAACTCCAGCACTCAGTAGGCAGAATCAGGCTGATCTGTATGGGTTCCAGGAAGCCAGGGCTACATACAGAGACCAAAAGATGAGAGAGAGAGACAGAGACAGGAGGTGGCTTGAAGGAGCTCCCACTAGCCAAATCTGGAAAGATTAACATAAATAATGATAATAATGAATCTGATGCTCTGTGTAATAAAAGAGTCCTTAGGTCCATATTGATAATTTAAAAAACAAGAGAGAAGAAACAAATTTTAAAGAATGTAGTAACAGAGAATAACTGTAGAAATAACTGAAACAGTTACAAAATCACAATTTTGCAACCTCCAGAAGTAGCGATCATTTCCATGATGCAGAAATTATTGGGTAAAAAGTTAATGGGAAATGAGATATCAGCATGGTCTTGAAACATTACCTCACAGATTATTAATCACAAAGGGGGAAATGCACCTTTCTAGTGGAGAGATCACTCCCTTAATCCAATGATTTAGCACCAGAGACTGAAGCTTGTTGCTTAGTGGTAGAGTGCTTGCTTAACATGTGTGGGGGTTACATGCATCTGTCACCAGGCCTGGGTTTTCTACAGCTGTTGGGGATTCACACTCAGGTCCTCATGCTGGCACTTCACCCACTGAACCATCTCCCCAGTTCCCACGGATAGTCTCAATGGAACGTAGCCACACTCATTTATTTACATACTGTCCACAGTTATGTTAAATAGACAACAGAACCAAAAAGTTTCAAAAGACTATATGGCCCAGAAAGCCTAAAATATTTACCATCTGTCACTTCAGGAAAAAACTGTTGGCCTTTGTGCTCTAAGCAAGCAGTCTAGGAATACAAATAAAGTCTGTCAGCCTCACTTGACGTGTCGTCTTTTTATATTGGTCACCACCATCTATCACATCACTCATGACTTTTCCTTTGAGGAATCCATACTCTTCTGCACTCAGATGAATAGGCTCCATGGCTTTGCCACAGACCGAACACTGACCACTGTAATTACAATGCTTTATGTTAAATGATATCCTGGAAAAGAACTTTTTTAAATGGAATTCATTCCAAGGCACAAGGAAACAGAAATGTAATATGAGAGAAAGTTAAAACTTTTATGTTCATCACATCTGTGTGATTTTTCATAAACCTAAAAATATCACCTATTCACGTGACAGAAAACCCAAAAGAGTAGACTGATAGGCCCCTAGATGAATTTTTTTTTCTACTGGAGCATTTAATTTATATGTCTGCTTTACATTCCCAGAAGAATCCCAGGAGCCAGCAGGATGGCTTGACAGGTAAAGGCACCTGCTGCCAAGCCTGACACCTGAGTTCAACCCCCAGGACACAGGTGGTAGAAGGAAAGAACCAACTCCTTCAAGTTGCCCACTGACCTCCACACATGCGTCATGGCACACACAAGCACACACATAAAATAAAATACATTTAAAAAGCTTTTGGAAAGGAAGAGAATTCTATGATTTTCTCTCCACGTGTTTTCATCCTGCTTCTTCAGAGTTCATGATGGGTGTTAGCACAATGAAAACTGACAAGATGCGAGAAGATCACTCTTCTTTTCTAGGTTTTTGGCTGCACAACAAATCTGGGGCTGATCATTCCACGCTTAGTTAACCTGCCCGTGAGTGTCTCAACAATTTTCCCAACTCTGTGATCATCAATGATTTCAAACTCACCGATGTCACCATGCTTCATCACCAAGGAAACCATTCAATGACTCTGTAGCAGGGTCTGCTATGGACCTGGCATTTGCCTCTTTTCAGCATTGTGCATGCAATTGAGAGCATCAGCTAAGATATTCATGCATACCATAAAGATGACAGAAAGAGCTAAGTGAAACTTTTATAATAACTCCTAAAACAATGGAAGGGGGGAATCTCTAATCTAAGAGCAAACACCATTAAGGCATACCACAGGCTTCACAGTACCAATAGGAAAACCATTTTGAGCACTCCAAACTCTCTGTATACATGCGTGTAATGAAGCAGTGGGGGAGGGGAGGTAGGGTCCAGGCTGGAGGATCCTTACAAGTTTCACTACAGCCTGGACTACAAAGTAAGACTATTGTAAAATAACAACAAAAATGGCCTTTTCCCTGAGGAACTCTGATTATAAACTCTTAGCTATTCAATCTCTAAAATGTTCTTAAATGCTTTTAAATCAATGCCAACAGAGCCTTCTATACTGGAATCAAGCAAGATAAAGATAAATAACAGTCTTTACCTTTTCTGGATTGTGGTGAACTGTCGTTTCCATCGTTTCTCAGGAATACTACAAAAAAAATTTACAAAACCAAATTATCAGAAAGTTAACATTCCTATTGAACCTGAAGATAGTTATTATATTTAGAAACTCTGTCAGGAAGAGCTCTAAGAAGTTCAGAACACTTCCTGAGGATGGCTTCTTACAATAGTGGTTGGTAGGCTGTGATGGGATGAAGGCGCAGACTCTCTGCTATGAATCTCCTCCTTCCCTTTGGTTCTCCCGAGAGTGAACCCTCTTCCTCAAGTCTAAATCTACCTTCACTAACGGTATACAGAAAGAAGATCTGACCTCTAAATCAAACTCAACTTTAATGATAGCTGAACTGGAGGCATCCAATTATTTACTTATTTACTCAGTCAACTAGTCCTTTTCTCTTACATAGTGTTTCCGATCCAATCTATTGCTGTCTCCCCTTCCCCAGTTAATTCAGGACCTCATGAACCTTCATCCAATCCTAAAATTACATTCAAACAAATATCACTATTTTCTATCTCAGTTCTTTACCCACCAGCTCTTTTTACTGTTTTGACAATTATTTTTCTAAAACTCCACTCCCAAACCAGTGTTCTTAAAAGCAGAATGCAACTAAAACTCTAGAGCATGCCCAGATTTTCAGACTCTGTCTGGCTCCTCTTCTGTTGATACTTAGTAAAAGGGTTAAGTAAACATAATTTCTACCACAAAGCACTATAAACATGATGTGTAATAAAAACGACAAAAAGAGGGATGAACGTTTAGAAAATGGCTTGAAATAAATTAATGATGAAGAAACGAGAGTAAACCATTGAAGCAATAAACAGTTACCAATTAATAACAAGCGTCAAAGCAAAGGAGAACTTTGGAGAATGGCCAGATGATGCAAAGATCCACAACAAAATGGAAATGGTTTCCATTTAACATGTCAGCACTGGGTTTGATCATGACTTCTCTTACTCATTTTAATCACTCAGTGATAAAACAGGAATTACACATAGTAGATAAAGCACATTATTTCAGGATGGCTCCATTAAAATACTAAAGGTGGGGCTAGGGAAATGGCTTAGTGGGTAAAGTGTTTGCTGCACAGTCATGAAGATTCAGATCCCCAGACCTGTGTGTAAAAGCTTAGTGTGGCATTGCACGTACCTGTAACTTCGATACTTGCGGACAGGCGGACTCCTGGCGCTTGTGGCCAGTCAGTCCAGCCCAAATGGCAAGCATTAGTTTCAGTGAGACTTTGTCTCAAAAATTAAGGTGGAGTTTAGTAAGGAGGATAACTAAAGTCAACCTCTGGCCTCCACATATACACACAACAGGCAAATGCATCCATGTGTGTACACACCCACTTTCTAAACCCTTTTCTTGCTACAATTTTGCCCACTATTCATGTTAGATGCTTCAGAACACAAAATAACTTACAAATCTAAAAGTAAAAAGGTGTGGGGGGGCTGGAGAGATGTCTCAGCTGTTAAGAGCACTGGCTGTTTTTGCAGAAGACCCAGATTCAAATCCCAGCACTCACACAGCAACTAACAACCATATGTAACTCCAGTTCCAGGGGTTCTGAAAAGCCCTTTTCTGTCACCTTCGGTGACATGGCTGCACTTGCATACATGCACACAGTACGCACATACACATAAAATAAAAATAAAGCAAAAAAGTTAAAACTTAAAAAAAAACATTAAAAATGTGCTCTATAATTTCCTTTCATGTGATGAGTAGATTGACACAAATTATTCATATTACTACTACTTTTATTTTTGGGGCGGTGGGGGGAAGAGAGGGTATCACTACATTGCCCTGGCTGGCCTGAAACTCATTATGTAGTCCATGCTGGCTTCCATCTCAGAGATCTGCCTGCCTCTGCCTCCAGAGTTTTAAGATTAAAGGTAGGTGCCTGTACCACCATGCCTGGCCCCATACTACTACTTTTCTAAGAGAACATTTTGTCTTAAAGGGGAAACAACTCTTTCCTCAGGATAGGAAGAAGTATAACTTGAATTGAATGGCTCAGCAATTAGCAAAACAACCCCAAAAGAGTGGCTAACTTTAAAATATAGGTACCAAAATAAAACATAAACAAAAATCAAAATTACCTTTCAAACCATGTTTTTATACTGTGTGCAAATGATTCTCCAGGGTACAGGTGATTATTTCTCAGATACAAGAGAATGTCTAGTAGTTTGTTTGAATAGTGATCGTCTTTAATGTCTGTGCCAAAAATCAAAGAAAGCTTTTAAAGTTTCCAACATGGGAATGAGATTATGACCGAATAGTTCCTGATACAAACTCCAAGCAATGTTCACATTTTGATGTAGGAGGGCTCCTTGTATACAGTCATTATAGTTCTTTCTTGAAGGGATCATGACTTTTTTTATGGCTTCTAAGAGCAGCAAGGTCTCTCTCCATCTGTCTGAGTGGATTAATCCCCAGATGAGAAGTGTGTAAGCTCCAGATTCTAAACTCTTGTATCTGGCTTTCATGATTTCATAGATGTCAATGACTTCTGATGTCTGCTTATGAAAGACACAGAGATATAAATACTTGACAAGTAAATTATATCCTACTATAACATTGTTTTTTGCTGCTACCCATGCCAGCAGAGATTTAGCCACATCTACAGAGCCATGGTAGTGAGCCATCTGTGAAATGATGCAATCTTCAAAACTGCCTTTTCTTTTGAAACAGTCTTTAAATTTATCCCAGTCTTCTGAATTCAAAGGTTTTGCTGGGAGTTCCATAATGTTCTTCAGAGGTGGAGAGGCATGATCTTCACTCTGAGGATTACCTATGTGTGATCTCTTCTTAGCTGCTCCAGCAGAAACTGCTCAGAAGAAACTTGCTTATTGCCCCTATTTCCTTTGAGTTTTCTGGCTTTGGTAATCAGCAGATTCATTGTTTTGGTATTCCGAGAAGTGGGTTTAACAGAAAACGCGCTCTGTTGGTTCCTGGTACCACAGTAAACTGTGAGAAAGAGAGAGGGAGAAGAGTATCCTGGGCCTAGCTTAGGGTAAGGGCTGCTTTTCCAAAGTTTAGGAAGACACCTTAAACCAGACAACAGAACATCATGCTGCAGTGAGACAATTACCAGTAAAAAGGATGTTTTGGGGAAAAAAAAAAAAGAGCTCCACTCTACTTCTGAGGAAAATTAAGGGATAGAAGGTTGAAGAGTGTCAAAGCACAATTTTTTGAAAGGAGATTTGTTTTCTCTCTCTCTCTACAAAAAAATCAAGATTCTGCTTTAGGAGCGACTTAACAGCAAAGCACGTGAGTTCTCTCCCCTAAGCAAGGATCCAGGAATATCCAACACCGGTAGTAATCCTTAAATCTGGAGATACAACATGTATCCGGAGGTGCCTGTTACATTCCAATTTTGGAATCTGAGGAAAAAGCACAAGAAGGAACGCCCAGGTTGACTCACATAGATTTTAACAGTTTTGAAAAGGGGCAGGATCCCAAGGGAGCTAGAACAGGGAAATAAAATAACCGTGACCAGGGACTCTCCAACAACCCCACCAGCTGCAACCACGGCGAGCAGTCTAAAGTCCCTTGCTCTGCACAACTCTCTTCAGAGCAAAAAACTCTTCCCGTAAAGGAGAGGGGTAAGGAGGATCGGACGCAAACAACTCAGGGAAGGAAGCAAGGTCCAGAAAGAGCCTAGACTTCACTGCTACAGATGGCAGATGACAAAGTTGACATCATTCAACAACTCACCACCACACACACATTCAAAGTAACCAAAACTACAACACCCACCACGCACCGCGCCGGCCCAAGTGGTATTCTGACTGGACTGAATACGAAGTTCTGAATGGTCTGACGGCTACAAACATGAAAAGGAAAATAACTTTGAAACTTTCAGTGGCCGAGAGGGTTGCAGATAGCTGCCGAAGCTTCTATTATATTCTGGGAACTGTGAAGACCTCCAGATCAAGAAAAAGAAAATGTGACGAAAGTGCTTTCCTAAAGTCGGCAATGCCAAAGTACTGAGTCACGTGGCACCCATGCGCCAAAGGCCCACAATCACGTCTGGCGGCTTCTAAAAGCTAAAATCGGGTTTGGTGAGATTGGGAGAACGCCATTAGGGACATAATTTCCATCTATTGTGGTCGCTAAATCCAGGATAACTACCATCTTCTGCAAAAATCCTCCTTAAACCAGGTTTCCGCCCGGGTCCAAAACCAGGCGGCCTTCCTAAACCTCCATGTTCTTGGCGGTGTCTGATGTTGGAGCGGGTGGTGGGTGGAGCGGTTAATAAACCGCAAATGCAGGCACTGCTGAGCGGGAGTCAGACATGGACTGGAAAGAAGCGCTTCGCCGGCGGTTAGCGAAGCCCAACAGTGACTGGAAGAGTGAGTTCGGGAGGACCGCCTGCTGTGAGAACCTGCCTGGAGCTGGCGGGGTCAGGAGGGAGGAGGAGCAAGTGGGAGCCGAGCTTTCCGCTCTGCGAAACTTCTGTCACTGGAGCAGTGGAATGTGTGTTTTAGCGTTCCAAGCAAGGGTTGACCCAAACTTCCCTAGGAGATGCTTTTCAGGAACGAAAAGCTTAACTAGCGCACCGAATTTCCACGGTCTTGTGAGGAATAACTGAGAACCTTGGTTCCAACAAATCCTCGATCCCCTCAGGACCTGTAATTCATCCCATCGCCTTTTTTTCCTTCTTCCCCTTTTCATTTATGTGTGTATTTTTGAGACAGGGTCTTGCCGTGTAGCTCAGGCTGGTCTTGGATTCCTGACCCTCCGTGCCCAAGCCTCCCGAGTGCCCACAGCCTTTTTACCATCACTTTTCGCTTCTCTCCTGTAGATTTCATTGATCCTCTTTACATTGTTCTTTTCCTCTCCACAATTGCATGTTAATCAGTCTGGGTAAATCTTTCCAGTTCCACACCACACTCAGCTGAAATTGGCCAGAGGAAAAAGAACCTTGGTGACTTCTCTCTTGTCATCCAGGTCCACAGAGCCAAAGTAGGTGTTCTAGTCATGTTTACAACGTTTCCTTAGGCATTCACTTCATCTCTTAATGCCTCTAATCTCTCCAGACCTCTAGTCTATCTAATCCACCGTTTACCTACAGCTGATAGACTTGTTTTTAAATACATATCACAGTGAGGAAGTAGAAACAGTCAAGAGAACCCAGTGCTGAGAAGTGAACTCTGGGCTGCTGCATGCTAGGTAAACACTCTACCACTGAGCTACGCTCCCAGCCCTAACCAATGTTTTTGATGATTGGAAGCACTTGGAAGGTCTCTAGGCAAGACAGTAACTTGAGGAAAAGACAAGCTTTCAAATACAGGTTCGGGGAGCATGGGAGAGGTCAGTCCTCATTGTACTTGGGAAATTTAATGATTGAAGGTACAGGGGAGGCCGTTTCAATAGAAGGCAGTGATTCTTGGTGTTTCAAGAAAGTTCATTGTCTACACACAATTTTGAAGTCTTTTTGGCATCGCAAGTCTTTTAAACTGTAGTACTGTGCTGAGTAAAATAACTAGATATTTCAAGGCCCTTTTCTCTGTTTTTGTTGTTAACTAGGAAAAAAAGTGAACAGGAATTAAAAGATGAAGAAATGGATTTGTTTACCAAATATTACTCAGAATGGAAAGGAGGTAGAAAAAACACAAATGAATTCTATAAGACCATTCCCTGGTTTTACTACAGGGTAAGTGTTACCTAAGTACATGTCTCTCAGTTTGTAAATAAAATGCAGTTTCAAAAAATGGAATCCAAATTTTATATTTAAAAAATTTTTGTATTTATTGTAGTTGATATATCATTGTGATAAAATATTTGTATTCACTAAAATCTTGAGATTTAATATAAATTGGTATAAGAAAACAAAGTTGTTAGTTGCCCCTTTTTTGAGCTATAGACTTTCATTATTTTTATTATAGATATTAGTATTAAGTGTACTGTTGGGTTTGTTGTACAATAATTTGTTTTGAGATGTAGAGGTTTTGCCCAAGGTTAAACTAAAATATAGATTGAGAATAGAAATCTTAAAAGAGTTTCACTTTATTGCTTTCTTGTGCCAGAATTATAGTCTCTAAAAGAGGTATAGACAAAGCTGTAAGACCTTAAGAAAGCTATTGACAGGGCTGGGGAGATGGCTCAGCAATTAAGAGCGCTGGCTGCTCTTGCAGAGGACCTTCATTCAATTAATATTGTGACTTTCCAAGATATTGAAACATTTACTTAAATATTTTTAATGTATATTTTGCCTTCATTTATGTAAGTGCACCCATGTCATACAATGCCCATGGAGACCAGAAAAGAGCATAAGATCCCTTAGAACTGAGTTACAGTTACGAGCTGCTAGGGGGGTGTAGATAACTGAACCCAGGTTCTCTACAAAAGCAGCCAGTGCTCTTAACAGTTGAGCCATCTGTCCAGATATATAAGTAAACATTTTTTTATGTGAATGTTTTCCTTAGAAACCCTGTAATACACTTTTAAAATTATATGACTCAAGGGGCCAGAGAGATGGCTTAGCAGTTAAGATCACCGATTGCTCTTGCTAAAAAAACAGGTTCGATTCCCAGCACCCACATGGTGGCTAGCAACCATCTGTGCCTCCAGTTCCAGGTGATCCGATGCCTTTTCCTGACCTCCATGCACATTGCATAACATGGGTGCACTTACACACATGCAGG
Organism: Eospalax fontanierii; assembly: GCA_035773235.1. Classification (NCBI taxonomy): domain Eukaryota; kingdom Metazoa; phylum Chordata; class Mammalia; order Rodentia; family Spalacidae; genus Eospalax; species Eospalax fontanierii. The sequence continues at coordinate 65,773,200 of CM069540.1, read as the reverse complement.
CAATTTTATGGGTATAAGTGCATATTACCGTGTGGTGTAATATCCTGTGTCCTCTGCAAGAGCAGTCAGTGCTCTTGACCGCTAAGCTGTGTCTCCAGAGCCGAATAAAATATTTAAGAATTATATGACTGATAGAAACTTTTTATGAAAAAGAGAAAAAAAATAGCTAAAAAGCTGATCTTTTCTGACAATAACATGGTCTGGAAATGTAAATTAAAATATTTTATATGGGCCAGGTATGGTGGCACATGCCTTTAATCCCAACACTGCAGAGGCAGAGAATCTCTGTGATTTTTGAGGCCAGCCTGATGTACATAGAAAGTTCCAGGCCAGCCAGGGCTACATAGTGAGACCGTGTCCAAAAAAAATTACCCACCTGGAATTGTTATACATATTTCTCTGTATGTCTAACAAAAGTAGGATTTTGTTAGACTTATTTTTGCTACTCTATGTATTTTTTAATACTTTATTAAAGAGAGGCAGCTAGGTGTGATACGGTGGCATACACTTTAATCCCAACACTCAGGAGGCAGAGGCAGAGGCAGGTGGATCTCTAAGTTGGAAGCCAGTCTGGGCTAAATAGCAAGTTCCAGACCACTCATGACTATACACTGAGACCCTGTCTCATAATTTTTTTTAAAAGAGGGAACTAGACAGGTGAATATTTTTAATAATCTAGGGCAGAAGGGCAGAGTTGACATTTATTGAATGGCTAGATTGTAAAGACTTCGTATCCAACATCTTTTTAACCTACATTATCAAACAGTATGATGCGAACCCAGGAATGGTCTTAGGTTGTGGTGGTGTAATGGAATACCTGAGCCGAGAGTGAGCTCTCATGCACTTCTAGGACCAAACTTTTGTCTTCTATTTCTGGCTTCGGAGGGAATGCCATTTTTTCTACTGTCTTTCTCTGTGATCATATTTACAGATCTATTAATTTCTCCATCTGTGAACATGCTATTCCTTAAAGACAGAGTCTCACTGTGTAGTCTGGGCTGGCTGTGAACATTAGATGTCTCTGCCTAAATCTCTTGAATTCTGGAATTATAAGCACGTTCTGTCCATCTGTGTCCTTGCCTGTCTGCAGCTGAGAATCTGTGAAGATTTTTGATGCTTTCCTCTTCCTGTTCAGAGAAACCTCCTGTGGTCTTCAGTCATCATTTCTTCCCTTGGCTGACTAAGTGGTTAACCAGCCTGGAGCAGTTTTTTGTGGGCCTCAAAGCCAGCCCCATCTCTGCTCCCTCACTTGTATATTCATTTTCCTTCTCTAACCCTTCTGATGAGAGGCTTGGCATCCTGGAGATGAAAGGTGAAACCGTATCCTGGTTTGGACTAAGAGCTGCTGAGGTACATGGAATGCAGCAAAGGTATAGAAAAGGAAGAAGCAATCCTTAGAGGAAATTATTAGAAGTTAGATTAAAATGAATCATTTTAAGGCTGTCAAGAAAATAGCTTCAGTTGGCAGACCTGTTTAGGGTTTATAGTAGACACTGGCATGACCATCTCTAAAAAGGAAGGTGATCTAGTTTCAACAGGCATGCTTTGCCCAGACTGTTGGGCTAATCCTAATTAATATCAACCTAAGTGACATGTACAGTGTGTTTTTAGTTGCCAGCTGAAGATGAAGTCTTACTACAGAAATTAAGAGAGGAATCTAGAGCTGTCTTTCTACAGAGGAAAAGCAGAGAACTCTTACCTAATGAAGAATTACAGGTACGAATGAAGTAAAAGGTTGCTTTAGAAGTTGGCAATTGTTTCTTACTCAAGTCATGCAGGATTTTACTGGCTTTCACTGAGTCATCACTGCAGAGTGGCACTCAGAGGCCGCTGAAGCAGGGCTCTGCCAGAATGGGCTGCTGACCTTGCCTGGGCCATGACTTCTAAGGATAGTATAGTTAGGCTTTGTCTTTTGTTTTGTTTTGTTTTAAAGTCCCTGAGTAATTCTGATGTGCAGTCAAGGTCTGAGAAATGCTACAGTGTGATCAGACTGTGGAGGTTCAGATCCTGGCTCTACTGTGTGACTTTTAGACAGGGGGCTTAGTATCTTTATGCTTTAATTCTCATGTGCAGAGGTAGCTGCCTGTATTACATAGTTATATGGGTTAAGGAAACAATGTATTTGAGAAGTTTCAAATTTTAGTAGTCACAATAAATGTTAACTATTTTTATTGTTATTAGTAATCAGAATAAAGGGACACAAGTTCATCTTAATATTAACTGCTGTAAGACAGATGCCTTTAAATACACTGAAGTTTTTTGTTAACCTATCTTCATTTCTGTAATTCTCTGAAGAACTTATAGTTTTTGCTGGATAAACACCAGATACCACCTATGATTGGAGAGGAAGCAATGATCAATTATGAAAATTTTTTGAAGGTCGGAGAAAAGGCTGGACCAAAGTGCAAGTAAGAATAATGTGACTTAAAAAGGAATGTGTTGTATTAAACATCTTGAATGCCTCAATGTTATTGGAAGTTGAAGTCAGCAGTATGACTTTAAGTGACTGAACTGTAATAAAATTATTGAGAGTTGAGAAAAAGTTGGAGGCTGAGTAGATATCTCAGTCACTTGGAGCCCCAGTACCTATGTAAAAGCTGGGCACAGCAGCACATACCTGTAACCCCCAATGCAGGGGGAGACAGAGCTGGGCAGATTCCTAGAGTTCATTGGCCAGCCAGCTAGTCAAATAAATGAGCTCTGGGTCTGATGAGAGACCCTGTCTCAAAAAGTCAAGTGAAGTCTTTGACATCTGACTTCTACATGCACCACATGCACACGCGCACATACACAAGCATACGTATGTACCACATGCACACAAAGAAAAGAAAAAATGTTGGTATGGAAGTTACTAAGAAAAATAATACAAAGCTGGGTGTTCTGGCACATGCTTGTAATCCCAACACTTGGGATGCTGATGCAGGAGGATTGCTACAAGTTAAAGGCCAGCCTGGGCTCCCTGGTGAGACCCTGTCTCAAATGAAAAAGGGGAAAAGGATATAAAGTTGTGCACAGTAGTACATACACATTAATCCTTATGCTTTGAAGACAGGCATTCAAGCTAATAAATTGTAAGTTTTAGTCAAGAGAATTTGTTGCTATGAAGTTACTAAGAAAAATAATATCTTACTTGGGAGGCAGAGGCAGGTGGATCTCTGTGAGAGCAAAGCCATCCTGATATACATAGCAAGTTCCAGGCCAGTGGGACTCAGGGAGACCCTGACTCAAAAGAACAAAACAAAAAATCTATAAAAAAGAAAACTATTGCAAGTTGAGCATGGTGGCATACAATTATAATTCCAGCACTCTGGAGGCTGGGGCAGGAAAACCCTGTCTCAGGAAAAAAAGACAGAAAAGAACAATGTAGTTTAGTGAATGTGCCATCACTTTTTTAACTTAGCAAAGATTTATTTTTTCCTAGTTCTAATCTTTTAAAGTAGAGATTTGCCTACTGTAAAGCCAGTTTTAAGGGCATGTGAAAGTTAAACACAAACAAACCCAGCAGTCCAGAGTGATACATAGTAGATGCCCGCAGCAGTAAACTAAACACCTGGGGTGATGTCTTGACAGCCAGATTGGAGACCTCCTACTCCAAAAGCAAGAGCTGCACAGTGTACAAACTGTATGTGGAGTTTGTGGGTTTGCCATGGTGTCTAGTAAGTGTTTAATAATTTACATAGTCAAGTGGTCTTTACAGGCAACCTGCATTCACTTAACCAGATTTTTTTTATGCAGTTATATGGCCATAATATTCCTTTTAGATAAATCCCTTAATATAGTTATTTTGTTATAAATGCTGTTCAGTCCTTTGTAATACTGTGTTAACTGATTAAGGTTTCAGGTTTTTTTTTTTAATTTCAGACAGAGTCTGTAGCCCTAGCTGGCCTAGAACTCATTGTGTAAACCAGGCTGATTTTCAACTTTCAAACTTTAATTCCTAGGCTGGAATTAAAGGTATGTGCCACCATGCCCAGCTGACAGATGAGCCTTTAAATAGAACAACCATCATGACTAGTATATGAATATTATTTATACTGTATCTAATGTCCAAGGAAAATTCACTACGAGATGGTTATAGTAGCTCTCGGTGAGACGGGCTCATTCGTTGATCTCATAGGTATAATTATAGGTCATGATTTTAGTGTCTGTTCTTTTGCATAACTGAGTTAGAAATGCTGCATTTACAGAACAGGTGAACACAGAGTTGCAACCACGAACTCTTCAGTTAGCTGTCATTAGCTCAGATAGGAATCTTTACTATGTAAACAGTCAGATCTAGTTGTCATTAGAAATACCTGTAGAGGTGGTCCATGATAGATCCCCAATCCATTGGCCAGAGCTGAGAGAGCAGCAGATACAGAAAATCTTTCAGAAATTCAACGGAGAAAAATGTTCTTTTTTGTTGGTTTGGTTTGATTTGAGACAGGATCTTACTCTAACCAAGGCTGACCTGGAACTCATTCTATAGCTCAAGTTGACCACAAGTGTGTGGCAATTCTCCTGCCTCAGCCTCCCGAGAGCTGGGATTACAAGTGTGCACAACCATGCCTGGCTTTCTTTCTAATACTTTCTTAGGCAGAGAGTAGGTGTGCACTTGGTGTTTGAAAAGGAACTCTGGTCCAATGGAAGAGTCAGGTGGATCTCTGTGAGTTCTAGGCCAGCCTGGTTTACATGGAGAGTTCCAAGCCAACTGGGCTACAAAGTAAGATCTTATCTCAATAAAAAAAAGGAAAGGAGTGGGAGTATTTTCTCACTGGACTTGGCCAATCTTATATCCAATTGGAGTTTTTGTTCAAGATGCTTTTGGCTTATTTCCTTCTCGATATAACCTTCCCCAGACCGAGTTGTTTGTTTCTCCAGTGCTGCATGTGTCTGTTTCAGAAGCTCTGTTGCTATCCTCTGTCTATGAGCCAGGTGGGCCATCACAGTACGAATTCTTGGAGCTGTTCTGTCCAGATTCATGCTGGGCATTTGGCGGTATTTGTTCCGTAACACCTGTAAATAGAATCTGGGGCTGGAACACCGTTCCTATCCCATTATTGCTAAGGGGCAGTTCTACGCAGCAGCCTTGCAGATGCTCCTCCTGCAACTTAGGGCCCCACTCTGCAACACAGCAGCTGACGGCAGCTCTGTAGAGGGGCCCACTCCCCACTGGGGCTAGGACAAGGAGGTGGTCACAACAGACAACCACTCAGCTCTAAGCCCAGGCTGCAGTGAATGAAGGGTTGCACCCAGACCTCATTCTTTGATTTTTCAGACAGAAGAATGTAAAGAAAAAAGAATGCAGATATAAAAAACTTCCTATTTCAAATTTTTGAACCATAAAGAGTCTATAGTTTCTCACTTTGGTTTTTTAATTGTATGAATTTATGTTGTTTGCTAATTCTTACAGAGGTCATTTTTGTACGATGTTGGTAGACTAATTTGATCTTGCCAGGCAGTTCTTCACTGTAAAAGTCTTTGCCAAACTCCTTCATATGGATTCATATGAAAGAATTTCCATCATGCAGTTCTTTAACTATGTCATGCAAAAAGGTGATTCAGTATGTGTTTGTGTTATGGGTGTATGTGTCCTCTTCTCTGGGACTCAAGCAGAGTTTTAGTCTGTGCTTTGATATTATGTCTTCCATGTGACACAACTTTCTTAATCTACTATTATAATTTTCTTATGCACCTTAATTGGGTCATTATTTTAAACAAGCAAAAGCTTCATGTATCATAGATAGTAGCAGAATAGACATATCAAAAGCAGAACCACTTTTTCTTTTTCTGCCAGACTCCTGCCATCATGGGTCACATGCATAAACCCCTAAAGGGCCTGTCCCAGTCTACTCTGTCCTGTTACCTGGCCGAAGTTGACATCTGATAACATAAGGAAGCATATTTATAAAGTGACCTAGAAAGGCCTGACTCCCTTACAAATAGATGTGATCCTGAAGGCCTCTCATGATATTACACAAGTACATTTTGTGACAGACAATACGGTTTTGAGAATCCTTAAGTCCAAAGGACTTGTTCCTCATTTTCCTGAGGAGCTCTACCATTTCAGGAACAAAGCAGTTGCTGTTTGAAAGCATCTTGAGAGGAACTGAAATGATAAAGATGCCAAATTCCTCATTCTGATAAAGTTCCAAATTTACCAACTGGCATGTTACTGTAAGACCGGGGAAGTTCTCCCTCCGAATTGGAAAAATAAGGATCATCATAGCCTCTGCCCTGGTGGCGTAAGTTTGTCCTGTGTCCTGTGAACTTGAGGAATCATTTTTTTAAGAGGAGAGTTAAAATCACTTGCTGCTCTTGAAGAAAACCCTGGTTCAGTTCCCATCACTTCCCATCACCCCCATGGCGACTTACAACCATCTGTAACTAGTTCCAGGGGATCCGACACCCTCTTTGGGCACAGGAATGCTTGTGGGGTACATAACACTTGTAGGCAAAACACTCATAAAATAAAAATATATCATTTGAAAAACAGAACCGAGAGTTTTAATGTGTAGTGATAATAATTTCAACTTATTGATAATTTTATTTTACTAATATTTCACTCCATAAGCCTGAAAGGATAGTCTCAAATCCACAATTCTGGTATTGGTTTCAAGAAGCTTCTACTAAATCATTTCGAGTTGTTATGAGTCTTTTAAGTACCGTAATAGTCTGGGGAGTCTTATTGTGTGCCATCTTTAGTTAATTTAGCTACAGTAATTAACCTTGGTAGAGTACAAACAGCTCTACTGAAGAGGTAGCATTATGCTTCCTCTCTCTGTCTGGTGGAATAATGAATTTAATAGGCTGAAAGCAATGGGCTTCAGTGTGATTGTGGTTGTACTCCCATCAGAATTTATTGAAAACTGCCTTTTCATGGCTTTTTTGTTTTGTTTAAAATAATTCAGTAATTAATGATTACTTAATGTGTGTGAGACTAGACTTGTGGAGTTAGCAAATTGGCTTAAACCTCTAACCTAGCTTCATTCTTTTTTCATATATGTGATAAAGAACAGATCTAAATATTTACATTTAATTTTATTGTTTATTAACAGTTTGGCTTCATCAAACAAGAATAGGACTTAGTTTGTATGATGTTGCTGGACAAGGGTACCTTCAGGAATCTGTAAGTGTTAATGTTTATAGGCATAAAACATTAATAGTAATTCTCACTAGGTGATGTGATTATTGTTTGCCTGATTTTGCCTTTATAAATGTTAGTGAAATTTTTAACATATTCTGACCGTATAAATTCATCTTTACAGTCTTTTTCTTCAGCCTTTAAAAGAAAGATCTTTTAAAATGGGATAGTAAAGCCAGGCATGGTGGTGTGTGCTTGTAATTGGAACACTTAGGATTCTGAGACTGGAAGACTGTTGGGAACTCAGGGTCAGCCCAGACTACATATTCAGTTCTAAGCCAGCTTGGCCTTTATAGCAGGACCGTAACAAATAAATAGAATATGTACAGGTTTTAAAAATCATTGAAGAGAGTAGGGTGTGGTGGCATATACTTGTAATCCAATTAGGCTAGGTTGGCCAGTGAGCCTCAGTATTCAGCCTTTCTCTTCCTCCCCAGCACTGTGGCTACAGTCGTGGGTCACCACACCTGGCCTTTTTACCTCAGTGCTGAGAATCTGTGGTCCTCATGTCTGTGCTGCAAGTCCTTTATCAAATGAACAGTCTTGTAAGTTATAAATAATTTAGACAGTACTCCTTAAGCTTACTGTCCTCTCTAGTAGTCATTTGAAAAAAAATAGTACATATAAATTGAAAAGGAAACATCTTACTTCAGTCTTATAAGATACTAATGGTATATTTGTGTTCCTGGGAATCACATTGAACACACAAATACTCATTCATAGTCTGCACTGTTTTTGTATTGTACACTTGCTTAATAACAGGAACAATCAAAAACCTAACTGTGACAGCCAGGCATGGTGGTACATGCCTGTAATCCCACTCAGGAGGCCAGGGCAGGAGGATTGCCATAAGAGTAAGCCAGTTAGTACTGCTTAGTGAGATAGTTTCAGAAATCAAAGCAAGATGCTGGGGAGGTAGCTCAGTGAAGTGCTTGCTGCACAAGCAGGGGACCTAAGTTCAGATCTCCCAAACCCACATAAACGCTAAGTGGTGAGGTACATGCTTATAACTCTAGCTCGGGGTGTAGCGATAGATGGAGGCAGGCAGATCCTGGAGGCTTGCTGACTAGCCAGACTACCTAGCCCATGTGCCCACGTGATGATTTCCAAGTTCAGTGAAGAGAACCTGTCTCAAAAAATAAGGTAGAAAACAATAGAAGAATACACTTGAAGTTGACTTCTGGCATACACATACACACACACGCACGCACGCACGCACGCACGCAGGCACAGTATATGCACATATGTTCACAGACACAAATTCAATTTTAGGGCTGGATAGTTTTTAGCATGAAAATTATATTCCAATACCTTATAATGAACGATGTTTGGAGAGATGGCTCAGCAGTTAAGAGCACTGGCTGCCCTTGCAGGGAACCCAGGTTTGATTCCCAACACCCACATGGCAGTTAACAACTATCTGTAACTCCAGTGCTCTTTTCTGACCTCCTTGGGTATTGCATGACTTGGGTGCACTTATCTATACATGCAGACAGTGCACTCACATAAAAATAATAAATAAGATATTTTTTTAAAAAAGAAGTATAGATTCATAATACCAAAGCTGTGTTTTGTTTTCAGGATTTAGAAAACTATATATTGGAACTTATCCCTACTTTGCCACAGTGAAATGGGCTGGAAAAATCCTTTTACTCATTCTATGTTTGTACAGCGGTTAGGAAGTTCTTCTTCTTGGATCCTCTGTTTACAGAACAGGTAAAAAAAAAAACTAGATACGAGAATATTCTTACATACAGATCTCAACACTAGAGAAATCTTGAAAATTCTCTAACGTTTTCCTAATGTCAATGACAGTATCTGGAAAATCTCAGAAGAGTAGAAAAACTGCTCTTATATATAGAAGATAGCAACAATGCTTTGGTTTGGGTTTATATAAAGATCTTCTGGGATTTTTCTCACACTGACCATAATCAGCTATGTGATCATAGGATGTTACCTAACCCCTTTAGCGTTTTCTTCATCCTCAAAAAAATATGACCTGGGTAAAATCGGCCTATGAAAACAATTGTATTTTGCGATATGAGAGTCACTTAACTACAATGTATTTCTCCCTTTTGGAGTTTATACATGGGGGTCAGATTGGTAAATGTGCTTTGTTGCACTATGTACTGTAAGCTATTCTAACTTACCCAGGCTTAAACATACATAACTATGGCAGAGGAAGAGACAGAGAAGGCCCAGATCCAAGTCCTCAAGTATCTTGTCTAGTCTCCTGTCTTTGACAGCCCATATATAAGTCCACCGTGGGCCATTAAACTCTAAAATATTGGCACATACACTTCTTTCTCTTTGAAATGTTACAGAATGATAGCTGTTTTGACTTGTATGTATCAAGTATTGTGCTAAGCATTTTTCATGGATTCTTTCACTTTTCTCATTATCATATGAAAGTACTGTTATTTTCCACATTTGTTCATGAAGCAACCAAGACTTGGAATGCATATGTAGTGTTTTGGAAGCAGCTTTCAAACCTCCTATGAACACACTATCTCCTTTTAGCTGTATATCTATACTGCTTCCCGTCTAGAACCTGTCAAAGAAAAATAGTCTCCTTGTGTTTTTGGTTTTTTTTTAATTAGCAGTATCATCTCTGTTCACAAAATGACATATCTCTGCAAATTCTGATAGTGTGGTGTGGAGAATTTACTGCTTTTTAAAAAATATAGTTGGAGTATGCAAATAGATATGTTTTTAAAAATAGTTCCTTTTTGTAACAATATTATTAAGTCTTTTGAAACCTAAAAGGTAGAAGTTTTAAAATATTGCCTCTGTAAAATAATGCCTTTTTAAAAAGTAAGTTGTTCTTATTCTGTAAATTAAGTAAATGTGCTTCATTATATTTTTTAAAGGGAAGATAAAAATTCAAGAAATTTTAGCATGCAGCTTCCTAGATGATTTACTAGACGTAAATATGTTCTAAACTACTTAATTATATTAATTCATAGTTGCTGTCCTCTAATTCTGTTTCTGCATTTCTTTAGCTAAGGAATGAGGAACTGTCCAAAGAGAGTCAAGAAACAAATTGGTTTTCGGCTCCTTCTGCCCTCAGGGTTTATGGTAGGTTCCCATTATATAAAGTTTCAATTATTTATTACTCATGTGCCTGGTGTCTAGAGACAGTTTTATACATAACCTATTTTACCTTAAGATCTAAGTATTCTAGTTACTTTAAAAATCAATACTTTTTAATTATTAAACTTTCCTTGTTTAAGTACTGTTTGAATTAATTTTCTATAGAACAAATAACATAATCTGATCCTTTCTTACTGATTCAGGAATGTCATTTGTGAATAGCAGCTATTGCCTTACTGTCTTTTAATTTTTTTTTTTTATGTGTATGAGTGTGTTGCCTGCTGTGTGTGAGTGCACCTGTGTTGTGCACTGTCTACAGAGGTCATGAGGGGGCATCAGATCCCCTGGAACTGGAGTTAACAGTCATTAGCTACCATGTGGGTGCTAGGAACTGAACCCCAGTCCTCTGCAAGAGCAGCCAATACTCTTAAATGCTGAGCCATCTCTAGCCCCAGTCTTATTGTCTTAATAATTTATAATAAAATGCTGTTGTCCGGATTCAGAGTGTTCCAGGGATTGATTTGAATTTATTGAATTTCACTTGTATGCTACATTATCATTTTGGATGGTCTTAGTCTCATTGTGGATGGGATCCATTATTCATTCCCTCTACTCCCGCCCCCCCCCCGCTCTGTCTCATATCTCTGTTTTTTGTTTTTTTGTTTTTTTTTGGAGACAGGGTCTCCCTGTGCCCCAGCAGGCCTTGGCCTTGGAATTCACAAAGGTCCACCTGCCTCAGCCTAGGATCAAAGGTATGCAGCACCGTACCCAGTTGTTACCTCTGACTTTAAATTGACCAAGTTTTAGTGCTTTCCTTTGACTCCTCCCTCCACCTAGTTTAGAAACCTCTGAATGCTTTAAATGGTTGCAAACTGGAAACAATGATAAAAGTGAAATAGCCCAGAGATGGATCTGTGGTAAACAGCACAGGCTGCTCCGACCAGGGTTATAGTCATGTCAGTTACCATTGTGTGGACTTTGGGGGGCAGCCCGAGGGATTGAGGGTGAGTAGACGCGGAGTCAAGCCGCAGACTCCAGCAGTTATATGGAAAGCAGGCCAAGCATGTGGCCCTGCGTACTCGTGTGGCCCTGCATACTCGTGTGGCCCTGCATACTCGTGTGGCCCTGCATACTCGTGTGGCCCTGCATACTCGTGTGGCACTGCAAACTCGTTTACTGAATAGGTGCACAAGCTCTTATAGGTCTGGATAGCCAATGACCTTATGGGGTGGGGTCCCAAATACAGCCAATAGTAAGTTTGTCCCCAGGTAGGCAGGTGCTTTCCAGATTCTGGTCTCACAACTAGCCGGAGCAGAACTCCACACCCACAGGAACCATTCCTCTATTCCTCCTAGCAGGTGGCCTGGCTAGGCCCACCTTTCATTATGCCCAACACAGGGTTCAATTGCCAGCATCACATGGTGGCTAACAACTGGCTATAACTCCAGTTGCATGGGATCTGATGCCGTTTTCTGACCTCCTCAGGCATTTCAAAAACACAGGTGCACTAACATACATGCAGGCAATACACTCATATGCATAAAAAATAAAAATAATAGATAAATTATATATATATATATATATATATATATATATATATTTCAAAAAGAAGTAAAATAGCCCAAAGATTTCCTATGATTTTTTAAAACTATTTTAACTTAATATTTCTAATCAGGATAATCAAGGATTACTGATAGTGTGAATTACTCATAGGCCACTACCTTCACTGTAATGCAATGAGTTTCACTTCAGAATCAAAATACTAAGCAATAAAATAAATATTTTGTTAATGTCCATTCTTTGGTGTTAATTAAAAAATTTTTGGTCCTAAGTATTATCTTTCTTCCCTAGGTCAGTATTTGAATCTTGATAAAGACCACAATGGAATGCTCAGTAAAGAAGAACTCTCCTGTTATGGAACAGCAACCATGACCAATGTCTTCCTAGACCGTGTTTTCCAGGAGTGTCTCACTTACGATGGAGAAATGTTACTTAATCTACTGATAAGTTTAAATTTTTCGGCTCTTGTGGTTTCTCCAAGCCCTTTTCTTGATATGATTCAACATTTTTTATTTTGTTTTTCTTAAAGATAAGGTCTCAGCTGGAGAGATGGCTCAGCAATTAAGAGCACTGGCTCCTCTCTCTAAGGACCTGGGTTTGGTTCCCAGTGTCTGCATGGTGACTAACAAGTGTTTGTAGCTCCAATTCCAACATTCTTTTCTGACCTCTGCAGGCATTGCATGACATGAGTGCATTTGCATACATGGAGGCAATACGCTCATACACATACAATAAGTAGGTAGATAGATAGATAGATAGATAGATAGATAGATAGATAGATAGATCTATCTAATATATAGGGTCTCATGTAGACTAACTGGCCTTGAATTTTCTTTGTAGCCAAGAATGACCATCACAAGTGCTGGGATTACCGGAGTGGGTGTCTCACTTCATTCAGTATTATCATTGTGTAACTGTGCCTTAAGATGTACAAGTGAGTGCAGTAAGTTGATATTCTGAGTCTGCGCTTAAGGTAAATTCAGTTTTAAAATACTTCCTTTATGGGCTCAGAGGAACTAGTAAGTTTTATTTTTCTCATTTCAGTGTACATTAGATACAGGATATGAAATAATTTTAAAAACCTGAAAAATCAATAAATCCTATTTCTTTGTAGATAGATTAAATTACTAGGTCTGACATACTGCAACGTATGCCATGATTTAAATCTAGTCTATGCCTGAGCCGCTTGGCCACAACTACACTGCTGTGAGTGAAGTCTGAGAATCAGATTGTTGAAACAAGCTCTGTTGCACAGGCTGGTCTGGTACTCACTAAGAAGTCCTGCCTCAGTCTCCCAAGCACTGGGATTACATGCGTGATGCCACCACACCAGCTAAATCTGGCAATCAGATTGGATTCCTATGTCTGTATCAGTAGCTCAGGTTGACACAGCTGTCCTTTTTCTTCTCAAAATACTTGGTAATCTAATTACACATAATTATACTTAATTTTAAGATTTATACCTTAGGTTTATGTAGTCCTGAGTATAGTAGTAGATAGAAAATTTATTGAGCGTTCCTTGAATGTTCTCAAAATAACTTGAGAAAGAAAATTCAAAGCAGCATTTTAAAAATATTATTCATACTGTTAGAAACATGTCAGCCCACATTGATGGACATTTGGGGACACAAATTAGACTGTACAGGATATACATATACATGTGTAAATTTGAGGGCACTAAATTGGGCAGAGTGCAGTAAGGGAAGGAACAGATAGGGAAGAGGATAGAGGATCTAAATGCCATCAAATGATATTGTATGAAAATCAAAAAAAATTCAATTAAAAAATGTGAAAGGCAGATGTGGTAGTGGAGGCCTATAATCCCAACACTTGGGAGATGGAGGCAGGAGGATCAGTTCACATCAGTGTGGGTTACACAAGACCCCATCTTGGAAAAAAAAATGGTACACGAAAGGAAAAGCTGGAGCTGAGAAAAGTGATTCACACTTGTAATCTCACTGGGACACTGAGGCAGGATGGGGTAAGTGTGGGGCCACCATGGGCTGCAGAGTCCCCCGCTGTCCCCCCCATAGTTCTATGGATAGATTAATTTTCCAAACCATGAGAAAATAAAAGACAGGGTCTCACGTAGCCCAAGGTGACACTGAACTTGCTTTGCAGCAAAAAAGAATAGGGAAAGTCTGTTAGGTTCAAATATATTTCCTCCAAATACTTTCAGTCCACAGCTGGTGGAATCTGCATAAGTGGAACCAACCAATACGGATGACTGTGTTGCAGAACAGTTTAAATATACTGTCCTGGTCATTCTAAATAAAATATATTTTTCAAAGTAACTGATGAAATGACGGCATTTAATGGCAGCATAAAATAGCTTAGTTGCTGTCTGAGGTATTCAAAGCATAATGGACAAAAATTATAGTTTAAGCAGATCTCTCATAAGAAAATAAGCTAAGTTTCCCAAAACTGTCCCTTTGCTGTGTAGAATTCCTAGAAACAAAAACTAAAAAGACAAAAGAATTTATTTCATGTTAAGAAAATAGCCAAGTTTGCCACCTATGAGTGCAAAATTACCTCAACTGACAAGATACTCTAAATGTGAAGTTTTCGCCAGATTTCTTATGAATGTTTTCTCTTCTTTAGGACTATAAGACCTACTTGGACTTTGTTCTTGCCTAAGAAAACAGGAAGGAGCCTTCAGCTCTGCAGTATATTTTCAAACGGCTTGATATTGAGAACAAGGGCTATCTGAATGTTTTTTCCCTTAACTATTTCTTTAGGGTAAGTATGGTTTGAGTAAAAGCATTTTTACCGTAAGATACAATATCACATTTAGTTTAAATTACTTACTTAGTGACAGTCTTACCTAACCTGTAATTTTAAATTTTTAAAAGGATTTATATACTTGATTTAAACTAGAAATAAAGTTTGTTTTCCCTCTTCTAGTTTTAACAAATATAAATGGTAAAGCTGACTTGATTATATAGAGAATACAGAAAAAAGGTGTGTAAATAAATGTTAACTAACCTTTGGAAACGAGAACGCGTATATTCTTGTTCATTAGTAGCCAGTGTATAAATTCCTAGCTCCTTTCCATGAAACCGTTATAGTGTTAGTCATAGATTCTTTTAATAGTACTTTTTAACTGGCTGGAATTATGTGTTCATTTTCAGTGTGCAACAGATTTGAAGCACTTGCCATATACCTTAGTTGGGTAAAACAATGATGGTCTCTTAAGGGAAGCTGATTTGTCTCCCAGAAGCATCTAGCACCAACAGCTATAGAGTAGGGAGGGTGTTTGTCTTGCCCTTGTCAAAGGATTCCTTAGTTTGAACAGTAACTTTTCCACTTGATGGAATCATTTTGTAGTGTTCTACTATACCACATTTTCGTAGCTAGTTTTTAGACAAAGCATGTGCTGTTTATATAGTAAGAATCAATGACAGGAAAGCTATTTTAATTTGTTTAGACATGGTCTTCCTAGGCAGTCCTGCCTGGACTTCAGCTAACCTTGAACTCCAGGCAGTCCTCCTGCTTCAGCCTCTGTAGGGTTGAGATCACAAACACGTGCCACCACACCTGGCTAGAATGATTTTTTAGGTGGTAAAAATGTCATTTTTATACCTTTGTCACAAATCACTAACCCCCCCTGTGACCCCACACTTTCTCCATTTAAAAAAAAAATGGTACTTGTTGATATAAACTTAAACTGGTTTCTGAATTCATCTTATGAGTTTCATAGTATATATTTCATATTTCTCTTTAAAATTGTCTAGAAGATTTTATTGTAATTTCTTAGGCAGTATTCTAGTTTGCTTCTCTGTTACCGAGACAGAACACGGACCAAAAGGCAACTTGGGAAGGAAAGGCTTATTTCATGTTATACTTCCAAAGTATAGTCCATCGTCAAGGGAAGTCAGTGCAGGAACCTAGGTAGACAGGAGCTAAAGCAGACCCTGGAAGAATGCTGCTTTCTACTCTGATTCCCCAGGCTTACCCAGTTACCTTCCTCCTGTAGCCCAGGCCTACCTGCCCAGAGATGGCACTGCCCAATGGGCTGGAGTGTTTTGCATCAACTACCAATTAAGATAGTCCACAGATGTGGCCATTGACCAATCTGATGGAGCCAGTTCCTCAGCTGAGGTCCTTTTTTCCAAGTGTTTCTAGTTTGTATACAGGTAACAAAAACTAACCAGCACAATTGATCCCTTGTAAGCTTGACACACAAGCACATCATTATGAAACCATAACCTTTCCTTTGTTTATCCCCAAGATCTTACATTAATAGAATATAAAATACAATACAACCTTAAAGTTCCCACCATCTTTAAAAATTCCAGTAATTTAAAAGTTCAAGTTTACTTTAAAAATCTGGTTCCTTAATTGTGTGCTTCTGTGAAATCTAAAAACAAATTAAAAGTGTCCCAGGTTGTGGGAGGCAGAGGCAGGCAGATCTCTGTATCAAGGCCAGTCTGGTCCACATAGCAAGTTCCAGGCCAGTTGGGACTACAGAAAGAGCTCATAAAACACAGCACAACAAAACAAAACAAAAAAACATTTATTTCAAAAGACACTTTTGTGCAAACCCACAATTGAGCAGTGTAGCTCAATGTCAGACCTGGAATGCACTCCCAATCTTCTTGGCTGCAAAACCTTAGCTCCAGTTCTCTGGCTCTGACATCTGCAGCACACACAGCTTGTCTTCTAGGTTCAGGTCAGCTTCACTGCACACATGCTACTGGCCTTGATGGTCATCCCACAATCCCAGCATCTCCAGTATGCTGGGGTCCACTTTTACCAAAGTGGTGCCAAGTCTCACCTTCTCTCTGTGACTCCTCCAATCTTGGGGTTTCCACTGAAGTGGAAGCAGCACCTTCACCAGTGGCCTCTCTTGGCCTCACACATACTAAGCCTCAGCTTCTCTCCATGACCCTTAAATTCTGCAGCTTTCATGCCACCAAACCAGTACCAACCAGGAGACTTACACATTACCAAGTTCAGTTACTAGCCTGACATGCAGCCTTGGGAGCACAGCTTCTGTGTGCTGACACTGAGGAAACACTTGACAGATTTCACCTCAATGACGCGTCTCTTCTTGATCACAACAGATTTTCAGCTGACCAAAACCACAGATTCTTCATATACAATATCACCGGGACTCTCAAACTTCCCTCTGAAACTTTATAGGCCATACCTTTATCATCTTCGTTTCTCTCAGCATTGTCTACCAAATTGCCACAACAGCTCCTTAAGCTGACCTCTCTATCCCAAAGATCCAAAATCTTTTCACAGTCTACCCAAAAGCATGATCAGCAACAAGCAGTAATAAATGTAAATATTGGGGAAAAATCAACTATAATTCTAGAATTAGAGTACGGTTTGTTTTGGACAGGGTCTCTTCATGTAGCTGAGGATAGCCTTAAACTCCTGATCTGCCTGCCACCACCTCCCACGTGCTGGTATTAGAGGTGTGTGCCACCCATGCCCAGCAAAACCATGCAGTGCTGGGTATGGTAGCTCCATGGTAGAGCACTTGCCTAGCACACTGTAAGGCCCTTGGTTCGATCCCTAAGACCACAACTAAGAATGAAAGTAAAAGTTGAATGCTGTATGGGCTTAAGTCAGTGACTAAATCTGAGATGCTCAAAACCCATCATAGGGATCCCCCACTTTAGGCAAGCCTATTAAATGAAAATTCAGTGTTAAACAAATAGATTATTTGGAAATGAAACATTCAGCCTTTTTCCATGAATATTCCTTTAGTGTCTATTAAAACTTATCACATCTACAATGCGTTAAAATATTTTGGAATGGGGAAATAACCCAATGGATAAAGTACTTCCTATGCAAGCATGAAAATCTGAGTCTGGATCCCCAGAA
Organism: Eospalax fontanierii; assembly: GCA_035773235.1. NCBI lineage: Eukaryota > Metazoa > Chordata > Mammalia > Rodentia > Spalacidae > Eospalax > Eospalax fontanierii. The sequence continues at coordinate 65,755,586 of CM069540.1, read as the reverse complement.
CCCACATAAAAAGCCGCAAGTGGCCACACATGCTGTAATCCCAGTGCTGGGAAGGCAAAGACAGGAAGATTCTAGTGGCTCTTTGGCCAGCCAGTCTAATGTATCAGTTAGCACCAGATTCAGTAAGAGACTCTTGTCTCAAACATGAGGTAAAGTGTGACAGAGGAGTAACATCTGCTGTCAACCTCAGGCCTCCACATGTGCATGCAAGGCTACATGCATTCCCCACACATGAACACACTGCTTTACATTGAAGTAGAAAAAAAGCGAAAACTTAAAAGACTGGCAAGAGAAGCAAGATGATGTGGCCTGTGGTCTTAAAGGAAAAGAACTAGAGGGAGGAGAGGGGGAGATGCTTTTTATTTGATTTTTTTATTTACAGATTTGTTTCCACTAAATACAGGCCATATAAGAATTAATGAAAATCCATGGACAAGATCCTGTTTCATTTCAAGATGTCAAGGTTACCCTTTTATTTTTAAATTTATATGTCTTACTAGATACATAACCATAATTTTACTAAATAACTTGTACTCTATCCAGTTTTATATGAAAGCAACTTAGGAACTGTTCTGAATCAGGTATCTGCTATTACTTGTTCTGAACTGATATTTAAAATCACTGGAAACAGAGACATATTTGGACTTACTGATTTATGTAGTTTCTAATTTAGTATTTCAGTCTTATGTTCTGATTGGAAACATTTTATTTACAGAGAGTCAGTTTAACCTACATTCTTTGGGAGTCATTTTCATTGTAAAAATTGAACTGAACTGCAGAATTATTTAGTTTTAAATACTTTCTTTTTATAAAAAATCCTTTTTATTCTTTAATATATATTATTATTTTATACATCCTGCATGTATGTATGTGCACCCGTGTCATATGATGCCCATGGAAGTCAGAAGAGGGTATCAGATCCCCTGGAACTGAAGTTATGAACAGTTGTTAGCTGCCATGTGGATGCAGAGAACCAAATCTTGGTCCTCTACAAGAGCAGCTAATGCTCTCAACAGATGAGCCATCTCTCCAGCCCTGAACACTTTCTGAATATGCTGCTTCAAACAGCTTTAAAGACACAACAGTCCTTCAGTATGAAAACCACATTATTTGGGGACTAGAGATGACTCAGTGGTGCTTAACTGAAAACTGCTCTTCAGAGGACCTGAATTCCATTCCCAGGACCCAGTTCTGGTGGCTTACAATCGCTTGACACTCCAACTCCAGACGATTTTGCCCTCTCTTCTGGCCTCCATGGGCATTTGTACACACATTTCAAACACTTAGACTGACACACTTATGTACACATAAATAAAAATCTAGAAAACCACCATTATTTGAAACATGTTGCTTCTTGGCATATTAGTAACCAGTCTGTCCGGGTATAAGAAAACAGTCAGTACCCAGTGTCAGGTTGAATAACGTAATACAATACCCTGGGCCAGTTTTAAATCAGGTATAAGTTGAAGGACTATTTTGATTTAATACAAATGAAAGAAATTTTAAACTTTATAGCATGAATTTAAGAACCCAGCAGCTTTCATTTTCATCCAGTCAGAAAAGAAAAACCACAAGTTAGAAAGTTTACATATTTGAGAACAGGAAAGGTGACTCAGTGATGGAGAGCACTGGCAGCTCTTGGAGAAGACCCAGGTTTGGTTCCCAACAACCTCATGGGGGCTAACAAACATCTGTAACTCTAGTTCCAGGAATTCCAAACCCTCTTCTGACGTCCATGGGCACTGCACAACACAGGTGCACTGACACACATGTGGGCAATACACTTAACACATAAAATAAAAATAAGTTTATTCTATGTACTTGTACCTGAACTGTTCTAAACTTTTTAAAAAGTAATTTGCCTAAATGCTACTAAATTTTGAGTAACTTTTCTATAAAATAAAGACAAATGCCTTTCAAATATTTATGTTGCATACTTCACATATTATATTGTACCTTTCTACCACAGAGAGGTTTGTGCCTGCACTCCAGCACATCTGGCACGATGCAGTCATTATCTGGATGACGATTCTGTAATACCCCAGTGGTAGGACTGCAGTGAAAAGCAGCCACCGTTATGGAAGTTTTCTCACTATGAATTTTTGTGATTTTTTACTTAAAAAATATTAGGGGCTGGAGAGATGGAGTAGCAGTTAAGAGTACTTACTGCTCTTGTAGAGATCCTGGGTTCAATTCCCAGCACCCACATGGCAACTTAAACTTGTCCTATTCCAGTTCCAGGGAACTCATCACCCTCTTCTGCCCTCTACAGGCACTGAACATACAGGTGCACTTATATGCGATAGGGAAAACACTCATACACAGAAAATAAAATATTTTTTTAAATAAGAGATAGTTACATACAATTAAGGAATCTACCAATAACATTCTGTGGCTACAGATAAAGATAACCACTTTTCTATTAAGTAGAAAATGCACACCGTGAATTTTAGATCACTCTGTGATAGAAATTAATGAAATCTGATTTCCCCCTCTTACAGGGTGAAATCTTTGACATGGTAAAACCAAAGGATCCTTTGAAAATCTCACTTCAAGATTTAATCAACAGTAATGAAGGAAACAGTCACTACCATTCTAATTGATCTAAATGGCTTCTGGACTTATGAGAACAGAGAAGCTCTTGTTGCAAATGACAGTGAGAACTCTGCAGACCTTGATGACACATGATCTCTGAATGACTAGACACTTCACTAAGATGCTGCATGTGAAACCTTTACGTCAGAATCCTTAGAAACAGTCTAAATAGAACTCATCATATGCCTGTACAACACAGCAAGTATTTTGGTTACTAGAATTTTGGTGCAGCAATTTGGAAGTAATAGAACCAACCACTATTTTCTTATGAAGTGGTAAGTTCTGGCTCTATTTAGCTCAAAAATGGAATGATTTGCTGTAGGTGGAAAGTGTTCCTTTTAATAATAAATCTCTTCAGAAAGGAAGGAAGGTTTCATGGAATAGTTCTGGCTTTCATTCAGGATTGGAATATTTGACCTTCAGTTTTCATGAGTATCAAGGAAGTTGTACTTTTCCATCAGACTAGAGCCATTGCATTTCTGGGGTCAATTCAAAGTATGTTGGCAAGGTTTTTTTTTTTTTTTTTTTTTTAAAGTCAGTCTCACTATATGGTCCTGGCTGCCCTGGAACTGAATATATAGACTAGGCTGGCCTCAGCAATCCACCTACCTCTGCCTTCCTAGTGCTGGGATTAAAGGTGTGCATCACTATGCCCACCTCCTTTTGAAATGTTTCTGTGTTTTGCCTGCATATATAGTACACCATGTATGATATATGCAATGCCTGTGGAGGCCAGAAGACAGAGTAACTGGACTTGCAGATGGTTGTGAGCCACCATGTGGGTGGTGGGAACCTAAGCTGGGTCATCTGCAAGTATAGCCACTGCTCTGAACTGCTGAGCCATCTCTTCCAGCCCTTTAAAAAAAAAGGCCACATGTGGTAGTGTATGCCTTTAGTCCCGACACTTGGGAGGCAGAGGCAGTCGGGTCTCGGAGTTCAAAGCCAGCCTGGTTTACATAGTGAGTTCTAGGCAGCTGGGGTAGAGGGAGACCCTGTCTCAAAAAAGACAAAAAAAAAATCAAATAATAAGTGAGAAATTTTGTGTAGCTTTATTAACCAGTATCAAGTTAGATTTCCAAACTGTACCTATATTTTGTTAAGGATTTTTGTTGGAGAATTTACTAATTCAGGGTAAAGGATCTTTCATTATATTAACAGATGCATATAGTTTTTTTTGTTACTGTTTCTGAGATAAGGTCTTGCTAGGTAGGTAACTAAGCCAGCTTCCATCTCATGATCCTCCTGTGTCAGCCTCACTAGCTGGGATTACAGACGTGCACTCCCACACCTGGCTGCTCTTTGGTTTGTACAGGAAGAGAGATTAGAAGGAAGTAGAATACCATGAACTGCGGTCCAGAAGGGAAAGTAATATTTAAAGGGATTAAAAATTAAGAAGAGGTTAGGGAGGCTTAAAATAAAACAAACCATTTAATGGATTTATGGTAAATTTTATAGTTTGCATAGATGAAAATATAAAATTTTATGGTACAACGAATAATAAACATCACAAACTGGCTGCTGTTAGGCAGCAAAAGTAAAATTCAAGAAACGCAAACGTTCTTAAATCGATATCTTTCTTCTATAATCAGAAATTTTATGGTATAAACTCTGAAGATACTAGTACCTCTGGGGGAGAGGTTATAGTAGGTCATTTTTAGACCCACCTGTCTTAACTTCATAACCAAAAAATATCTGAGTTGGAGCTCCTATCTCAAAGTTAAAAAACAAACTAACAGTAAGAGATTGGCCGGCATGTTTTAGCAATTATAAACTAAAACTACAGTGATAGTTTTAGTAAGCTATAATTTATGGTAACATTACCTCAAAACCTGAAAATCAGTCCTTTAAGTACTAAGTTATATAGCTTACAGCCATGATAAAAAGCTCACCATGTTGTGGACCAGCAATTCATGAAGCCGTATAACTAAGAGTCCTAAGAAGAGTTCATCCTTGTTAAATTCCTGTATCAGTTGAACTCAAACTCCACTCAGACTTCCAACTTTTGATTTAAAAAAGTTCCACTTTCAGTTGAACTTCTTAGGTTCATTGCCAGGTTTCCATAGCATTCTCACCTATCCATGTTTTAAGCTGCATTTCTACAAATTTAAGATTGAAAGCTCATGACGTTTAGAATTTAGAAGGCTGTTTTTAAACATGAAAACCTTCTACATTTATGAAAAGGCTTTTAAAAGACCAGCATTTCTAAAACAGTGCTCACATTTTTCTATCTGAAAAGGTTCTGTACACTTGTTTAGGAATATTTTTAAATTAGCTTCATATTATAAAGCTTTTTAAAGTTTGTGAATAACCCTGTAAGGAGAGAGATGGCCAAACCTGATTCAAATAAACCGTCCAACTTGCTATTGCTACTTCAAAATGGTGAATGACAATAAATTGTCCCCAACTCCCCATCCCCTAGCCACTCTGCCACAAGATCCATGAAGGGCTGAACCTGGGACATGCCCAAGGTGTAGCCATGTGGGTGATCACTAGGTATCAACATGACTGCAGATAGGTTAATAAATTCATTCCATAATCAATGTTATCTGTAACCAGAGCAAGTTACTTGAATAACTACTGAAAAAGAATACAAGATTGACTTGTAGTAAAAATGAAAACCCATCTTAATATTTAGAATAATAAACTCAAATGTTTTTCCATAAAATATTCTCGATAAGAAAGTTTACAGTGTTTCTCTCCTGTACTTTCTATTACAGACTCAGTGAACCATAGTGTGAAATTAATGGTTGGATATGTTAAACATAGGGAAGGTATAACATAAGATAATGTAGGGGAAATTTAATCTGAGTTGTTAGTGATTATCAGCATCAAATATCATCAATCAGCTGCTTACCTTTGTGTTTAAACAAATGCACAAAACCCCAAAATGCTTATTGAATAACTAGGGATGTAGAATGTACCCTTAGTTTTTACAAAAGATCATTTTAAAATCAAAGCACTGACTCAGTGACAGAGTGCCTGTGTAGCGTGTGTGAGGCCCTGGTTTGATCCCTAGACTGGTACCCCCGCCCCAGGAAAATCAGATCAATAATTTAACATGTAGTAAAAGCATCCAAACTTCAGATCTCTAATAGATATAGCATGAGAGTGAAGATGTTTCCCTTAATAATTTAAAATATAAATAATTGTTTTAAATCCCACTATCAGAGAATGTAAAAACTTCTTGATAAAAGAAAGCTTAGGGTTTAACATTTTATGGTCATTTCCTTCTATGGTGGGACAGAGACTGGATTTTGTTTGCTTTCCATAATTACTTCACAGTCTTCCTCCATTTCAAAATTGAGATTCACAAACAGACTAGACACCACTGTTTCTGGCTGATCCGTTTGCACAATGGAATCAGCCGGCAGCTTACTTTGTTGAAACTGTCTTTCTGCTTCTTCGGCCATCCTATTTTCTTCTTCTTCTTCTTCCTGAAGATGGAAAATATCAGTACTTTAAATATTAATGTCTCAAAGGAACACCTTCTCCCATTGGCATCTTTTCTTAAAAAACATTAGTGTCGTGTCTAATTCGGCTTGGTCTAATTAAGACATACTTCTAGCTCAGTGGTAAATGTATGTCAAGCATGCATATTTTAGGTTTGATCTCCAACAACAGAGAGAGGAGAGTGAACCCCCTTTCCCTGTTCTCAAAGTAAAACAATACTTTTAAATGTGGTTGGTTCGGTGCTACTTAGCTTGTATGAGAACTACATTAACATGACCAAATAAAATTAAAAGTTAGCTAATCCTGTGCCACTTTAATTATCAGGTGTTTTAGCCTATTTAGACAGGTTGATTCATAAATGATATAGCATGGTTAATTTTTCCATAATCACTAATGAATGTACAGATAATGTAGTCCTGCCCTTTAGAACTTTGTAATCTAGTAGAACAGTTAGAGCATATCAATAGTAATAGAAAAAGAAGCACATAGAGACTTAAAGAGTAATTTCTGCTTCCAAAACGTTCATAGAGGAGATAGTGTTTGTGCTAGACCATGTAATAGCGGTAGCCAGTACTGAGTAGTAACCTCAGGAAGATGCACATGGAGTTTGCTTGAGAATCAGGACAGAAGACTCAAACTGTTGCAGTAGTCCAAATGAGGGAAGGAAGCTCTGAACAAGGATTGGAATGTTTTGTTTTTGAAAAAGCACTCATTTGTTAGTAAAACATGTTTAACCTCACACAATAAATATAAAAGTAATCTTTCCTGGCTTATTTCTAGGTACTCCTCTCCAAGGACAGAGTGCCATTCTTGCCATTTACCCAAACACACACCATATGATCATGCCTCTCTAGTCTAGCTTTACCTGAACGGCAGCTCTTAATTTGCTTGAAGGAGAATAAGAAAATGTAGTATTGACTGTGTGCATGTCGATATTGCTGGGTGCTGTTCTGAGCATCTTACATACTAACCCTTAGTTCTCACGCAGATGAGGAAATTAAGGATTACAGAGGTTAATAGCTACTTTCCCAGGATTACAAAGTTAAGTAACAGTCAGATTTTTAATTCAGGGCCTTCAGGTCTTAAGTCCATGTCTTAAGCAAGAAAGCTTTCTTATTCTTTAAGTCTAAACTCTTTTCAGCCCAGCCCTAATACTATACGTCTGAGAGTGGTACTGCTCTTGAATCTTTATGCTGTAGGTGAATTCATGTTTCTAGTGTGCAAACTCATTATGTAGCAGAGGATGCCCTTGAACTTCTGATCCTCCCGCCTCCACTTGCCAAGTACTGGGATTATAGGCATGTGCCACCACACCTGGTTTCTGCAGTGCCGGGGATATGATTCAGGGCTTCATGCATGGTACAGATACTTAAGAAGTCACAGGCTTCTTCTGGTTTCTGTTCTACCATCTTAAAGTTACAAGAACACAGACAGTGCTTCTAATCAGGAACATGTAAAAGAAGAAAAAGCATATGCAGCCTAGCATATTCTTGTGTGTGCACGCGTATCTGTGTGTGTTGTACGCATATATGTTTGTGGACTCCTGTGTGCAAGTGTGTATGCAAACCAGAAAACCAATATCCGGTGTTCTTCTTCATATGTTCTTGTGGCTTTTTTGTTATTGTTTAAATAGAATTTTTCAGTGAACTTGGATCTCATCAGTTGGCTTCGTCTCTGGCTCACTCTTTGGATTGTGCTCAGATAGCTGTCTTACATAGGCCAGGCCAATCTCTCCAGGGATGGTGCCGCTGATACTGGGCTGGGTCCCTCCACATAGGTCATTTATCAAAACAGTGGCCCACAGACATGGCCGCAGGCCAATCTAATAGAGGCAGTTCTTCAACTCAGTTTCCGCCTTCCAAGGTGACTCTTGGTTGGGTCAGGTTGACAATAAAAACTAACCAGGACACATGGCAAGCACTTTACTGATTGAGTCACTTCTCAAACCCCTTTTATTAGATATAGTTTTTATTTTGCTGAATGGATGAGTTTAATTAGGGTTAACTGCAGGAGCATAGGTGAAGCATCATTTCCTGGATCACAGGTGATTTACCAGTGATTAAACCACAGAAGAAAATGTTTTGTTTCTATATCCTCAGGGAGAGGTGGGGCCTCAAAATACTCCTCCCTGCTTCCTTGATGGAATGTGGACAGCCCAATCTTCTGCAGGTGTGGTGATGGTAATCTTAGTCACTGAGAGTTCAAGAGTACAGCAGCCATGTCATGCCTGGAAGGTAGAGTTCCACAACATTATGCCCTCCTTGGGCTTTAAGTTTCGACTCATTCTTGTACAATGTTCCTTAAACCCTGGAAAGGGTGATATACATGTTTGACTTAGGGCTGAGCATCCAACAGTCACTTATCCTCATCACTTTGGCCAGTTATGAGTTTCTACAGTAACCACTAGACAATGTCAAAAAGAAAGTTTTGTGACCAACGCTGGCAGCAGCAGTATTCTATTGGCATAAGTATTCAGAAAGCAGTTTTGTAGTACATCATGTGCATGTAGCAAAACAACAGCTGTAGCCTCCCCACTAAGGCCTATGGCCCTCAGCCACAGCATTTTGACCAGGTTTGCAGTACCAGATGTGAACTTCTCCTGAGTAGCAGGCCTCAGCTCCAGTCAGAAAGCAGCTGGTAACACCCCATAACAGACATGCCAGTATGAAGCCACAGGCAACATCTATCCTAGCAGGTGTGAAGCACACATCATCCCCACAGCTGAGGAAGACTGATCATGAGAATGCCTCTTTGGTAACCTGCAAGGCACTTTCCAGCAGTATGAAAGTTGGCCAGCAAGCAGAAAGTTTCCATCTCAATTCCAGCTGGATTTCTCCATGTCCTTCAAGAGAAAACATGTGACATCTTCAGCAATACAGTCTCATCGTCTAGTTCTCATGGGTAAAACAGCAGTGACAATTGCCTGTATTATTTGGGGGACCTAAAGTTCACATATTCATTGTAATTATTTAAAGAATGTGGGAGCGATGGCACATACTCATAATCCTAACAGGAAGGAGAGGCAAGAGAATCAAGAATTCAAAGAGCGTCCTGGGCTACACTGAGATCCCGTCTCAAACAAACAGAAATGAAATGCAATAAAGAAGCATTTGTAGAAGCTGAATCCAGGAACCTATTAAAGAACAGAACTTGGTCACATGGACAAACAGACCTACAAGGAAGTCTGAGGAGAGAAGGCTATCATGACAAGTCATGTTCCCACCAGAAAAGTTTCCTATTGATATATATGAGACTGGATATTAGGTAGGCAATTACGGAGTTTATCTTAGTGGCCTTATAAATTGGTACATTTATGAAAAGCAATTGAAACTTATTATACAAATTTTCCTGAATACTCCATTTCCCCATAAACTAACATTAAAAATTAACTGTCACAGTTACAGATGAACTGAATTTGTGGTGCATCTTACTCAATATATGTCTCCCTGGTGTGTGTGTGTGTGTGTGTGTGTGTGTGTGTGTGAATGCGTGCACACGTGCATGTGCTCACATGTTCTGACCCATATAAAGGCCTCACATTGACATCATCTGTTTTCCTCAGCTTTTCAGGTAGACTGGCTGGCCAGTAAGCACCCAGGATCTGCCAACAGGTCTCACCACCCTCCTAAACATACCCACTGCAACGCTGGTCTTCTACATGAGTGCTAGGATCCAAACCTAGGTCCTCATGCTTGTTCAGCAAGCACTTTACCCACTAAGCCTTTTCCCTGCCACCTAGATGTGTGTGTTTGTGTATGTGTGTGTGTGTGTGTGTTTAATTTTAATTATGTGTATGAATATTCTCTGCCTGTAAGTGTGCCTGTGTAGTGCAATACCCGTGGAGGGCAGGAGAGGGCATTGGATCCCCTAGAATTAGTGTTACAGATTAATACCAGGCTCAATGTCGGTGCTGAGAACTGCATTCAGGTCCTCTGGAAGAACAGGTAGTCCTTTGAACCACTCAGCCATCTCTCCAGCCCCTAGATTTGTGTTTTTTTTTTTTTTTTTAATTATCTCCTCTGTCCTCTCTACTGCATATGGAGTTTATAAACTTTCGTTTGCCAAACAGGATGTTTCTTCTAGGCTTCTGCTCACTCTTCTCCCTAAACTTGGAATGGTTTTCTTATTGCAACATTTCTAAATCTCCAGTATCTACCGACTGCACTCAATGCCACATCCTTCCTGAAGCTTTCTCTGATTCTCACTTCTTTATGCCTCCCCACGACCCCCAAGAGACATATCAAACTAGTACTTTCCTTTTCAGCATTCAAGGTGCTCAGCCTCTTCCTCTCTATTGGTAGGTCCACCTGTTCCTATACGAGTACCAAAAGCCCGGGAGGCTCTGCTTTTATTCTCATACTCACTAGAGCTGCTGCTGAAAGTTTACACAACAGTGAACAGTAATACAACGGCTAGAACATAGCAGTTCAGCAAAATATAATGAGCAACAAGATAGCATCATCACCATAGTACACCTTCTTGGGCGAGACCCAAGTGTCTTCTGAGAAACTAGAGGAGCACCAGCATTCCGGAGATCCCTCCCAGCGAGCATTCTCGCATCAACCTTCCCAGAAGACACGGCTCTCCAGGCACCCATGCTCATGGTTAATCTTAATTTATTTATCAAGCATATTTTTAAAGCCATAGGAACACTATTTCACAGGTTCCGTAACTTCCTTTTAAATTAAAAAAAAATCTGGTATTATGTGTGAGTATGATTAGGGGAAAGGGTGCATGCCATGGCACACATGAGGCGATCAGAGAACAACCTCGTGTAGAACATTCACTCACATCTTTACATGGGTTCTAGGAATTAAACTCAGGATGCCAGGCTTGTACGACAAGTATCTGTTGATACCCTCTGAGCTGTCTCAGCAAGGCAGCCAATTCCTTCTTTAAAAAATGTTCATGTCCAATCCAGTCTAGCATCTCCTGAATTCCTCAAACTGAGTTGATTTTCAACATTTATTTGTTGAAAAATCTTTATTTTGTATATTTTCCTTACAACCAAATGAGCTGATGAAAAGCAGGTCAGAGAAGTTTTGAGCAGTGTTGAGATAGCCAAAGACTGCAACTTTTAGAGATGCATTAAGTATATTTGATCCTATGAGATGAAAATGAGACTTGAGGGGGCAGTGGTGGAATGTTATGATTGAAAGTGACGGTTTTGGGCTAGAGAGGTGGTCAAGCAGCTCAGAGCATGGAATGCTCTTCCAGAGGACCTGAGTTTGGTTCCCAGCTCACAAGTGCCTCTAAGAGAAGTTCCAGGCGGATCTGGTGCCTCTGGTCTCCTCAGTCTTCTAAACTGTGTATAGAAACACACACACACACAATTAAAAACAAATATTAAAAAGCGGGGAGGGCTGGAGAGATGGCTCTGCAGTTAAATGCACTGACTGCTCTTGCAGAGGACCTGGATTCGGTTCCCAGCAGTCACATGGCAGCTAACAACCATCTGTAATTCCAGTTCTAGACAATCTAACAGCCTCTTCTGGCCTCTGTGGACATTGAATGACATGGATGCACTTACACGCATGCCTAGAGAACCATCATACACATAAAATAATAAAATATGCTAAAACAATTTTTTGAGTATCCAACTGAAAAGGATAGAGTTGTGATGATTAATCTTGATTGTCAACTTGATGAGATTTAGATTCACCATGGAAACAAACTTCTTGGCATGTCCATGAGGGAGCTTCTGGATTGAGTTAACTGAGGTAGGAAGAGTCACCGGAAATGTGGGTCGCTTCTTTCCACAGGCCACATGCCTCCCACTCCACTGCTGTGACTTTCAGAGTCATGGACCACACCTGGGAACTGTCATCCAGAATAAACCTCCAAAACAAAAATGTTCAGAGACCTTTTCTAATGAAACAGAGGAGTTCAAGTAATCTTCTCTTCATAAATTAATACATTGAGTCATTTAAGATTGAACAAAATTTCAGATAGAATTTCATTCACCTAGCACATCTACCTATGTGTGTATGGTTGTGGAATCATCTAATGCACTTGTTGAGAGGTATACGGAAGGGTTTTGGTTATGTTAGTAGTTTACTTGCACTGTCAGCTTCTAGCAATTAAACCTTCCCTCTATATTACCAGTCACCTATATTACACTGGTTACTTACTTCCTCTTTGGAAAAAGGCATAGATTAAGACAGTAAGAATATAGCTGATAATCCATGGAACATGTTCCTCTCTTTTTAGAGAAGTTACATTTGGTTACACAATCTCTATAGCATTACATAGAATCAACAGCTCTTCAACAACCATTCTTGGAAATCCATAGTCCACAACTGGCACATTTCATTGCTGGCATTTAAAGAATCTCTCTTATTTATGAAAAGCTGCAGAGCTATTCTTGTTTCTCCCTCTACTGGTCAGTCACTTTCACTAAAAAGGAAAAATCATATGAGTGATCTTAATGTGGGTGAACTGTGAGGATAAACATTCAATTTCATTGTAGACACATATGAAACATGCCTAAAGTTATTAATAATCTGAAAACTGATTTATTTTGAGTACATTGTCCTTAAACAGTATGGAGACAATCTGGATTTATTAATCTGTATTGTTAGACTAGTGATCATTTAGGCATATGCTGCATAATCAACTACTTGTTCAGAAAAATGTTTCATGACAAATGATGTTAAAAAATGAGTAAAAGTCACTTAATAATCTTAATTTCATAAAATGTTGCCCTGAGTGCGGCAGCTCATCCCAGATCCTCCAGAATTAGAAATAGGTTAGCAGTTCCAGGTCATCCTCAGTCACATAGTGAATTTAAGGCCAATCTGGAACTCATGACATTTGAACTTTGGATATTTAAGACTGAGTTGAATCCTTGAACGAAGATCAAAGTCTTGATTTAGAGCTCAAAGTTGTCTTATGCATTGTGATTAATGCTTCAAAGAAGTACCTGTCCTGAAACAGAAGCCACACCATCAGAATTTGGAAGAAGAGTTTGTCACTAACGGCAAATGCTTGCTACACACAGAACCTCAAATCTCCCCATGCTTTCTAGGAACTGAACAATTCTTCTTTTTTTTTCAACCAAACCCTTTCTACTCTTCCATTCTATTTGAGAGATGAGGGTTTCAACAAGCGTTTCGCAAAGTTAACTTCATTGTACATTCAGGAGAGAATTTTCGTGGTTATACTTCAGAAGACACACCAAGGACGATGACAAAGCAGATCCCCATCAAGATACCAAATCTTATGTCAGTGAATATTAAATTCCACTTTGTTCTGAGAGAATATGTGATGTCCTTTATGATCACAAGGCTTGGATAATATCTTAGTCTACTTGATGCTCCAGTACCATATAACCCTTTCTGTTTAGGATTTGTCAACATTTCAGAAACATTACACTTTATATGTAAAATTGAACAGATCTAAATTTTGCTAAATTTTACTGTCACTGGAACGTAGGTAGGAAAAATAGGAACTGATGTACACTATCAAAGGTTGAGAAAGATCAAGCTGAGGAGAAACAGGGACTATATGACCAAAATCAATCAGAAGCAAAGAAAATATACATGAACAGAATGGAAATGTCCAATGTCTTGGTGTGCATCAGTGTGCAAGAGATAGTCACAGTGACTCTTCATTCTCTCCACTGAAGATACACTTATAAAAAATATCATTAAAATCCAGGAATCATGGACCAGGCCTGTACCACCAGCCCTTGGGAAGTGGAGTAGGGAGGATCGGGAGTTCAAGGTCATCGTTGACCCCTGCACCACTCTGTGTTCTATAGACAAACAGAACAAACAGAATAAGCAGATACCAAAAAGGAAACTTACTTTACAACCTATGCAATAAATTCTGGGGAGTGCAACAATGGCTGTGTAATCCTGAAGAGTCCAGTAGTCGCTCAGTCCATGAGGCTGGGTGCCTCAGCAGACCAATCTGGTGCTGAAGACCTGGAGGATTTCTGGAGAGCTCTGGGTCTTCAATCAGCATTGGTAGCCAAAGACATTGGTTCTGATGTCAGCAAAGGAATACAGCAGCAACAGAGTAGATGAACTCACCAGCGAGAGTGAAGGCAAGCAGGCAAAAGCAAAGTCTCCTTCTTCCATCTCCGTTTATCTGTGCTGCCACCAGCAGGTGCTGCCCACCTTTAGGATGAGTCTTCAATCCACAGATTTTCAATGCATTATCCATAGATGTTTCAGGAGACAGATGCAGTCAGCTCAATTTGAATATGATGCAATATACTATGCATTAAGACGTCCATTTATTTATGTCTTAGGTATTCACTCCAATGATTTTATCACATTTTTATTTGTGTGATTATGTGTGGAAGTCAGAGAACAATTTGGAGGAGTCAGTTTGGGGACCCACTGATTGAACTTGGGTGGTTAGGCTTGGCAGCAGGTGCCTATCCACTGAGTCATCTGATTTTAGCTCACAGCACCAGAGGTTTCAGTCCATGGTCATTTGGCTCCATCATGGGTCCGTGGTGAGACAAAGGATCCCGATGGGATTCACACGGTGGAGCAGAGCTGCTCACCTCATGACAGTGGGAAGAAAGAGGGAGAGAGAAGAAGTAACTGGACCCCCAAGTTTCCCTCAGCGGCACGCTTCGAGTGACGAACTTCTAACTACTGGACTTCGCTCTTTAAGGGTACCACTACTACCTGATAGCCCCACAGCTTCCCAAAAGCAATCAAACTTTTTACACGTGCCCTTTGGAAGACATAAGCCATAACAAATTATAATCTAAGCTGCAGTTCTTTGCTGCTTTCTATAATTGTTTAGTGACGTGTTGTTACAGGCTTGTAGAAATCCTTTCATTTACAGCCAGTTCGTGAACCTGTGTGAAATTAAGGTCTACCTAGTATATTCCAGCCTGTTTGGAGCTATAGGGAGACCCTGTGTCAATAAACCAAAACATACAAACAATTACCTATCACAGTCACCAGACAGAAATGGTAAAAACTGCCATAGACAGGAGTCACGTAAAAAGACACAACAATTAAATGTAATCTAGGACCTGAGATGGGGTTCTGGCACAGAGAAAGAACATGAGGCAAAAAGTGAACAAACTGAAAGAAAAAGGCAATTTTAACTAATAATTATATTTTGACTGATATTATTGCCCCTTTAATTGTTGCAAATGTGACTAAAGTAAATAAAGATAATTGGTTGTGGGATGTGAGAAAATTCTTTGTGGTCTTTGTACATCTTGTATGATTCTAAAAGAAGTTCATTAAAAAATATATAACATTGAGCCTGGTGTGGTGGAACATGGATTTAATCCCAGAATTCCACAGGCAGAGGAAGGCAATTGTCTGAGATTGAGTCCAGTGTGGTGACATAGCGAGTTCCAGGCCAACAGGACATACAGGGAGACCCTGTGTTCAAAACAAAAACAACAAAAATCAAACAAATGAAGAAGAAGAAGAAGAAGAAGAAGAAGAAGAAGAAGAAGAAGAAGAAGGAGGAGGAGGAGGAGGAGGAGGAGGAGGAGGAGGAGGAGGAGGAGGGGGAGGAGGAGGAGGAGGAGGAGGAGGACAAGAACAAGGATGAAGAAGAGGATGAGACCGAGGATGAGGAAGAGGACGGACAAGGATGAGGAGGGAATGTAGAGGGAAAATGAAAGCAGGTATCTAATAGTCAAGGACATAATCGTACACTACATAAGACAATAGTGGGTGCCAATTAATTGACAGGGTTTGGTCCTTGCTACAAGCACTCCAGGAATAACAAGTCAATTCCTCAGATTTTCAATACATTTTTATTGAGCTATCCTCCAGATAAACCTATTTGAGCAGCTCATTTATCTACTGTCACTACAACAGTTCCTGAGAATGTAAAAGATATAAACTGACAAGGACAAAGAGAATGAGACAGAAGATGATCACCAACAAGTGATGTCAGCTTCTCAGAAGTGAGGAAGCAGGAGACACTGCAGCAACTCACCCTGAGAGCTGAGGGACTGCTCTGAAGGACCCTTCAGAGCTTTTATATTTATTATTGTTTTTATTTTAGGTCGATGAATGTTATCACCTACACGTATATAAATGAACCCACTTCATGCAATGCCCCGAGGTCTGACGAGCACATCAGATACCCTCAAACTTGAATGAGAACTCTTTTAGATGCCATGTATGTGACTAGTGGGAATCAAAGCCAAGTCCTCTGCGAGATCAGCCAGTGTTCTTAACTGATGATCCACCTCTCCAGCCCCTGAATCCAAGGTTTAGAACATGCAGTATACGCTGCCTGTTTTCTGACCTGCAGTGTTAGCATCCTGTGGCCTGTCTTCTTTCCTTCAATCCATTCATCTGTCCATCTATTCATCCAGCCATCCAGCCAGCCAGCCATCTGATTCTGCCTATACTTCCTCTGTCTCTGACCTGTCTCTCTTCTCTATGTAAATATCTATCTATATGTGGGTTATTATCTATAATCTAGGCTGGGGTAATTGGAGCTCAAATCAAGGACTGTAGCATGCTATATAACTGCTTTGCCATAGAGCTATTATCAAACTTAGGCTTGAAATTCAGTGGTGGTAAGTTTTCCAGCACTCTGTTCCCAGCCTCAGGGGCAGCAGAGGACACACGGAAGCTTTAATGACTAGGTAACCATGCTGGGGGAAGGGATCGGCTGAAATGCTGGTGCATTGCTTATCACCACCCGCCCTCCCAATTTCTACTCCCAAAGCTGCCTCTGAGGTCATGTAAATGGGTTATATGGGAGCAAATCTGCACCAGGTCAGGAAGTAATGAATGCCCTTGACATGCTCGGATTGAAGTGAAGCCAGGCCTCTGTGACCTCATATAAAAGGTCACTGCCAAGGTTATGGGTGTGGCCATTGTCTCATAGCATCAAGTGTATTCTGTGCTGGGCTGGAAGTCAGAAGCAGGAGCAGATGAGCGGGGAGGTTTGGATTGTGTCCTGGGTTGAGTCTTACGCCCCATTTTCGTTTTGATATCGTGATCAATCATTATTGTTGTGCGGGTAGAGAGACAGGAGCCTTGAAAAGGTGGACTGAGGTAGAGTGTGGTCCTTGTGGTGTCGTGTCCCTCATCTTACAGAGCAGGTGTAATAAGAAGAGGTGAGGATGGCAAGGACCAAAGGGAAGCCTTCCCAGGAAAGTGCCTCTGAATCAAACACATAATTTGTACCCCAAAGTTCCCCTGCTGACACACATGCATGGGTTGGCCATGAGTAAAAATGTCCCAGGCCTGGAGGTACTTAAATGAGAGCCTATACACCCATTGAGGTGCCCAGATTAAGTGATGTCAGTCCTCTGTGACCTCACAAAGGGGTCATCATCATGGTTTCGGTAGTTACAACAGAACATCCGCTGCAGTGCACAGGCATTCAGAAGCAAGAGCTGGCAGGTAGGGCTGGGTTGTGGATTAGATTGTACCCAAACCTGTTAGACTGAAGGCCTGATAGACCTAGAGCCTGAAGTGTTCCTTGAAGAGGGTGACTGAGGCAAAATTTGTCCCTGGGGTTTCTCTGATCTTACAGGACCAGTGAGAAGAAGTAGAAAAGGCAGAGACCAAAATGATGCCTATACAGGACCTGGCCAGAGAAGCGCCAAGGAGAAGATACCACTACACGCCAGGGGAATAAACTCAGAGGAAGCTTCCAGGCCGGTATCTGCTGTAGGATTCCAGCCTGAAAACTGAGGATGAACCCCAGCTTTTACCCTATCTTTCAATGACATTCTGTCATGGCCAGGTAAGGTTGTAAAAGTCTCTTTGGGTTCTTGTGTGTGAACATCCATGGGGATCTCTGTTCTTGGAAGCATCATTCTTCATTAGTGCTAATGGCCACTCCTCAGAACAGCCATAGTGATCAGTGTAACAAGGAACACATATCTGGCCCTCTCCCTATCTGTGCTGATTTATATTTATATTTTACTCTTTGTGGGATATGTGTGTGTGTGTGTGTGTGTGTGTGTGTGTGTGTGTGTGCTGGTAAGTGCAGATGCATACACATGTGAAGGCGTGCTTGGAAAGGCCATACATTTATGTCAGGTGTCTCTATCATGCTCTACTTTAGTACTTTAGTTTTCCTTGACACTGAGTCTGGACACATTAGTCTGAGGCTAATGCTGATGAAAGCACCTAACATCAGGCATGACCGTCCACTGCATGGGATCTGTGAGCTCGGCACACTGTGGGTCAGAGCTGGCATGCTTTCCTCTTTTATTTAGTTATTTGCAAGGAGGGGCTGCAGATGACATAGAAGACCAGATGCTCTCAGGGGTGTGTACATGAACTTAACTTGATGGAATCTCCTTGAAAACATCACAGTACTCTGATATGTTAGACAGCTGCACTATTTTGGAGCCATATTCCTAATGAAGCTTGCAGTTCAGTGATGATGAAGACATAGTCTAGAAGACAAGGATATCAATCTCTTTTGCACCCAGATCCCAGAAGCAGCATCTCCACATGCTCTCTCACTGCTAGGGCTGAAGGTATCTGTACGGGATGGAGGACTGGATATGGAGTGGTTCCTAGGGAAGCAGCACTGAGACACACCTACAGCTACCCCCCCGCCCCCCAGCAAAGTGTCTATCTGAGCTCACATGTGCATGGGACAGCTGGAAGCGAGGATGTGCCAAGCAAGCTTGAATGCCTGGATACCCAAAGATGAGTGTGTTCTGAAATGAGGTCAGGGCTCCGTGATCTCACAAAGGGTCATTGTCAATCTAATGGAGATGATTTAGGTCAGAGAGCAACAATGTCCACTGTGGTGGGAGAGACTCAGAAAAAGAGGCAGGCTATGTTGTGGACTGTACCCCATATTATTGGCGTGAAGGTCTGTTTGACCATCATTTGCTGTGCTTAGAGGTAGGTACTTGAGAGCATGACTGAGGCGCAATCAAGCCCCGAGGTGTCCCTGATTTCATGGGACAGGTGCCTTATATGAACAGGGGGAATAGAACAGATCATGCACCTGGTATAGGACTCCAGCTTCCTGACATTTGGAGGATGGAGATCTCTGTTCTTTCTTTTCTGTTTGTTTCTTTTGGTTTGGTTTGGTTTGACTCTGTAGCCCCAGCTGGACTGTAACTTGACCAGGCTGGCCTAAGTGTCACAGAGATAAGCCTGCCTCCCTCTGCCTCCTGATTACTGGGATTAAGGGAGGGCACAACCATGTCCATCATGAAGTTCTCTTCTTTAACCTCACCTGCAGTGGCTTTCTGTCATGGAGGCTGGCCAGGGTAGGTAGGAATGTTTACAGTCCTGGTATCTGGGCTTCCATTGGACTCTAACTTCTGTGCAGCAGAATTCATTTTCTGTTTCTTTATGGGCTCTACCCAGATAGGACAAACAGGTCAATGTAACAGGAAACACCATTCTAACTTTCTCCCTCTCCTCATTTTACACTTATACAGGGACTATATTTCCACTTGAGATGTGGCATGTGTGTTTCTGTGTTGATATAGACATGTATGTGGGAGCAAACCTCCCTCTGTATGCATATGTGTGTGTGTGTGTGTGTGTGTGTGTGTTTCTGCATATACACTTCAAGCCCAGAGAGAAATGTTAATTATCATCCTGTATTCTCCACATATTTTTTCTTTATATATTGTTCTTCTGGCTGTTTTGCAGGTTTTTCTTTATTTTAGTAAGGTTTTCTCTCTCTCTTTTTTTTTTTTTTTTGGTTTTGTGTTGTTCTTTTGAGACAACATCTCCCAGTAGCTCTACATCCTGGAACAGGTTATACAGACAAGGCTGGTCTAGATCTCAGCAAGCTCCACCGGCCTCTGCCTCCAGAGTGCTGGGATTAAAGATTTGCATACCACACACAGCTTCTTATTTTCTTTGAGACAGAATAAGACTGAGTTCACCTTGGTGCTCCTGAACCTACCCCAACACACCCATAATCTCCCATTGGTCACGGCCATAGGCAGAACACAGAGGTGACAGGATGGTCAGTCCTTTATGTGTTTACTAATTCATCCAGGAGGAAATCTGGATGAAAAGAGGACAGTGAAAGGACATTGCCCACATGAGTCCAGGAAACTTAAGGGACTGGACCATCTCACAATAACCATGTAATTTATAGTCTTTAAGCACAGTCCATCCATATATCTGTGCATCTGTCTATGCATGTATCTGTCTAGCTATCATGTACTCTGGGCCCCAGGTTCTGCGCTGCAGGCGGCATGTCTGCTTGACCACCACAGTCCTGGCGCGGGTGTCATGATATCAAGGACAGCGTGGAGGACACCCTGATCGAGAGCAGCATGAAACCCAGAATGCATCACCTGGCAAGAGAGTTCTGGCTTCTCGGAGGCGATCTCAAGGATGACGAGGACGTATGACTTTGGGCATGACCCAACAGTGCCCCCAAGACCCCAATGCCCAGGCCCTATTGAAGCTCCATGTTGGGAGGGCTACACCCTGAACCTCTCCATCACAGACAAAGACAGAGCTCCAGCAGCCAGCTTTGCACCAGGGTCTTGCTGTGGCGGGTCACAGGAGAAAGTCAGACAGCCTGCCTAGAGCTAGAAGAACCAGGGTGTGTGGGCCCCGCCTATCAGCCTTCACTGCCATTGAGGTCCCCACAGGGCACACCTTCCCCAGGGATTTGGTCTTGAAAGTGTGGGCCCGGCACTAGCACTCACAGATGGTTTGGATGCTGGATCTGGGGTTGTCAAGTTGATGTCTGCAAAGGTTCCTGTGCTTGATCCCTTGCAGGTGTCCACTGGGCCTGGGCTCCAATGAAGGCCAGCATGCAGACCACACGCTCTTGAAATTCACATGGAACAAGGCTAATTGTCACTGACCAGGAATGGGTCAGCCTGTCCTCCCCAACCACATCAGCCGGTCTTAAAGGAATGGGTCCTTTCACTATGGGGACACAAGCCTGAATGAACAGCCAAGTGTCAGTGTCCCGCGAGAAGTTGGGGCGTGGCCCACCCTCCCCAGAGCTCCCATGGGGCCCTGCCTTCAGCTTCATGTGGCCACCTGCGAGGAATCCAGGAGGGCTCATGTCAGGAGGCCTGCGGGGATCCAAGCTCAGCACCCGAGGGCCCGCTGCCACTAATGACTGGCCAAGTGGCAGGCTCTTATAGGATCAGAGTGATTATGACAATTCATGGTCTTGGAAGGTTATGTGCACTGCCATTCAGATGGCCTCTGACACGGTATCTTTCAATTCCAGTAGACACTGGATAATTTCCCCCCAAGCTAGAGGCAGAAAGCAGGCGGTCAGGGGTAACAATAGTTGAAAGATTCCGGGTCAGCTGCCATCTTCACAGCAGTGCACACAACCCATAAGACTCGAGAGTGCCATACTCACATGGATTCCTGAAGACCCTCACACTTGGCTGTTCATTCAGGCTTCTGTCCTCATATTGAAAGGACCTGGCCCTTTAAGACAGGGTGTATGTGCTCTAGAGGACAGGCTGATACATTACTCCTCACCCACAACTGGTCTGGGTGCATCTCAATTTCAAGAGCCTGTGGAATAGAAGGTGATTCATTGCATCTCAGGAACGTTAGCCAACTGCACACATTAAGTACAGGATCCTTAGCTGACAACATCATGACATCCCCTCAGACATCAGCCAAACCACCTATGGAAGCCGACACCCCGACCACAGATTTAGTCCAAACCCCTGGTCCTCCCTGGCCCTGATGCCATCTAGGCCACTGGCTGTCCACCGAGGCCCACGACGCACACACACCCTGAGAGTCCCTCTCATGGCCACTGACGAGTGCCCATTGAGTCTCTTCCTGAGTACCTGCGCACCAGGTCCCTGTAAAGAAAGCATTGCTTCCAGTTGCTGCCACCAACCTACTCACCCAGAATCATGATGAATGTCCAAACCCTCTTGACCTGGGCGAGCAGTGCCAGAGAGACAAGCCCAACAGGCCAGGACCCGCTGACGAAAACGCAGAGCACCCAGGCGGCCGCTCAGGAAATCTAGGACCAGGTGAGCGAGACCACCTTCCCTTAGACTGTGTGCCTTCCCTAGGGCGCAGAGATGCACCTGACGCCAGCTGGTCTGGCTCTCCCATGCTGAGATGGGATCCCCAGAGCTCTCCTTGATTCCTTGCAGGTGGCCACATGAAGCTGAAGACGGGGCCCCTTCGGAGCTCTGGGGTGGGTGGGCCACGCGTCATCTTCTCCACGGGAACCTGCCCCTATCTGCAACAGCCGGCTTCGCTGACCACCACCACTGCGGGAGGACGGATGGAGAACGTCACCAGGTCTGCGAGGAGGAGCAAGATCTTTGGCCTGGGGGCCTCGCCAAGGAGCCTCCTCAGACTTCAACGTCCTTAAGGGCCGCTCCATCGCCCTTCCACGCCCCAGTTGAGAACCTGACCGAGCTGTCCAGGAGCCTGTCCGCTGGCCTCGTCGCCCAGCCGCACGCCCCAGAAGGTGTTTGACATTTAGCCTGAACCTCCATGGCTGAAACTTTCAGACATGCGGACAAGCCTTTCTCCATCCAAGGCGACATCCCTGAGCACAGCCATCAGCCTAGCCGGTTCTTGTGGGTGCTGGAACGCGCCCACTCCTTCAGGTCCCAGGTCCCGGTCATGCCAGGACCATAAACCAAGCCATCTCGGGCCACTGCCTGTCCACCTGGTACAGGACGCACGTAACCCTCCGGGATTCCCTGGAGGCCATATTGCAGCGCCAAGGAGACTCTTCCTGGGCACCCAGGCACCCCGAACTTGTGAAGAAAGCATCACCTGAGCGCACAGACCGCGCTTACTTCGACTCCCCCTTAATCAATGAGGCTCTCCCCAAAGTCCCTGCGACTGCTGGGCAAGGGCCACAGACTGGAGGCCCGGAAGCCGCGACCGTCTGACCAACCAGCAGAACTCGCACCCCTGCGGTCCAGACATCTAGGACTAGGTGAGCTTGACCACCTTTTCTCAGAGTGTGCTGTCCCAGGGCGCTGAGGCGCACCTGATGCCAGCGGGTCTGGCTCTGGGGTGCTGAGCTTGGATCCCCTGAGCCCTTCTTGATTCCTGGCAGGTGGCCACATGAAGCTGAAGGCGGGGCCCTTCGGAGCTCTGGGGTGGGTGGGCCACGCCTCAACTTCTCTGTGGGACACAGCCGAGATCTCCAACACTGGCTTCGCTGACCACCGCCACCGTCCGCCAGCGGGAGGATGGATGGAGAATGTCACCGGGTCTGCGAGGAGCAGCAAGATCCTTGGCGAGTGGGCCGCGCCAAGCAGCCTCTGCAGACTTCCATGTCCTTAAGGGCCGCTCCATCGTCCTTCCGCGGCCCAGGCGAGAACCTGACCGAGAGGTCCGGAAGCCTGCCTGCTGGCCTCGTCGCGCAGTCCCAACCCCCTGAATGTGTTTGACATTTAGCAGCAACCGCCATGGCTGAAACTTTCCGACATGCGTACAAGCCTTTCTCCATCCAACCAGCAGCTTATGCACCCTGGCGGTCCAGACATCTATGACCAGGTGAGCTAGACCACCTTTTCTCAGAGTGTGTGCTATCCCAGGGCACGGAGACGCACCTGACCCCAGCGGGTCTGGCTCTGGGGTGTTGAGCTTGGATCCCCTGTGCCGTCCTTGATTCCTTGCAGGTGGCCACATGAAGCTGAAGGCGGGGCCCTTCGGAGCTCTGAGGTGGGTGGGCCACGCCCCAACTTCTCCGCGGGACACCACCAAGATCTCCAACACCGGCTTCCCTGACCAATGCCACTGCCGGCCTGAGGGAGGATGGATGGGAACGTCACCTGGTCTGTGAGGAGCAGCAAGATCCTTGGCGAGTGGGCCGCGCCAAGCAGCCTCCGCAGACTTCCACGTCCTCAAGGGCTGCCCCATCGCCCTGAGCGTCCGCGCCCCTGCTGTATCATGTCCGCCCGCCTTGTCGCGCTGGGCCCATTCATTACCTGTGAAGGTGCTGGAGCTTTAGCAGGAACCACCGTGGCTGGGACCTTCCATCTGGTCGCCACGTCTTTGTCCATCCTAAGGCGGCATCCCTGAGCGCAGGCATCCGCCTAGCCTTTTCCTGTGGACCCCGGAACCCCGCCCACTTGTGCAGGTCCCAAGCCATCGTCCTGCGAGGCGGCGAAACCAAGCCATGTGGGGCCACTCACTGCTGTTCCTCCTCGTCCCAAGAAGCATGCCCACCCTCGTGGATCCTCTGGCGGCCGTGGGAACGTTTCCCGTCTTCCTGTATACCAGGTGCTGCCGAAGGAAGCATCGCCCCAGGGCAGCTGCCAGGTTCCCTCTCAGGCAGAGCCGAGGGCGCTCCGACTCCCCCGTGATCATTGAGGTCCTCCCCGATACCAGGCCGGCATTATACATTTGTTTATATTTTAACTTCAGTTCCCTCCCAGGGGCTCTGTTGCTGTAACTCTCGGTCTCAACTTATCAATAAAGTATTTAATAAGTGCGCTTATTTTTCCACTTGCTTTATGTCATTAACTCAAGACCATCGATTTAAGAGGGATTTATTATTCCGAGGCTAAAAATACTTTGTTAAATTGCATATACTTAGCAATTATATATTTTTCCTCAGGTGAAAAAGAGAGAGAGTGAGTATTTATTGTAAAGCCAGCCTAAATTGATGTCACCTTTGGTTTTAAAAGCATTAAAATTGGCTCTAATGCCTCTCCAACTCATTTCACATTTATGTATACACGTAGAAGGAACAGTCAGAAAGCACTAGAATGCCTTATTATAAAATCCAATCTCATCATCATTAGAAAAGCTGAGCACTGTGTTGGGAATGTTAGCTGACTGAGAGCAGACAGTGGTATATTTTTAATCAACTAAAAGTCAAATCAAATAAATTTAATTTATTTTCTGCTACCTCGTGGATGTAAAAGTCAAATATCTCTGATAACTCTAAGGATGATTCCTCTGCTGGGTCATGGGTGGGTTAAAAGTAACTGTTGACATCAATGAACTGTGTGTGTCTTTGGCCTCATGGTCACCCTAAAGTTGATCCGATTTTACCAATAAAGTGTGGAATGGAATTTCAGATTAGATCAGGGATTGTGAAATAGACTTGATTAGGGCCGGGTGGATGGGTCAGTTGATAAAGTAAGGAACTGAGTTTGGGTGCTGAGCACTCACACACTAAGCCCAGCTTAGGGGGCATTCCTGTAACACCAGCAATGGGGACAGGGGTGGGGAGTGTGAGACAGGCAGAGCGAGCCACGAAGCTCACTGGCCTGAGAGACTCTGTTTTGAAAAATTAAGGTTGAGAATGATTCAGGAGGACACCCCGTATTGACCTCTGACCTCCATACGCACAGTGGGCTACAACACTAAGAACAATAACAAACAAATAAACTGAGACCTGACTATGTGCAGTTCTCCTTCTCAGAGGGGAGCCAGTTGTCCAGGCTTTGGATGCCTCTCCTGTCTGTAAAATGGACCAGATAACACAGTAACTCCAAGTGTCAGAAAAATAAATATATATTCTGAAATGTAAAGACGTCGAAGAGTCTGAATTTGTCCCGTCAAGGCAATTATACATTGTATGGATATCACAGCTCCGTTGCATCCTCTTCTGAATTTGGAAGAGCAGCGCACCTGCCATCTTTTGTCAGAATACCCATAGGATATGAGATCCTAATCAAGCAAGTTTCAAGTCCCAGGGACCTTCGGGAGTTCTGTGGGGGCACCAGAAACTTCTGTATTGGTCACGACGCCTCTGGGGGTGCCTGCAAGCTGCCTGACACTCTGAGTTCTGTAGTAGTCAGGACTTTCTGTGTGGCCCCTCTCACCCTAAAAGGTCAAAGAGAAATTTTATTTGTTTTACATTTATTATTTACTGAGGTGTGTGTGTGTGTGTGTGTGTGTGTGTGTGTAATCATACAATGGTGTGCATGTGGAGGCCAGAGGGGCAATTTGGAGACTCAGTTCTAGCCCTTCTACCATGTGGGTCTGGGGAATGAATTCATGTCATCAGGCTTAGGGGAGATGACTTTACCTACTGAGCCATTTTTAGAGGTTTTATGGGGAACGCAGAGCCTTTCTCCTCCTGGCAGGCAAGATATAGCCATTCTGGTATGTGTTTCGTTTTGTTTTACTAGTACTGGGTGTCAGAGAACCTAAGCCTGTGAGCAGCGTGGGAATTCAGCCTTCTGCCACCTGCAGGTCTAAGGCTGCCGGCCCCTGTCATGTCCAACACAGCACACATTAACCAATTCCCTACTCCCTAACTGAGAGAAAAAGTGACCCCTGTCTTGTATCCTAAACCACATAAGGTAGTCCTCCTCCACCTCTGTCACACAACGCAAGTCCCATATTAACTGAGCCTGCTTCCTCGCAATTCAAGACTTCTTTTTCCCTCTAAAATCTTTCAGAGCAGACACCTCCATTTGTTTGGTGGGGTGGAAATTTCTCAATCTAGACGCCCACCACACTGCTAAGTTGCCAAGGCTGGCTTTGAACACACGCTCAACCCAGACAGGAGTTGAACTTGACGTACTGCCGCCACGTTAACCTCCTGAGTGCTGGGGAGTGTGGCCTTGCATCACTCTGTCAGGCTAGTATTGTGCTCTCTTCCAAAGGGCCAAAACACCGCTGCAAGGCAGAGTCCCATACAGAAACAAGCTGTGAGAACATTCTGCTGTCTTGGCGAAGCTCAAAGAATGATTATACTCCATGCAGTTAATGTCTTTGGCATCTGACTTGAATGAGTAATTACAAAATTTTAAAAATTAAAAAAATGAGTATTTTCCTATTTTTCAAATGCTTAAATGGTTTGTCACATCCTGTACAGAACTTGCTCAAATAAAACTATTTATGTTGAAGGTAATGATCAGAGCTTTAAGTTTAGACCCAAATTGTTGGACTTTGAAGGAAAATCTTAAGGATCTAAACTACGTTTTCCAGAACTGAATTTGCATCTCTTCAGTGTAATCAGTCCCAGAGACAGTAGGGGATTCTCTGGTCTGAGATGTAGGATGGGTCTGGATGAGTTGGTTTCTTCTGGATTTTTGATGGGAAATATATCCATCTAAACAGTTCAGGGTTAATTATAACAGAAGCTGAGACTAAGGTGGAGAAGGGGAGGGTTTTAAAACCAAAAATAGCAGAAACAAAAATTGTTGACACACATTTTTTGTGTGTTGATATGTGTTTAGAAGGAGGTAGGCAAGGGTGGAGAGAGACAGCACTTCTGCCAGAGAATCAGATTGTTTTCAAATTTGTACACTGTGAATATTCTTTATCGTAAAAAATGCTCCTGGGCTGTGTCTGATGCCGATGTGTTTCTTCTGGTTATTATAACCCTTGTCTTCACCTATGATAAGTTAGATTATCTTGGAACGTTAATGCTTGCTGTAGCCCAGGAAAAGTACTGAGAAAGTACTTATAAAGTAAATAAGCTTTAATTAAATATCATTGTCAAGCATTAATCATTATAGTTCTGCTCCCCGTGGAAATAAGGGTGGATATTCAATTTGTTTTGATTACGTGTGGATTTTAGCGGAAGTCTTGTTGTCTCTTATGATGCTCAGCCCAGCCCTCGCCCATAAGTCTCTTTCCTGGAGCTATTGAAGAACGAGCCTTCTGCTTGGATGGGAATGAGATCCAGGAGTTTTATTGTATACCACGCAGATATAAATAATTTGGAAAACAGAAGGAATACCAACGCAGGGCACCTTCATCAGAGTGTGAGGGGTCTGTCTCTGTATCCACCCTGCTTCCTGGGGGTCAGCCCATTTTTATCCTAGCATCCTCAGGGCCAACAGGTAAGAACAGAGCCTGCATAAAAAACCTGCATGTTACCCAGATAACCCAGAAAGTTTCCAGTGACCGTTTTCTCCCTGGCTCTAGTCCTCTTCCCCCCTGGAAAATGCATTCTTTCTTATAGGTTGTGTCTGATTCCTCTACTACACATGTCTCCATTCTTTTTTTTTTTTTTTGCTCTGGGACATAAGAACCAGGAAATCCCAGCAGGTGCTCCCAGACTTTCGCATTTACCTAAAACAAGGGGATTTGTTCAAGGTCCTGTGTCTGAAAAGTGGGGCTCCCAGAGGACTGTTTCCACTTAGCAGTGCTTTCCTTTGCACAGACTCTCATTTTTAAAACAGTCCCTGCTGGGGCTGGAGAGATGGCTCAGTGGTTAAGAGTACTGGTTGGTCTTGCAGATGACCTGGTTCAGTCCCCAGCACCCACATGGCAGCTATTAACCATCTGTAATGCCAGTTCCAGGGGATCCAGTGCCCTTTTCTGGCTCCTGTGGGCACTGCACACATATGGTGTGCTTGTAGGAATACAAACGGAAACTCGTACACAGAAAAAATTTAAAACAATCACTGTTAATTCAGACTTTAGCCGAGGGAAGGGTATGACAGAAAACAATTTGAAATCAATACAATAGCCAAAGCCTCCGAGCCTCCAAAGCCTCCCCAGCCGGCCCTGAGGATCATCCTGGCTTTCCTGCCTCAGCCTGGGACTGAACACCCCATCCACTGGCAGAATGACTCTTAGCAGTGAAGAGCTTTGCACTGCGTTCTGAGAAGGGGTGGAGGCAAGGGTGCGTCCTCCTGTGTTCTCAACTGTCAGAGAGCCACCAGGTGGTGGGACTGGTGATTGAATGTTGTTATATGTCTAAAGACGAGTGAAGAAACCAGGCAAGTCGGTGGTGTGTGACAGCATCTAGGTGCGACCTCGGCCTTGAGAGCAGGTGACAAGCCAGCCTGCCAGGAGTCAGGAGGCCACCTGGTCAGCCGGAGGGGTGTGGGGGTGTAAGGAAGATTTCTTAGGGGAGGTGCCTAGGAACTGGTCAGATAAGGGAAGAACATGGAGGCCTCCAGGAGCATATCCTTTGGAGTGGGTTTAGGAGGCTGTACTTCTGAAGAGCTGAGCATAGACATGTATTTCCAGGCACATAACACAAGCAGCTAAGGTCCCCAGCAATCCCTCCTGGCTCTTGCTGGGAATTCTGATTTACTTTACAATCTCTGAGGTGCTAATGAAGCAATTTGGTCGAGGGGTGGGGGTGGGGGTGGGGGCTGTGATCTAAGGGTCATCTTAGACCCTCATTCCACAGGAAGTTGGAATGGAATACATCAGAGGTGTTGCTGCAGAGTGAACTCTGTCCCCGTCTGTATTAGTTGCCTTTCTGCTGCTGTGATAAAAACGCCATGACCAAAAAAACTTACAGAAGGAAGAGTTTATTTGGGTTTGTAGTTCCTGGGTGAAAAAAGTCCATCCTGGTGGGGAAAGCCTGGCAGGAGACATTCAGAACAGAAAGCTAAGTACCCATGTCTTCAGAGAGAGAGAGAGAGAGAGAGAGAAAGAGAGAGAGAGAGCTGGAGGTGGCCAGCTTTGAAAGCCCGCCTCCAGTGACCTGCTTCCTCCAGCTAAACCACACCTCTTAAATGTCCCATGACCTTCCCCAAAGGGCACTTCCAACTGGAGACCATATACTAAATGTTCAAATACTTGAGTCTATGGGGGACGTTTCTGATTCAAACCACCATACCTTTCAAATTCATGTGTTAAAAGTCCAAGCCTGCAAAACTGCAGAATGTGGCTGTATTTGGAGATAGAATCTTGAAAGAAATATTTGAATTAAAATGAGGTTATTAAGGCAGCTCTAATCCAGTAGAACCGGAAGAGAGGAGGTTGGGACACAGACCACCTACAGAATAAGGAGTCATCATGTGACAAGATGGTGAAGACAGTCAGTGACTCAGAAGCCAACCAAAGACTTTGGAAGAAGTCAGCTTTCTGATACTTCGACCTTGAAATTACCTCTTGACTCATGAGACAATACATTCTGCTTTTTAATACAGGACTTCTTGAACTTTTCTTCTTGTGACGTCTTCTCATCTGAGGCATTTTTATATGATCCTGGGTATATAGGCACATGAAGTAGATCAAAAATTGAACAGTCACTGATGAGAAATTATAAAGAAATTTATTTTAAAACACTTCTTCGTGTACATAACATTTTATCATTTATTAAAGATGAGGCAAAATTTTCATGCAATGAGATGGAACTGCTTGCTTATCTTAAGTCAAAATTCATTTAATTTTTAAAAAATAAAACTGAAACCTCTAATTCAAATAGCAATTTAAAAATATTTTATTTATTGCTTTTATTTTATGGGTATAATTGCACTGCCTGCATGTGTGTAAGTGGACCTGTGTCACACAGTGTCCTCAGAAGTCAGAAGATGGTGTCATGTCTGAGTCATGGATGGTTGCTAGCTGCCATGTGGGTGCTAAGAACCGAACCCAGGTTCTCAGCAAGAGCTGCCAGTGTTCTTAACTGCCGAGCCATCTCTCTGGTCCCTCAAATAGCAATTTTTAAAATCAAACATTCCAACACAACACAATCCAAATAACTAATTCGATGCTTACACTGAAGAAGGATTGTAGTCTTACACAGAAGACTTTGTTTTCTGTAATTAACCATCATGTTTCTGCAAGGGAAGGAGACTTCATGTGTGGTCAAAAGTACTGTAGTTCAAACACACAACAGTCTGGAATCTGGGCCAAGGTATTTCGTGTAGAGATCATTGTCCTTGCCTGTTATGGGGCATGCTCAGTGCAGAGTGTGTTCAGACCCAAGACTGCAGTGAAATCATGTGACACGACACAGGAGCGTGCTGCCAGAAACTTCTCTACTCATCATGTGTTTGAGTTTGAATTAACTTTTGGTTGTCACTGTTCAGAAACCTTTTTCAATTGCCAAAAGTTCCCCAGTCCTCATGTTCAGTTGCCACATGGAGTTGAGATCCCAGTTTAAGAAGCTCTGTGTTAAGCCACTCAGATATGGTACACTGTCATGGTAGCAGACAAACCACAGACATGAACCCAGGTGACTTAGGGACCAGTAGGTGTCTACTGCAAAAGCTGAGGTCAGGAGGGTGAAGGAGACAGGAAGGAAGGGACAACTGGAAAGACAGACTCTAAGGGGTTTGGAGTTGTGTTCAAGTACCTCTTTTCCGATTAACCTATTCTCTCATGGGAATTCGGGTGCTCATGGGCCCCTTTTGGTGTAGAGATTGTGTCCCCTGAGCATAGAAACAGCAGCTGCTTGGATGAGTTTGTCCCCAAGATAACCAAGAAAGAAGAAACTCAATGGGAAAGCTGAAGGAGAGAAGGGGAACTGGGGACCCATCCCCTCTCCCTCTTTCTATCCCCTACTGGAGGCCACAGCCTCAGGAATGGGCTCCCTGGCCTTGTCCTCACTGATCTTAATGCAGGGCCCCAGAGCAGTCGGGAGCTGGAGTTGGAACTGAGCTTGCAGCCCAGGTCTGACTGACACGGAGGCTCATAGTTGTCTTTCTTCTTCCCCACTGAGTGCTTCAGGCCTCTAAGTCAATGGTCCACAGCCAAAAGTTTGCAACATCTTTTGTCTATTACTATGTATTTTGTTTAATCAAATGTAATGAGGTTTGTGGAAGCAGTAAACTGAAGTTATTTTCAAGTAGAAAGTGTATTTAGCACCGTTAATTGAATCAGTCTACTTAGTTAGAATGGAGCAGTGGCTGTTGACCTGTAATAAAGAAATTGAACTTCTCATCAAACAGCCAATTCCTGTCCTGATGCACAGTGGCATACACAGAGGTGGAACAGCTGGAGTCCTCCCTCGGTGTCGGCTCTGCCTGATTGTAGTGCGGCCTAGGACATGTCGATCACCCTATCCTCAGTGTGTTTGGGCCTGGCCATCAAGGGAACCCCAACTATGGAGTAGGCTGATCATACTGTATGATGGATGGCCATCTGAGTCTCCCCCACGCTGTACTAGCTGTGGGCTGTTGTCCTCCTTGTACAGACGGGAATCCAGATCTCAGACAGGTTAAGGAATAAGGTGAGTGAGGCTATGGAAGGAGACTCAAATATCAGCTCCAAAGGTCCATAGCCAGTGATAGTGAATGGGGCTGCGAGGGTCAGCTGGCTACGAATATTGGTCTACTGCTTCCTTTGGGACATGATGTCAAACTCACTTGACCTTGACTGTGGCTGTCCTCAACGACTTGGATAGTCATTTATGATGATGTAGAGGCGGTGTTCTGTGACCAGAGAGACTGGGCTATTGGAAGTCTTGCCAGCCTCATGGGACCCAGATGCCTCACTTTAACATCTGGAGGAGAGAGATGCTATGTCCTCATGTGTCAGGATGCAGATGAGCCAGAACCATCACGTTTATAAACATCCCTGCAAGTTAGGCTCTCACGTTGCTCTCAGAGGCCCCTTCTCTGTACAGCTGTTTTGGGAAGTGAGTCCCAGTGTAAACTGTGGAGGAGATGCTGCCATACAAATCACAGTGGTGTCCAAGCCTTAGATGCATTTCTGGAGCTTTGGATCCATCCAGGGCTCTGAGGCCACTCCTGGAAAGAAAGGCTTAAGAGTGAGACTTTTGGAGTGACTTCCTGGCTCAAAGCACAGATAGAGCTGTCTCTGCCTCTTCTCTTCAAGATGCTTCCCTGAAGGTTCTCTGCACGTCTGGAATGCCATAGGTGGCCTCTCTTGTTAGCAAATCAGTCTGCGGAGGGTTGGCACTGAGCCTCCTACTTCTTCAGTGTGCCCCCTACCCTTTCAAGCCGTTAGCCTTGCCCTGATTTCTACACTATTCCTGCATAGACAGAGGTGGTTAACACCATCTCCTGGGCTTTGAGGGCTTCCAGAAGATGTGTCCATCACTCTGTTTACACAGCTAGATTCTGGGCCAGAACAGAAGTCCCCTGACTATGGTGCCTACCACCAAGCCCTGCATACAATAGGGGTTCAATGAATGCAGGCTGACTGAGAGATTGATAGAGTGTCTGCAGACTCCCTACCTCCTGTGTTGACTGTTGGGCCTAAAGTTCTGCACTATACCTGCCTGGCCTTTGTCAACTTGCATCCACAAAGGATGGCTTAAATGACTGAGTGACAGAACTAAGGGTCTGGAAACTCCGTGGAGTTGAAGGCCTGTGGTCAAATGCTGGCTTCTCTTTTTGAATGGGATGACTCTGGCTGAGTGTGTGACACAATCCAGGCCCCAGGATCCCCGCAGGGAAGAACAAGTGTTAACAGAGTCTACTTGGGGAGTCCCTGTGCCAGGCCAGGGCAGCTGTTTCTACAGGAATCTGTTGTGATCCTCTCCATGCTGGTTACAGAGGGAAACAGACCATGGCTACAATCCAGTCTATTCCCAGAAAAAAAAATCTTTCTTTCTTATATTGGATACAGTTAAAGCTCCTTCTGTACAATTTTCTGGAGGTCTGGTCATACACAAAGTCACTTTCGAATATCTTCTGAGGTCTCTCATTTCCTCTAGATTGAACTGTGGAGGCCAGCATAGAGGAGCTCGGGCCAGTTGGTATCCCAGGGAACCTACTCATCAGAGCACACGGCCTTCAGCACAGAACATGGCCTCCAACAGCCTGCTTCTCTCAGGACTCTGTGGGGAAGACATCCCCCTGCCCCCAACTGCCACTAGTGGAAGCCCGCGTGTGTGAATCCCAAATGCTTGGGTGGGAACCAGAGGTAGAGACCAGACTTCTGGCAACCCAAGATGCTGGGATTCATTGGTATTAAAAACACTTCCCTGCCCTTTTCATTATATAGTCTAACATCTAAAGACTCCAAAGTCACTACCTATTAGTACAGTGCAACTCGGAGAAATTGGAAGGGGTGGTGGAAAAAAAAAAGACTGCCTTCAGGAGTGATGGTCTGAGGAGAGGCTTTCTGGGAATAGGGACTTCTTCATGGCCATGTGAGCCTCTTGGCCTGGCCTCTCTGCAGAGGCATAAATGAGTAGCCAGTCAGAAGGGCTATCCCATGCTGCCTGAGCAGGGCTGTATGGCATACTTCCAGCTCAGGGGAACACTTGGTTCTGTAATATTCTGGATCTGTCTTTCATTAAATGAATTACTCAGCTGATGTACCTCAACTCCATTGTTGGAGGTTAGATCTGGCCTTACTCTGCTTCTCTCCCAGGGTCTGATCTTGGTCTAACCACAACAGATACTTTGAATGTACTAAATGCACTGAGCTTGGAAAGCTGGGAGACTTTAACTTCCATCTTTAGCTTCCATCTTTAAAGAGAAAAAAGATTTAATACACATAGAAATAAAAATAAATATAAACATATTTTAAATTATGTGTATGTGTGTGTGTCTGTGTGTAGGTATGTGTGTGTGTGTGTGTGTGTGTGTGTGTAGGTATATGTGTGTGTGCATGTTTAGGTATATGTGTGTGTGTGCAGGTGCCCTGGAGGCCAGAGGCATCAAATCCCCCTGAAGCTGGAGTTACAGGCTATCCTCCAGATACAGATACTGGAGACAGAACTCAGGTTCTCTGAAAGAACAGTACTTGCTCTTTACCGCTGTACCAGGTCTCCAGCCTCTTTCTTTAACTCCTTACTTGCTTCCAAATAAAACTGGGTAACCCATGGAACAAGAGAGGGAATGAACTTAAACTAAATTACTTGGGAGCACAAGCACGTTACTAGACATTTCATAGAGCAGAGAAGAGCAAGGTCACCCAGGGCAGCCTGCTGTCAGTGACCTGGGCTGTGCTTCCCCGGTTCTATGGCCTCGATGGCCTCTGTTACGTCTGCGTGTCTCGCGGCCCTTGTGTTCTCTTTGGCATGAAGTACTGGGATCTCACCTGTGAGTCCTGCCATTCACCTAGGCTGGATGACCTGACAGAAGTGTGAGGGGCCGATTGCCCGCTCTGGGGTGGCACCAGTGGGCTCAGAGTGAATGTCTTCTCTCTGAGCTTCCGTGTGGGCACCTGTAAAAGAAGAACAGTCACCTGCCACTGTTGCTCGGGTGCTGCTACGACACAGCCCACGAGCAGCACCCACGGGCAAGTGGAGTCACCTCTAGGGAGTCCGCAGTGCTGCTGGTGAGAAGAGAAATGGGAGCCCCAGACAAGAGAGGATATTGGGGCATGTGTGACTAGGATCAAAGTATTTTATATACATATGAAAATGTCTCAGTGGAACTGATCTATTTGTACAATCGATACATGGGAATAAAAGCCTCAAAGGAGCGATTTTCGTGTTTTTATTACTATTTTGAGAATTTCATACTTCGGAGTGCCTCCCCCATCTCCACCCCCTTCCTGCTCCCTTCCAGCTTCATGTCTTCTGTTACCACTTTTTTTTTTAAGGCCTAAGGAGTTTAATTTTTGTTCTTCAAATGCCCTTGGGTGTCCCCTGGAGTTTAATCAACCTGCCTGATGTCACATCCTTAAAGGAAACTGATCTTCTCTCTCCCGGCGCAATGGATTGTCCGTAGCTGGGCCTTCCTACTCACCTTCCTTAGCCGTGCTGGGATTTTTGTCCGGCTTGAGCTGGAGAAGGTCTATGCATGATGTCACAAGTGCTTTGGGTCCATGTATGCATCTACCCTGTGTCTCCAGAAAACATAGTGTCTTTGTGTCTCCAGAAAATATGGTGTCCTTGTAATCACCTGTAGCCTTTGCCCCTCCAGTCTTCTGCAATGATCCCTGAACTTTGCAGGGAGAGATGTGATACAGGTGTCCCGTTTAGGGCTGCCACTTTCAGTCTCTTACTCTCTGCAGGTTGACTAGTTGTAGGATTGTGTAGTTGTCATCTACTGAGAGATATTTAAAAAGAGTGAAGGAACCTCTGTGGTGCTGTCTATCTACAACTCCAGATGTTGGGAGGTGGAGGCAGAAGAATCCGGAATTCAAGGTCATCTTCAGCTATATGTCCACAGTGAATTCAAGGGCCAACTTGGCCTACATGAGACTCTGTTTGAATAGAAACAAAAAGCAAAGAAAAAAGCGAGATAAAACCCAAACTAAGCAAGAGCAAAAGCAACACATGCTTCAGGGAACAAAATTAAAAATGGTCCAAGAAAGGGGTGGCCGTGTCCTGAATAAGGGCCTCAGCCTGTGTTCCTCTCCCCTTGACATCTCTGCTTAGACTATACGGGGGTTTTTTGTCCCACGTCTTTCCCCTTTAACATTTTAATTTGAGAGTAGCCAAAGCAGGAACCTGTTTGGCCAGAAGAAAGATGTGTGAAGCTTTTGTTTTCGAAGCTGTGTTCCATGGCTTTAGAAACTGTGTCTTTTGAGAAGTGTCTATTCAGATCTCTCGCCCAGGTTTTAACTGGATTGCTTGTTTTGTTTTTTTGTTGTTTGGTTTTTTGAGTTCCTTGTGTATTCTGGATATTAGCCCTCTGTCAGATGAAGAGCTGGCTGAAGTCGTCCGCCACTCTGCTGGCCGCCTTTCCATTCTCTGATTGTTTCCTTTGCTGCGCAGCTTTTTTAGTTTACCCTAATCCCGTTGGTCTGTTTCTGCTTTTGTTCTTTGTGCTTTCGGGGTCATGGTCAAAGAGCTATTGCCTGTACCGACGTCTTGAAGTGTTTTCCCTATATTTTTCTCCTAATAGTTTCATAGTTTCGTGTCTTACAATTAGGTCTTTGAGACTTGTTGAGTTGATTTTTATGCAGTGAGCTAGGGGTCAGGCTCTAACTTTCTGTTTGCAGATGCTGAGTGTGAGTGTGTTGTACTGTCCCTGAACTCCATTAATATGCCCTGCTGTTAAATGCTATTAATAAAATTTAAAATAAAGGTGAAAGTGAAAGGAAAGCCCTTTCATCACTGAGTAATGGAAGGCCTTGTTGGTATCTACAGAGGGAAATTTAAAAAGGTATGGTCAGTAGAGATTTCCTGAGGAAGGGCATTTAATTAGTTCTAGCTGGACATCAATCAGTCTGTCAATCAATCAATCATCAATAAATCAGTCTATATGAGGCTACATAGTGGTGGACTGGTAAACTTTCTCTAAATTGGATTTCATAGGCAGTGGTCAATTCTGAGTCTTCATATATTTCTCATTGAGAAATTTTGTCATCTGTCATATACTCATTCTATCTGTCATCTATACTTTTGCCTGTGTAGCCTCTTTTATCTATTGATCTATCTATCATCTAAATATCATCTAGCTATATATCATCTCTCACTCATCAATTACCTGTCATCTCTCTAATCATCCATCTATATCTATCTATCATCTATCTTCTATCATCCATCCGTCATCTATCTATCTATCTATCTATCTATCTACTATCAATCATCTACCATTTACCATCTATCAATCATTTATCATCTATCATCCATCATCTATCTTCTATCATATATTTATCCTATATCTATTAACGAGTTATCTGTCATTTATCATATATCAATCATCTATCATCTGTCCATTCATCATCTATCTATCAATTTATCTATCTATCTATCTACTATCAATCAATTATCTACCATTTACCATCTATCAATCATCTATCATGTATCTATTTATCATCTATCTTGTCATCTATCTTCTATCATTTATCAATCTATCTATATCAATTAATCAATTATCATTTATCATCTATCATCTATCCATTCATCATCTATCTATCTTCCATTCACCCATCTTTTCTGCTTGTCAGCCTGTCAAAACCTCTGTTGACTGGAATCCTTGAAAAAGGTACCAATGGAACCAAAACTATGCTTCAAAGCAAGTCACAGACTGTGAGCCAAGAGAGGCCCTTGGCTCCGACTTCCCACCTTGCCTTGAACTCTGCTCATTCTTTCCATCTGCACAGCAACTCCAGTCAGCTCACTACTGTGCAGAAAAGGAATCGGTGAGTTAATGTGCTGTGCTAGGTGGTTTAGTGAACAGGCTGTGGAGCTGAGGTTGAACTCAGGCTGTCTCCTCTAGTGCCCACCGTCACAGTGACTGGTGATCCAGAACTGCACAGGGCACCCAGCTTCTTAGTAAGTGCGATGCTCCCATTTTACACATGAAGAGACTGGTTCATCCATGTCAACGAGTTGTTCCCAAGATCAAATAGCTAGTGAGCCCCAGAGATAGGTCTCTGACTCCAGTCTGCTTCTTGCATTGCGTCAAGCTGAAGCCCCATTAATAATCCACCTCCTTCAGTGAGAATGCCTTTGGTGCTGCCAGCAATCTAATTGTGCAGTCTTCTGGGTCGAAGTCTGCTCAGCATTTAGGAGGTGAGTATGCTGGTGTTCATCCTTGGAACCCATTTCTTCTCTCGAGAGCTGGTTTGCGAATGCTAGTCAGGCTTCCAGGTTAGCACATCGAACTCTGCCTGACCCTCAGGGCTGACAAAGAACAAAGTGACAGCAAAGGGTCCTGGCTGCACAGCGTCTCCAGGAAACTCATGGCAGATTCCAGATGTGACTGTATCATTGTCCTCTGGTCTGGAGTGGGAGCTCAATTCTGCTCTGCTCAACTGACTGTCCCAGCCCCACAGATTCCCTGGGCTTGTGCCCTAGACACCTCAGTCCGCACGGCAGGCAGACACTGGCGTGGTCAAGGGCAGTAAGGAGGCTTTGGAAACTGATGGGTAATAGCTTCTGATTTGGACGTGACAGCTGCCCAGTAGTTGGCTGACCTTGAGAATGTACCCTGACCTCGCTATTAATCCTTCCAGAGCTGAAATAGCAGGGTTCAAGTCTTTCTGATTTGAACCAGGAATTGGAAACTGATGTATGTGGGGTACTCTGTCACACCGTAGGCATCGGGCCACAGCAGCCTAACCTGAATCTAAAGGTGAGAACTTGAGGACTTTGATCTTTACACATATGGCCAGAAGTCCCTCCAAACAGCAGTAGTTTGGGCTAATTCTCCCACCGTAATGCAAAGCACGAGATTGGAATTCAGTCACCATTACATGCTGCTATTACTGCCGTTGTTATTGTCGTCGCGGTCTTAATTCGGAGCTCATCCTAAGTCTGCCATACAGCGAAGGAGCCAAACGGCAGTGCCAGAGGGAGCTGCAAGATCCTTTCTCTAGAAGTGTCATTAAGAGATGCCATCAACAGTACTGGCAGCTTCATTAAGAAGTCTGCCGATGGTGGTAATAAGGCTGACACATTTGAGATTCAGAATGGTGCTTCTTAAGCCAGGCAGAGCTCAGGCTGGCGTGGCAATGCCAGGATGTGGCTCGAGATCTGGGAAGGGTAAAACGCCTACCTTCCCAGGGCCTGCACAGCTAATGCTTCCCTGTGTGGCAACTTTATGCTCAGCATTCTGTTTCCCCCAGCCTGACCGAGACCTGTGCAGAGATGCGCCAGCCTCCACGCACCTCAGGCCTGGGGGCTTGGTACCCTCAGATACGGAAGAAGCAGAAAACAGAGCTTGTTGTGGAAAAGGTCACATTTCTGCTTAGAGGTGACACTGGAGGTGGGTGTGAAGGATGGGCTAGAGAAAAGAGACACCGAGGAGGCTTATTTGAGGATCCTGGTAAAAGATGGAGTGGGGAGGAAGTGGGTGCTCTCTTCACCCACAGACCTCGGAGCTCTCCTTCACTGGTGACGCTGAGCTGTGCACACCGACTCGCACATCGACTCGAAGAGAAAGGAGCTGGGCAAGAGCTATTTGAACCTCTGTACTCGATGAGACTGATGTATGATAATCCAGGCTCCTTGACAGAACCTTCTGGAATAAACACGTGCCCAGTGAACCTGTAGGCAGGAACCTGACTATCTTATAGTTTGTCCTTCAGAATCCTAAATGCGTCTCTGGGCTGTGTCTTTCTTCCTTTCTCCCTCTCTCCTTGCCTGCATACCTCTTCTTCTTCCTGTCTCGTTACAGTATTGATCACACGTCTTTGTGTTGGACACTAGCCTTTGGGTGGAATCAGCAGTGGGTATCAGTTAGTTTGGTGCTTGGCAGCTCTCTGGATGGGATCCACTGGTGTGGGTCCATGTTACCACATGCATTCCAGAGCAAATGTAAAGTACACAAAAGTCTGACTGGCCAGCAAACCTGATGCAGTGATGACAACATTTGATTTTTAAATGGGGAATCAATTTCTAATAGTGATGTTTAAGGCTGATTCTTGTTCATTCCCCTGCCACCAAGATGCCTGTCAGTCAGCCTGCACTGGCTTCTGGGTCTTTTATCTGATTCGAGTGTGCCCATGCTTAGGGAATAGGCTTGCACTCGAAATGTACATAGGTGCGTTACTCTGCCTCTTAAAGCTATTACCGTGTCGGTAGACGTCTGGTTATGGTTGAGGGTCTGTCAGCATTTACATTAGCAGCCTTACTTTCTAAGGCTGAAAATGCCATTAAAATCTGTTTGACTTGGTTGTACAAATGGCCAAATTATCCAAATTTATTTTAGAAACCTATTTCGATCCTTACTCATTGGTGAACACCACACACACACATGCAGGGGCGCGTGCACACAAGCGCACAAAAACACATGAGCGCGCACGCGCGCGTGCACACACACACACACACCACATGCCATTGCAGTTTCTTGAGTGTGGAAGCCTACACATGTTTCTGAGACTGCATCTGGCAGTTGACCCTGAACTCAGTGTCTCAGACCAACATAAGTATTTATTGAAAAAGTGTCTTATCTTTGCGGGGAGGCTACTGTTGCTTTAGTGATGAAGTGAGACTATATTAGGCCATGTTTATTATATCTCACACTTTCAGCTTTTTGAAGAGAGACAAAGGGAAGGGGAAAAATGTTCAAGGAGGCTATATGGGTCAGGATTTCTGTGTGCATTAAATACTATCTAACTAAACTGCAAAGAGTTTTCTAAGGTAGGCACTGTAATACCTTTCTCACAATTGAGAACAACGATATTCTGCAACTTAATAATATGTGGCAGAGTTGTGTCCAAGACAAAGATTTCAGTCTCTGAGATATTTGTGGGCTGGGGATGTGACTCAGGTGGTAGAGTATCTACCTAACCCAGGAAGCTCTGGGTCCGAGGCCCAGTACTGCCTGAATCGGCTGTGATGGGACATGCCTATCACCCTAGCACTCATGAGGGGGAAGCAGAGGCTGAAGACCATCTTAAACTATATAATGAGTTTGGAGTAAAGGTTATCCCAGAATACATAAGAACCCAGTCTCAAAAATAAAAAAGAAAATCAGCAATGAACAAAAGACATAAAAGTTAAAATAATCTTTGAGATATTTACAATGTTAGTTGCTGATCAATCAAGCAAAAATTAAAAACAATACTTAAATTTTTAATTATTTTTATTTTATGTGTATGAGTGTATTGCTTGCATTCATGTAAGCATATCCATGTCATGGAGGTCAGAATAAGGCACTGGATTACCCCAGAGCTGGAGTTATAGAAGGTTGTTAGCTGCCATGTGGGTTCTGGGAACTGAACACAGTTCTTCTGCAAGAGCAACCAGTGCTCTTAACCACTGAGCCATCTCTCCAGCCCCAAGCCAAAGCTTGTAACTGTGGGAGATGGTTTTGGGGAGTCAGTGATCCCCCAAATACTCGACCTAGCCACCTGCCCGCTTTCCTTCTCTCTCTCATCCTCTTTTCTCATGCATGTTCTTCGAGCACTCTAGTGAGGTCCACTATACACTGCACTCTAGAAGCTGTATGAATTGTGCAATAACTTGCACTTGCCAACTTCTCCTGGAGAGTGCTCAGTCACACAAATCTTTCTACCTCTGGGGCCCAAGCCTCACCCGCCAGTCATTTTTCTGCTCTGCTAGGGCAGTTCTAGTCACAGAGTAACCATTCACAGAACCCCTATGTTTTGCTCACAACGGCCTCCTGCTCAGGATAGTAGTGTTGACCGTCCGGCATTTAGTCAGCTTTCCATTGCTCTGATAAGACCCCAGAGCAAATCAGTTGAAAGGAGGAAGTACTCGTCTTGGCTTCTGGTTGTAGAGGTCTCGCTTGCTGAGCAGCGGGCTTCAAGGGTCTCTGGACTGTGGCAAGGTAGAGTTTATGGAGAAGGTGGGAAGGGGCTTTACAGGGGCTGGGAAGGGAGGGAGGGAAGACAAGAGAAGACAGGAAGGGAGAGAGAGAGAAGAGAGGGGAACTGGGCAGAGAAAGAGAGGGGAAGAAAGAGGAGAGAAAAGATGAGCAAGAGAAGAAACGCGGAGAGAGAGTGAGGGAAAGGGAAAATGAAGCAGAGTCAGGAAGAGGAGAAAAGAGAGAGGGAGGAGAGGTGAGAAGAGAAGAGAGAGAGGAGAGGAGAGAAAGAACGGGGTCAGGAAAGAGGAGGAAGGAAAGAGAGAAGGAGAAAGAGAGAGAAGATGTTCAAGACAGAAGTCACGGAGCCATTAATTAAAAAAATCTTATTAATTTTATTTTATGTGTATGAGTGTATTGTCTGCATGTATGTAAGTGTACCTGTGCTGTGCGATGCCCATGTGTGCCAGAACGGAGTGTAGAATTACTCTAGACCTGAAGTCATGGAAGGTTGTTAGCCATCATGTAGGTGCTGAGAACCAAACCCATGTCTTCTGTTAGAGCAGCCGGCACTCTTAACCGCGGAGCCAGCTCTCTAGCTCTTTGTGTAACCCAGTACCACGGTGCCGGAAGTGGCACCTCGTTTCTATGGTGTCCCGTTTGTGAGAAGTGAGTCTGTGGGTAAAGCTCACAGGCAACCTGTTGTGCTGCACCTGCAACTGGACCAAGCGAGAGGCAGCGTCATCTGGGTCTCTTGGCTACCTACCAGGCAGGCCTGCGTTTCAGTTTGGGATCTTGCTCTAATCTCTGCTTCCTTCTAACTCCTTGTGGGCTCAGATTCCCTGTCAAGTCAACTGTTAGGAAATTAGGAGTTTTAACTCTCTCCGAAGGTAAATGCTAGGATTAGAATTAGAAGTTGAAAGAGTTAGACGTAGGGGACAAAAGCAACCAGTCTCATAGAATCTATAATTAATCAATGAGGGGTGACCACTGACCATGAGGAGTCTTCAGTAGCCACAGCACACAAACAGCAGGGGAGCTTAAATACTTTTGTGTAGATAAATAGAATCGGGGTAGAGAATGCAAGGCTACATCCTTCCCCAGTCCATAAGGGTCTCAGAACCTTATGGTTGGGATTTCTGGGGGTTCTGGATGGGCTTGTTTGCAAAGCAAGGATTGATTTATGGTTTGGGGGTTAATGAAGGTCTTCCTTCAATAACAATGCCCACTTCAGAAGATGGAAGAGGGAATGAAATCATTTTTGCTAAATGTGCAGAGTAGTACCATGATCAGGAAGCAGGCAATACCACTGTGCCGTCCATGATCTTATCCAGGACTGGAGCCATCTGACTCAATCCAGCGACAGAATGAATTTGCGCTCCCCATGGACCCTGTGCCTTCTTTGAGAACACTACCTTAGTTTTAAATTTATCAGACTTTGAGTTACTTCTTGGTCACAAGTAGGTATGTGCATATGAAGGCCAAAGGTTTCAAATTCTTTGGAGCTGGAGTTATAGAGAGTTATGAGCCACCTGATACCGGTGCTGGGAACTGAACTTAGGGCCTCTGAAGAGCAGAATGTGCTCTTAACTACTGAACTCTCTCTGCAACCTTTGAGAAAGTCATTTTGTGTTTGCCCCTCTTCTATGGAGGGTGAATTGTGGCACTTGGGGCATTTATATCATTATTTCAATTTGTATTTTAATTGTTTTGGTGTTTTTTGAGACAGGGTCTCCCTGGAGCCCCAGCTGGCTTGGAACTTACTGTGTAAACCAGCTTGGCCTTAAACTCACAGAGATCCACCTCCCTCTGCCTCCTGAGTGCTAGGATGAAAGACACGTGCTGCCACACCCAGCTCCATTTTATTTTTTAATTAATTAATTTTTGGGGGACAGGGTCTTCCTGTAGCCCCAGCAGGCCTGGAGCTAGTTATGTAGACCGGGTTGGGCTTAATCTCACAGAGATCTACCTGCTTCTGCCTACATCCCGAGTGCTAGAATCAAAGGTGTGTGCCACCACACCGGGCTTTTATATCATTATTTTAAAACAAGATCAGTAGCCATGTACTCAAGGAATATGTTCCCATGTGGCTGTGTCTCCTCTGTTTTCTCTTTACTATCCACTGTCTTCACCTGCCCTTCTCCTGGTATTGAGGTCATGGCATCAGAGGATGTCTCTTCCCTCTCAGACAAGTGCTAGGAGGTTGTGTCTCCAGCATCGGATAAAGCAGGACATATCGATGGTTCCTGGCCCCATGCTCTGCACACACACTGCCCTGGCTCTGCACTCTGCCAGAGTGGTTTTTAAACTGTACAGATCATCAGGGGACAACTCCATGAGCGGCTTGTTGGGTTCCCCTCACTTGGTGAGCACTGTCAGAGGGGACTGAGCTGCCATTCTCATCAAGAACAGATGTGGTCTCTCCCTG
The DNA here is from genome assembly GCA_035773235.1 of Eospalax fontanierii. NCBI lineage: Eukaryota > Metazoa > Chordata > Mammalia > Rodentia > Spalacidae > Eospalax > Eospalax fontanierii. The sequence continues at coordinate 65,711,502 of CM069540.1, read as the reverse complement.
CACGTGACGACAGACTGATTGAATCATCAGAGGTCTAACCACCTATCCTCTGGAAGCACTGAAGGGAGAGTACAAAGTGTTCTGAGAACTTCAGTGTAGAGGGACACATCTTAGTCTGGGGCTAAGGGAGACTTGAGCGTGGAGGTGAGTTGGGTAGGGGCAGAGGAAGAAAGAACCTTCTAGGCAGAAGGGACAAAGGACAGAGTGCTCAAAGGTCCCAAGACAAGATGATGGTAAGGCTATTTCAGTGTGAGTCCCTCATCTTAATTCCTACCCATTGACTCTGGGTGAGGTTAGATGGCTGGTTTTGCCCAGCAGGGTGTAGCTCCGTATGAACAGGTCTTGAAAGTAGGTTCTTGGAGGTGCTTATCTGCTGCCTCTGCTATGAAAGAAGAGGAGGTACCAGGGAACCTGCTGAGTCCAAAGGATGACAGATACCTGGGGGGCAGCTTTGGAGTAGCACTGTCCTGCCCACCCTGGTCCTGTGGCAGAACAGTACATGTTGTGTTATGTGCCACTGGAGACTGAGATAGATGGGGTAGCTCAGAGTACTAGAAGAGGTTGAGAGTGAGATGGCACTTGGGACAATGGTAGAAGATACAGAGGCTGTGCTGACTTTGAAGATCACAGGGAAGATTTTTTAAAAAATATTTATTCTTTCACAATCATTTACATATATGTACTTTGATCATGTTCTTCTCTAAAGCCTCTCAGCCCTCTTTCTTTCCACAAAACCATTTTCTGAGGAATCTCGTCTTATCTTAATGTCTTTTTAAAAAAGGTTTACTTGTAGTTTTACTTATGAGTGTTTATATGTGCCTGTGTGTGTGCAGGTGCTCATGGGGTCCAGAAGAGGGTGGTAGAGGCCCTGGAACTGGAGTTACTGGCACTTGTGAGCTGTCCTATATGGGTGCTGGGAATCAAGTCTCCTGGAAGAGTAGTAGCACTCTTAACTGTTTGTGGCCCACTACATTTAACGAGAGTTGCCTATATGAGTGTGTGTGTGTGTGTGCGCGCGCGCGCATGTGTGTGTTTTGGGGTGAGAAGAGCAACTTCCCTTGACTACACCACGGAGGAATGTGACACTCTTTCCCCAGCAACTATTAACTGCTTGTAGTTCTTGAGGGAGGCTGCAGCCTTGGGGCCCCTCCCACCTCCGAAATGGTGAGTTGATGGCCCATTTTGTGCATACTTTCCTCTTAATGTCCTACAAGCTAAGGACGCTGCCATCACCCTGTCAGATTTGTAGAGTATACAACATCGGCTAGGGGTGGGAAGGCATCTCCCGAGGAAACCCTTAGTCTGAATAGAGTCAGCAACCAGTGCTCGGCAGCTGTCTGTCCCTCATGCCTTTCCTCCGAGGCTTGCAGCTGTGTTTTCAGATGGCTTCCTCACGACATCCTCCAATGTGTTGACCTTTCCTTTCTCCGTGACTGAGGGTCTCTGAGGGTGAGACCTGCATCTCCGCCTTCTCGGTAACCTTGGGCCTCTGTCTAGATAGCTCCCTGCATCTCTGTGGACAGCCTCTTTGTGAGGAACGGCAAGAACTTAACACATCTTTCTTGAAGGAAAAGAAGAGCAGATTCTACCACCCCTTGCTAAAATCACATAGTAAATCATCAAACCTGTGGACACGCTATTTCCGCTACTTCCTTATCTATCTATGTTATAACCTGATGGAGTATAGCCTGTCCTGGAGAAGGCATGTTGGCAGGGGTTCCAAGGCAGCAGGAGTATAGGGCTCCCTTCCTCACATCTTGGGGGAACAGGAAGCGGGGTGCAGGTGGGAGGTAAGACTGGAGTGTGAATCTCAAGATGTGCCCCTGGTGACCCATTTCCTTCAGTGAGGCTCTCTCTCTTAAAGGCTCTACAACCTTCTAAAACAGCACTTTCAGCTGGTGACCAAGACTTCAAACCCATGAGCCTGTGAGGGCCATTCCACACTGAAGATGCAGAGAACCTCGTCTCAGTGACAATATTCTTTGGCTCCCAGTTTCCTGAGCAATAGGAAGTCTCATTTCCAAGACTGGGGTGAGAAAGGGGATATAGAGGACTCCACCTGCCTGGAGGGTCAAAAGAGCTTGCTTAAAAGGCACAAGTCCTTCCTGGTATCTCTTCCTCCTGACTACCAGGCACTTTACCTTGCAGAGTAAGGATTGGCATAGAAGCTTATACAAGGTAGAGCAACAGTGGCAAAGCCAAGGGGCACCTGACAGCTCCCTTGGGGAGCGGTAGGGTAGTGAAACCAGAGAGGCTGAGGCTTTTAACCTCGGTTTCTCTGAAGGAGTAATGTTTTCCTGCCTTCTTATCATCTAGTGTCTCCCCATCTATTGGGAGCATTTGACCTGTCTCCATCAGGGATCCAAAAAACTGGAAAATATCTTATTTAAACTTATGCATGTCACTTCCTTACAGAGTCTAACATGCCTCCTCATTTGCATATAATTAGCTTGACTCACGTAAACTACATTAACAAAAAGAAGGGCAATGCGATAAATTACTAGTGACAGAGGCCTCGGTGGATCGTAATTATTTTTATAAGCCCCTGCTAAGCCATGGTGTGCTGTTTTTACTACATATAATGTTCCCGTGCTATTGAAATACCAGCCACATCCACAAAGCACATCTGTGCTGGCAGCTCACACAGGCAGTGACTCCCTGTTGCTCTGGAGTCATGAGGATGGAAAACCCTTGTCCTGCCTCTAGTGAACAGTTGGAGTAGGAAATATGTAGTGCCGGGCATTGAGGCACCAACCTATATCCTAACACTTGAGGGGCTAAGGCAGGATTACCATGTCTTCAAAGGCCAGCCTGGGCTCCAGAGGGAGTGTTGAACCTACCTGGGATTCAGAGTGAAACTAGATCTCAAACCAAACCGAACTGAACTGAACCAAACCAAACCAACCTGAACCAAACCAAACCAAACCGAAGGAGAAAACAGCCAAGTGTTCCTGTGGAATACGCTGACAGGGGACTGGGGCAATGGCTCAGTTGGTAACATGCTTGCTTCGTGGGCACAAGGACTTCCCAGCACCCACAAGAAAAAACAGAGCAAAGCAAAACAAAAGACACATGCTGTGTGTGTGTGTGTGTGTGTGTGTGTGTGTGTGTGTGTGTGGTGAGGTCCAGACAGGTGAGAGACCTTGTCTCAAAAAAGAAAAGGTGGATGGTTACTGATGTATGACTCTTGAGGTTGTTCCCTGGTCTGCAGGCACGCACACAAGCACACACACATGTATCCCACAGACAGACAAACTTGGTTCTTTTCTCAGTCACCTTCCCAGTTACAAAACTGAACAAGTCTATTCATTGCTCTTGACACCCCAATTTGTTGTCTATAAAATGGGACAAATAATAGGATCAGCTCCTCTGGGTAATGTAGGGGATGGAGACTCACAGAACATCTATATTAGTAATGACACATGCCTATATTTATGAAGCTCTTACTGTGTGCTGCCCACAGTGTCTGTGCCTACTCTATGCTATCATTTTAGTCCTGAAGACACCACGGAGATACGGGTGTTGTAATAAAGACTCCCGTTGCATAAGCAAGACCTTGCCTTAGAAAACCTCAATGATGTGTCTTCCTGAGAGTCTACAGCTAAGGAAAGCCTTGTACCCATGTCTCTCTGAAGCTGGAGCTGACGCATTTGACCACTAAGCTGTCCTGTCTCTTCACAGGTGAACCATCTTCTGAGAACAGAGGTGGGAGGTGGGCATTGTGGATGAGTCTTGAGAAAGACCTCCTGGGCCTGAAACATGGGACACTCCAACAGAGGTGACCTGTCACTGAGCACGCTGTCTTCCGGTTCCCTAAACAACTCAGGGTCTACCTCTGCATCTTCTATGCAGCTCTTCTGGCCCTACAGTCAGTGTGGGGTGTGGTCCTGAGGTTTGTGGCTCTGTACGGTGTGGGTTTGAGGTTGTGATCTGTAATGTGTTAATAGTTACAGTTTATAAGTAGATTTTGTGCTAAGGCAAACCCCACTTTACATTTCCTCCTCCCGAGAATTAATCTTGAATTGTGCTAGCTTTGAAATACTTAAGGCCTTTGGGAATAGGCCTTTATCCTTTGCAAGAAAATTAATCACCCTGTAAATGACTTAACCCGCCTCTCAGGGCTTCTCAGCAGAAATGGAGACTGGAATATAAACCATGTATGCCACGAGCCAGCCTTCTCAACTCTTAGATTCTCTTCCTTTCCTCTCTTGTCCCAAGCTTCCTGCTCCCTTCCGAAGCTTGCCCTCCCCGCCAGCTCCTGGGCCTCTCTAAGATTGATCAGTACTTCGGTACCCACAAAAAAGGACCAAAATTCCAAAGTCCAATTTCTACTCAATCTATCACTTTGACACCATCATTAAGCCAAAAAAACATGTCAAACTGTCCCTGCTTAAGAACCCTCTGTATTTCCTCATAGTGCTGAGGGCTGGGGGTCACTGGCCAGGGTGTGGGCAGGGTTGATGTCCCTGGGGCCTCTCTCCTTGGCTTAGAATCATCCCCATCTGGTGTCTTCCTGTTGTCACCTCTTTAGTCTGTCTGTGCCTCAAACTCCTCAAACTAAGCCATGGCTCAGCACGCACTCCAGTGGCCATCTTAACTAAATCACCGAGCAAAAGATTATTTGGGCTCCCAAACTGAGGAGCGTGGAGTTAGAATATCCCAGCCCATAATAGTCTGCCTTCTGCCTCCTAAAGTCATGTCCTTCCTGCCTACAAAATGCACTCACCTGTTCCAGTCTCATTTAGAGTCCTATCCTAGTCCACTGACAACTCCAAGTCCGAAGTCTAATTAGAACATCAAATAACACTGATATCAGATGTGGTGGCAGAGATCAGAGTTGCGACCAATCCCCGCACGCAGTGCCTGTCCAGCTGTGGTGTGGGAAAACTCCACAAGTGGTATGCTTGCCAGACACAACACTGATGCAGGTCTAAGCCAGTTTGTCCATGCTCCCCAGGGAGATTAGAAAGAAGAAGGGGATCAGAGACCATCCTCCCAAACAGTACAAAACCCAGCAGGGAAAACCCTGCTGAACTCTTCTGGCAGATCTGCTCTGCCCTCCTGAGGCACTGGTACAATAGTATCCATCATTTCCCATCATCCCTCCTGCACATGGGGACCACTGGCTGAGAATACGTGTCAGGAATGTTCCCCTTTCTCAGGATTCTTGTCATATTCCTAAGCCAGCCAATTGTCTCCCTTTCATAAAGGAAGACACAGGAGAAGTCAAGCTCCTTTGACTGGGACACCGGATTTGTTAAAGGCACATGCTGACCCAAGTCCTTGCACACTCATCAACCTTAACATCCCAGGGGCGTCTCCCGATTTCTACTTCTCAAGTATCTCTGACCTGTGTCAGTCCCAGGTGCTTATTTATTTACAGATTTATTTTCCCTTAGAAGGAGTTAGATAACAGAGAACTTGTTTTCTCTCTATCCCTGCAGGTAGTACCACGTCGAACACACAACACTCACAGTAAGTGTTTGCTGATGATGAGAGAATGGAGAAGGATGTGATCCATCCTGAAGAGATGAACCAATTAAAACTCCCAATCTTTCAAGAGAGCCCCACAGGACAGCATCCTCTAACCCCTCTACAGAGCCTCTAGAAACTTCTGTCCATCCTGAGTACATTTCCTTTGTTTTTGAGTCATAGGAAGTGTCTATACAGAGCCTGGTAATTAAGACCCCTGAGTCGAATTTACTTAAGAAGGCACACAAAGCCTTAGAAAGTTGCAGTGTGCCGTTTATCAAGTGTCCAGCGCTCACTGCCATGCTGATTCTCAGAGCTGAAAGAAATGATTTGCCTTACAAAATTATTAATGTCCGTTCGCTGGTAGCACCTCTTAATTCCCGTTACACATGTCAGCGTATTATGACTGCAAGCTGTCAGGTTCTGAAGACTAAAATTTCAGTTTTCAGAGTTTCTGAGCTGGGTTTGAGAAGTAGAGGTTGGAAATCATTTCAAGTTATTTTTCCTCATCGGGTATGTTAGTTGAATCTTTCCCTGCCATATTTGGCTGTTTATGTGTGTGAGACAGAGACAGGACAAGTTTTTTATACATGCCTTGAATAGACTCATCTCGGGCTTTACCTAGTACCAAGGGCAAGAAAAAGCATCTCTGCCTTTTCTCTATGAGTCCCAGTCACTGTCCACTCTATAGGAATTCATGTGTCTCTGCAGCTGACAGCTTCAACGTGAAATTATTTTAACTCGGCACACTGGATCAAAGCACAGATTATTTTAGATAAAGAATGTCAGGATGATTTTTTTTTTAATGAAATATGTTGAGTACCCTTCCGAGGGAAAAGCGACTCTGACATTAACTGTAACTTGTTTTATGATTCTCCGAATGGGAATCTGTTGACATAATATTCAATAAATGGAAATATTACGGCCACTTTCACTTACCTCAGGTCCTGTAGCCAACAGGAAGTACTGATCTCCTGTTTCTGTGCTTGTTTCTGAAATGCTGTGTGGAAAACAGAGACGCCAACTTCCAGTGGGAGTTGTTAATAAATTGTGGCAAAATTTATGTTATCCCTGTCCAACAAATCACCCATAAAAGCTCATGAAAGGCGAGATCACCTCATCGAATTACTCATTTTTTTCCCTTGTAAAAAGCCTTTTGCTAGCAATTGACCAGAGATTTTTAAATTGCTCATTATCCATAAGTCATCGTTCAGTGTCCCTAGATGGGATTAGGCCATCGTCACAGCCTGCCGGCCATGATTACCCCTTCTCCGCCCACCTGCATGTAAATTAAGGCTAATAATATTTCTACTGCAGTGGAGAAGGTGAATTTTCTTGAGTCACTTACCCAGTTCTGGGTCTGATCTGTTAGGGAAAGCCTCCTTGTGTGTGGGGTTCTAACGTGGTCAGGGGTTTTGTCTGGGAACGAACAGGTCTGTGAGGCGAAATACCATGGGCAGGAGGACACCAGACACAAAGCACCGGGTGATGTTGAAGTATGACTTCCTAGCCTCGTCTTCCTGCAAGAGCGAGGCTGTGAGGGCAGCACACAGCTTCAGAGCTTCAGATTGCAAGAGCAGGCTGCTCCCTCTGCCCTCCTCCTCACGTGCTCTTCCTGTTTCTCCCTCTTTCTTTCTCCACCCACAAGCATCTGAGGAGTACGTGTTATACCAAGGTTAGAGCCAGGAATGGGACACTCAGATGGACCAGGCTTCAAACTGCTCACGGTCTTGGTCTCTTGAAGTCCAGACTGCTCTCTGAGTAAAGGCATCTGTGAGCAGGCCAGTGTGGCTAGTGGGCATCTATCTCAGAAGGAAGTGCACCAGAGCAGGTGTAACTTCAGAGAGCTGGGCGAGGATCCTGTGGAGGGTGGCTGCCAAGTAGGCTGTCAGTAACACAAAATATGACTGCTAGGATGCGAGGCAGCTGGGAGGTGTCACAGGCTAGCAGAAAGGTCAGAAGTCAGAGGCTGGAGCAAGCAGAGCCACAGGAGGCCCTGTGTAGCGTGTCACACAGCGAGAACAAACAGTAGCCTCTGTCCCCACCACGAACCTCTTGCCATCATCCCTGAACAGGAAGTGGAGCAGAGCAATGGTGTCCACAGCGCTCCCGCTGACAGGTATCACTGGTGACCTAGAGAGGACTGCCCGCCTTCGGGCATGCTCGCAAGCTGTCCGCAAACTCTGCATCGCTTCGTGCTTCAGACACCCAGAGCATCTGCTGACCCGAGTGTCTGCAGGGCTCCTGGAAGCAAGCCCGAGGGGTAGGGAGAAGGACTCCACTTCTGTGACAGTTGGTACTTACTATGTGTCCAAGGTACACACATTCACACACACACAGACACACATAGACACATATTCACACACGTAGAGACACACAGAGACACACACAGACATACACACAGATACAGAGACACACATAGACACATATTCACACACATAGAGACACACACAGAGACACACACAGACATATACACACAGACACACATAGATACATATTCACATACATAGAGACACACACAGACATACACACAGATACACACAGACACATTCACACACATAGAGTCACACATGCATAGACACACACACCTATGAATCTTGTCACCACACAATCCTTCAGACCATGTCAGTCCCACCATGGCTGATGTCCGTGCCATCGTTCTCCTCCTGGAGCAGATGTATTTCAGAATCCATCCATGTCTCCCTAGCACCCTTCTCGTTCACTCTGTGCTTATCTTGTTTATTTAAATATTTTATTTATTATTTTTATTTTATGTGTATGAATGTATTGCCTGCATGTGTGTAAGTGCACCCGTGTTGTGCAGTGCCCACAGAGGTCAGAAGAGGGCGTTGGACTCCCCTGGAACTGGAGTCATGGATGGTTGCTGAGAACTGAACCTGGGTCCTCTGTAAGAGCAGCAAGTGCTCTTAACCTCTGAGGTGTCTCTTTAGCTTCACAGAGGCAAGCCTGCTTTAGAATGCTGTATTCTGACTGCGAGGTGGAGGAGACAATGTAACACTTCTTCAGTTATTGTTAACACAGCGTGATGAGTCCACATCAAACAGAGCATCTTCAGCTCACCTTTGTTGCAAGAGATCTACTTTATTATTTATGTGCATCTACGTCTGTATGCACAAGTGTGTGTGCAGGTGAGTACGGAGGCCAAAAGGGCGTGTCAGATTCCCTGGAGCTGGAGATACAGGTGGTTGTAGGCTGCCCAACATGGATGTTGGGAACTGAACCTCGGTCCTCTGAAAGAACAGCAAGAGCTCTTAACTCCCACGCCACCTCTCTGTCTCCAGCTTCCTCCTCTTCACTTAACAAAAAAACTTTTTCACCCAAACTTTCCCCAGAGAAATTTCAGACAATCTCTACTCCAAATCCTAAGGAAAATACATTTTAGGGCTGGAGAGATGGCTCTTCTGGCCTCTGAAGGCATTGCATGACATGGGCGTGCTTATATACCTGCAGGTAAACAGTCTTACACATAAAATAAAAATTATAACATTTAAAAAAGGCATTTTAACTGGACCTGTGTTCAACATAGATATCAATGAACCAGAAGGGACTGATTATCATCTTTTCCATGTAAAGAAAGTCTGATTTGGAGGATCAAGTAAACAGTAGATGGTATAGTCTGTGAAAACGGGAAGGAGGCCACCGCTCTGTGGGATAAATACTTGGGCTCTTAGGATGAGGCGTGCTGACAGAGAATATTAAAGAAGTTTAAATTTATGCAACACATTAATAACAGCATATTCGAGATATGATAGAGGAGATATCAATGCTTTTTGATTATTTTTAGGTCCTGAATTTGCACGTGTGTGTTCTGGCGAGGCTAACTTGACTCAGGGAACCCAGCTTCGTTTGGATCACTTTTCTTGTACCTGGTTAGTTTATTGAATTGGCTTAAAGCTTTGTGTATTTTTCCATCCGCTGTGTAAGATATTCCAGGTCTGTTACTTAATGATTTATGAAATTACTGATTATAACTGACTGATGAGCACCTTTCTCTCCTTTATGATTTGTGTAACTGGCGTTTATTGTTCCAGCTTCCAACATCGTCTGGAATGCACAAGACAAAGCCAAGGGGATGGTGGGCCCTGGGGCCCACGCCCTTGTTCTGACTTGAGTGAGGATGTTTCTGGGATTCTAGCAGTACAGTATGCTGACTGTGCTAAAGAAGCCTTGTGCTTAGACTGTGGGGCTCTTGTGCTAATCTTCAAATGTACTGGAAAATGTATGTTTTAAGGAATACATGTTGAATTCATGCAGTTCATATCAGCTGGGTAAATATGGTGTAATGCATGGACATTTTAAAAATTAACTTTGAGGAGGCTGGAGAGATGACTCAGAGATTATGAGGACCCAGTGCTCTGGCAGAGTACCTGGGTTCAGTTCCCAGCATCTGTATAACAGGCCCCAAAACTGCCTGTAATTCTGGTTCTGTGGAATCTGATGTTCTCTGACTTCCAGGATCACCTACACACATGTGGTGTACATAAAGTCATTGAGGCACCCACATGTTAGAGGCTGGCACTTTGCTGACCTCATTCTGACATCTGTTAATTCCTTATTTCTCTATTTCTCTGTAGCTTTGTTTTTGATATAAGTTGAATCATTAGTCTTACTGTTCTTACTAAAGGTAAAGTTTTTTTCCTGATGTCTGTGTTCTTCATGTTAAATTAACAAAGAATATTCAAATCAGCAGACCATGACTTATGAAATGGGCTTCCCGAAACTGATCGATCACCATGTCCTGGGGCTCTTTATAAGATTTTATAATAAGTTTGTACTAATGATTAATCACAAATTCTTGCTTTTATACTCAGCTTTGCTTGCTTGCAGAAATTCATGAAAGATTTATAAAAAGACTCTGTTGCTTCAGTTCAGGGCCACTTACCTCTCCTACTCCCATGGAGAGTGGGTGCCCGATTGAAATTGTAATAAATTTCTTGCCTTGCTACACGTCCGTCTCTGAGCCTAATTGGACCCTGACTCTGAGACCATAACACCACACATAATTAACAACTAAGTATTTTAAAAATCAGCTTTAGTGAGGCTAGAGAGGAGACTCGGTGGTTAAGAATGTTTACTGTTCTTGCAGAGGACCCAGGTTCAGTTCCCAGCACCTACATGACAGCTCACAGAGACCTTTAACTCCAGTTCCAGGGGACCAACACACTCTTCTGTTTTTTGTGTGGTCTATGTGACAGATATAAACTTAGACAGGCAAACACACACATTAAAAAAAATCTTTAAAGCAATTAACTTTATTATTTCAATGTTATGTGATAGGTTAAATTAAATCAACAGGTTCTTAACATTAAGCTTTCTGAGATCCCTGGAAAATGACCTAGGATTCTTCTGCTGTGCGTTTTAATACATTTGGCATTTGATTTATGCTTCTGGCTATTTTCTTATGAATAAGTTACACATACACACATACTATTTGCCTTACCTTTTATTGTGGATTTCAATATGAGCATAGAGTATATGAATGGAGGACTTTTTCATTTATTTTGTATGCTCTGGATCAAATCATGTAAAATAATAACCTAACTCTTAAACCTATATAGAATTAGCATTATTTGACCCAAGGTTCTTTTGGGAGATACATGTGTGGAGGATTCTTTTTCCACATTTCCCTGGGCTCTTGGCTTACTAAATCTCTCTAATCCTTCTTGGATTAATTTCTGTTATTTTTAATTTCCCAGAAAATTACCATTACATTTATGAATGATTTTCTGTAAGGCCACGCATCTATAATTGTCTAATTTTTAAGTCTCATCTGATACTGTCTCTAATTTCTCATATTCAATTCTGCTTATTTGTTTGTTTCTTAATTTGAATTTAATAATGCTTTATCTATTTTATTGTGTCTTCCTAAATACAAGTTCTCATTAATGCTATTATTTGTGCTTGTAATTAATTAATGGGAAATTTTATTGCATTTCTTGCCTCGCCTCCTTTTGTCCTCAGTTTTGCTATGCTCTTCTTGACATGGTTTGTTACTTTTAAATTACATACTTTGCTTCAGTATGGTTTAATTTGTATATTTTAATTTTTCTTACCATCCTCACTAAACTGACTTGGACTTGACTAGATATTTGAGACAGGGTCTTACTAGGTGACTGTGGCTGGCCTGGAACTCACTATGTAGGCCAGAACTAACCTCAAACTCACAGAGTTCTACTTTCCTCTGCCTCCCCAGTGCTGGGATTAAAGGTGTGCACCACCACACCCCAACGCTAACATCTGGCATTTGTAATGCACTGGTATTTGTTCTGAACCATTGCTTCTTTGTCTTGAATAGTTCATTTTGATAATAACTCAGCCACTATTGAGTCCATCCACAGATCACATTTGCAAGGTGAGCATTATGGTAGATTAATGTTTGAATACAGGAGTACCTTTCTTTTTCTTTACCCATGTCCGCTTAGCTGGGTATAAAATTCTTGAGTCAATCCATTTTCTTCCTAAACATAATTGACTCCTTTCCTTTTTTCTTAATATGAAGTTTGACAATAACTACATTTTCGTCTCTTTTTGCCAGTAACTGCTTTCTCCCAAGGTAACAGGAAAAAGTTCCTTGGAGATGAAAACTCATGTAGAACATGGATTTCTTTAGACAATAGGGTTTTTTTTTGTTATTTGTTTGAGGAATAACTTGATTCATTTTGAGGAAAAAGTTCAAGCACTTCCAGCTCTGAATTTTCTCTGTGTGGATGTCTGGCTGTTCCATCCTGGCCCTGGTCATTCCAGCTCTTCACTCAGGACTTTGTGCTCCTTCACAGCTCATCGTCCTCAATATCACATCATTTTTCTCTAAACCAGGGATCAGTAAACTTTTTCTGTAAAGACTAAAAAATAGGTAAATTTAGTGAAGGTAGATAATCTCAGTCATAACTTGTCAGCTCTGGCTTTAGGAAGTATAGAAAATGGTCCTAGATGATACAGAAACAATTAAGTATGGTCATGTTCCAATAAAACTTAATTTTCACACCATCCTTGGTGGCATATGCCTTTAAATTCCATCACTTGAGAGGCTGGTGGATTGCTGTGAGATTGAGGCCAGCCTGAGATGGTCTACATAGCCAGTTCCAGGCCAGTTTGGGGCTACATAGTTAGACTCTCTCTCTAAAAACCAACCAAACAACCAACCAACCAACCAACCAATTAGCCTATTAACTAAACAAACAATACCTTTATTTTCACAAACAAGCAGTGCGCAAAGTTAACCAGGTGACAATAATTTACTGACTTCTGCTGTTGCTTACAAAGGTCTTCTTTAGGTTCCTATTTACGAATTTAATTTTCTGCCATTTAGATTCTGTTCTTTGGTCCCGCTAGAAAGCATCATCTGCGGAGTGAGGGTACACCCTGGGCTGCCAGAGTCTCAGTCTCTTGACATTCATTCACTGGTCTTTTGAGTTGGACAAGATATTTAACTTCTCAGCCCCCTTATCAAGCAGCATACTTGGGAGCTGTTACAGGAATTGACTGTGGTGATGAGCATAAGGCCTGGAGAAGACTGTCTGGTACACTGTGCATCTGTAGTAAGCATGAGCTGTAATTGACACTTTCATAATTTCTTTCAGGCCCTATTTGAGGTCTCAGGTTGAACCTGCTAGGTCAACCCTGCCCAGCCCCTCCATGTTACAAATCACCCATTTCCGATCACACATCTTGATATTGTATTGTAAAGAGAATATAGAACATGTTCATTGTAAAGTTTCTTCAGTTTCCTTTAATTAATCCTTTTGGGGGGAATGTTTCTCATTTGCATCTTTGCAACAGTATCTCTTTTATTTCTATCTTAAAATAATGGCTTGCCATGTCGCCCAGACTGGCTTCATACTCATGACAATCCTCCTGCCTCAGGTTCTCACCCTTGGGATTCTAAGTATGGACTACCACTCCTGGCCGTTTTTTTTTTTAATTTCTTTCAATATTTTATTTTTATTTTATTTTGTGTGTATGAGTGTAGTGTCTGCATGTGTGTAAGTGCATCCATGTCATGGAATGGTTGTGGAGGTCAGAAGAAGGCATTGGATCCCTTGGTACTGGTGTTATGTTATAGACAGTTGTTAGCTGCCGTGTGGGTGCTGGGAACTGAACCCGGGTCCTCTGCCAGAACAGTGTTCTTAACAGCTGAGCCATCTCTCCAGCTCGTTTTCCATTTCTTAAACTTTCTTCAAGAATGGCTTTTTTTAATGCTTAGTATAGTTTGGGTTTTGTTTCTGTTGCTGTGATTAATACCATGACCAAAAGCAACTGGGAGAGAAAAGAGAGTTTATTTCATCTTATGTATGCTATGGGACAAAAGTGGGCAGGAACTCCAGGCAGGAACCTGGAGGCACCAACTGAAACAGAGACCAAAGAACATGGCTTACTGGCATCCTTGGCCCTGCTTGACACCTGGTCAATAACTTCAAAAGGTGGAGCCTATTATTGGACTGGACTTTTACTTTGCTAGTCTATGATGTTCAGTGGGGACGACATCCCCCTTTTTCAAGGCAACTCTTGTGAACCTGTTTTTATAGTGTACGTGCAGGTACTTTGAGAGGCCTCTATAGTGGCAAGCTTCCACATGGCTTTTCTGAAGGCCTTTAGTGTGAGTTATTGCTTCCCATGCTTGCTCTTTCGCCTTCTTCCCGCCCCTGCTCCATTTAACACTTCCTCCTCTGTTAGTCCCCTTTCCTCCTTTATATCATTGCAGTCTGTTTCTTCTCTCAGAAGCCCCTGGCCGTGGCCGTTTATTAGTGTCATGCCATCTCTGGATTTTTCAAATAGAAAAGCACAATTTGATTCCAAAGCTAGCACTCTGCTATGAGAGAGAATGTAAGACATGGGATGCTTGTGTCTGGGTCTGGGTTTCCTCACTTAGGATGACTGCTTCCAGTCCCATTCACTTACCTGTGAATTCATAGTTTTCTCTGTTTACAGAGCTGAATAAGCTTCCATGGTGCATATGTACCACACCCTCATTATCTATCCATCAGTCGATGGACATCTAGGTTGTTTTCAGTTCTTGGCTGTTATGAAAAGGACATCAATGAACGTGGATGATCAGGTATTTCTATCACAGGGCTAGAGTCTTTTGGGTATCTGCACAAGAGAGGTGTGGCTGGGTCATGTGGTAGATCACTTTCCAGCTTTGTGAGGAATGTCCACACTGATTTCCACAGTGCCTGCACCAGTCTGCATTCCCATCAGCAGTGGATAAGAGTTTCCCTTTCTCCGTGTTCTCCCCATCATTGACTGGTTTTTGGATCTTAGCCAATATGACTGGGGTAAGGATGAAATTTCTAAGTGGTTTTAATTTGCATTTCTTTGATGACAAAGGGCGTTGAACCCGCTTTTACGTATTTTTCAGCCATTTGTGAATTTCATCTTTAGAGAACTTCCTGTTCTGCTCCTTGCTCCAATTTGTATTGGATTGATTCATTTGAATGTTTAGTTTTTTGAGTGCTTTGTATACTCTAGATACTAACCCTATGGTAGAAGAATAACTGGTAATTTTTTCTCCCATCTTGTACGTTGTCTTTTCACTTGAATGATGGTGTCTTTTGCTGTATAGTTTTTTAGTTTCATGAGTCCCATCTGTCAGCTTTTAGACTTAATGCTTATGCCAGTCTTGTTCAGAAAGTCCTTTCCTGTGCCCATAAGTTCCCATGTAGTCCTTACTTTTTCCTCTATGAGATTCAGGGTATTGGGTTCGATGTTGAGGACCTTGATCCATCTGGACTTAAGGTCTGTGCACGGTGAGAGATGGAGATCTAGGGTCCTTCTACACATAGCTGTCCAGTTTGATCAGCACCATTTGCTCAACACACTGTCTTTTCCCCAATGTTTATTTGTCACTCCTTTGCCAAAAATCAGGTGTCTGTAAGTCCATGGATTTAAATCTGGGTCCTCATTTCTATTCCACTGGTACATGTGTCTGTTTCTATGCCAGTGCCATGTCGTTTGTATGAGGCTAGCACTGTAATATATTTGAGGTCAGGCATGGTCATGCCGTAGCAGTTCTTTGTTGTTCAGGACTATTTTGGCTTTCCTGGTTTTTTTTATGGTTCCATAGGAAATCTGAGATTGCTGCTTTCAATTTAGGTGAAGAATTGTATCTCATTTTAATGGGATCTACATTTAATCTACATAATGAATATGTAGATTTTTTTTTGGTAGGATGACTATTTTCACAATATTTATCCTATTGATCCATGACCAAGGTGGGGAGGGGGTCTTTCCATTTTCTGGTGTCTTCTTCAGTTTCTTTATTCACTGCCTTAAAGTTTTTATTATGCAAATTCTTCACTTTTTTGGCTGATTTGTTATAAGATATTTTATTTTTTTTTTAGGCTATCATAAATGGGATTTTTGGTGGATTTCTTTCTTGTTATATTTGTTATTAGTATAGAAGAAGGCTACCAGGAGTGTCGATTTTATATCCTGCTACTTTGCTGAATGTTATTTGTCAGATCTAGGTGTTTCCTGGTGGAATTTGGTATCATCTGCAAATAAGGACACTTTGATTTCTTCCTTTCCAATCTGTATCTCTTTGTTTGTCTTACTGCTCTAGCTAAGACTTCAGGTGCCATATTGAACAGGAATGGAGAGCGTGGACATCGTTGTCTTGTTACTGATTTTAATGGGAATGCTTTTAGTCTTCCTCATAAATAATTTTTAAAGAATCCAAAGTCTCTTAACTGTGGGCTCCCATAAAAGAAAAGAGAAGTCACTCACATGCTTTCTCATTTCGGGAGGGAAGAATGACACATTTACAATCAAATCAAATCAAATCAAAGCCCAAATCCCAGCAAGGCAAATCAAGACACATTCAGTGTCTAGCAAATGGTACTCACTCGTGAACTCCTAGACTCAGATAGCTCTACTTCTCCAGCTCTGCCAATCGCAGCCCACACAGCTTGTCTTGTAGGCTCTGGCTGACTCTACTCCACCCAATGCTGCCCTTAGTAGACTGCACCATCCTGGCATCTCCAGCTTCCCAGGGTTTCTGCTGCAGCTGAGGCTGTATCTTCACCAGTGGCCTCTCTCAGCCTCTCTCACGTGCCGAGCCTCGGTCTCTTTCCTCTTGTGAACCCTGCAGTCCTGCACTTTCCTATCACCTGAACCAGTACCGCATGGGAGACTCTTACTCATTACCAAGTTCTTATTTCAGCTTGAGATGTAGCCTTGGCCCTTTCTGAATCCAAGCTTCTGAGTGCTGACCCTGAGGTCACACTTCCCAGAAGATTTCACCTCGACAGTGCTGGTGTCTTACTAATCACAGCTGATTTTTCAACCCCAGCTCACCAGCATTCATTGTCCCAATAAAGCACAGAAGGTTTCACTTGTACAGTTTCTTAGTTCAAATACATCACACACACTGGTAGAGTCTTTGCTTCCCTCTGAAACTCCGCAAGCCCGGCCTCCTTTGCTTCATTTCTCTTGACATTCTTGTCTTCCGTGTTCACCCAGAACAGTCCATTTAACTATAAGCACTCAATGAGATCTCCATTGCTAAACTCCAAACTCCCATAATCCTCCTCAAAACAACTTCGTCAGGTCTGTCATAGCATTTCCCACTCTCTAGTACCAATCTGTCCTAGTTTGCCTTCTGTCACTATGTAAACACAATGACCAAAAGCTCCTTGGGGGAGAAAATGTTTATATTACACTTTACAATTCATCATCAAGGGAGACTGAGGCTGGAACTCAAGGCAGGAACCTGAAAGTAGTAACTGAAGCAGAGACCATGGAAAACACTGCCCTGTTCCTCCTGGCTTACGCAACTCCTTTCATCAAAGTTGACTGCTACATAGTGCCCTTGATCTTGTCATTGGGATCTGGAGTGTCTTGTGCAGAAGCAGAGAGGATACAGAGTGGCTTCGAGATCTTCCTGTGGGCAAAGATGTTCTTAAAAACAACCGTGGGACTGGAGAGATGACTCAGTAGTTAAGAGCACTGAATGCTCTTGCATAGGACATGGGGTTGGTTCCCAGCATCCACATAGCAGTTAATGATCGTCTGTAATTCCAGCTCCAGGGGATCCAATGCCCTCTTCTGGCTGCTGTGGGTATTGCATGACACAGGTGCACTGACATACACTCATACACATAAAAAAATGATAAATAAGATATTAATAAAAAATAACTGTAACAGAGAAAGGGGGTGGTTTCTGGATGGACATGCTTGACACCTGGACCTCAGGATCTGGCATGTGAATCCATTCCAGAAGAGTAATCCTAGCTGAGGTGGGGATTCCAGGGCTCTCTAACATTGTTTCCACTATGATGGTCACAAGACTTTTCCCCTATCAGGGAGAAAATATTGTTGCAGGAAAATCACAGCTCGGGAGGAATTAAGAGGACAAGAGAGACTTTAAAAAAAATTATGATTTGGAGATTGTATGTTACGTTTTCATTACTGTCAACAAATATCTGACAACTTAAGGAAGAAGAGCTTATTCTGACTGACAGTTTGGGGACACAGTCCATCATGGCAGGGAAATCACTGTGCCAGGACAGCAGCATGAAGCTGCCTGTTCACCTCTGTAGAGATCAGGAGTAGAGAGCACTGAATGCTGATGCTTAGCTTCCACCTTTTCTTTGGTGCCCCACCCCAGAGCATGCATGGTACCGCCCACATTCAAGGTGGATCTTCCCTCTGCAGATAGACCTGGAAACATCCTCACAGGCACACTCATACCTATCTCTTAGGTGATTCTACAGCCAGTCAAGTTGACCGTGAACATTAACCATTACAGACAGAATCTTCTTTAGTCAGCAGACTTCCTGTTCTTTTCCAGAAAATTCTGGTTTGTTAGTTGTGTCTGTCCTCTGCAAGATGGACAGCAGACACACCCTGTTGCCACATCTGTGGTCTGTGAGACATCTCATGCTGTACTTGAGTCTTAATTGGAAGCCACCTCCCTGCGGGTGTGGTCCAAGGGGTGCAGCAGTGGTTCAAGATAAACCAGCTTTGCATCTAATCTTGGCTCTAGAGACCTTAGGTAGAAAAGGAGCTGGCAAAACACACTTTGCAGGGTGGTTCTCTAAATAAACTAACGCGCTTGGGCAGAGCCTGCGATGTGGCCCTTGTTCAGTGGCCCAGAAGTATGCTTGATACTAATGTTCTTAGTAATTTTATGACTGTCCCTAGGGTTCAAGGGACTCATGTCTTCTTCTGGCTGATAAGCCCTATAGTTTTATGGACCCCTTCCCCAGAGCTCTCCAGCCATGGGACAGATGACAGGCAGGAGGGTTTTACAGGGAGGTGATCCATCAGGAGGCCGCATCATGTGACAGAGCCAGAGGCAGTATCTAGATGGTGACACTGGAGCCTGGGGAAGTGACTACGGGAGAAACGTGGGCTGGGAGTCAGGTGGGGCAGGCTGTGATCCTTGTGGAGCTCTGGGCCTGCCCTAGGTGGCGGGTCTGCAGGGGAGGGACTGTCATACGCACCTACCTAGCTGAACACTGTGAGCAGCAGCCTCTGTGAATGCCTCGGAAACCACATTTCCTCTGAGAAGGGTTGGAAGGCTGAGAAGGCTAGAAAAACCTCCAACCCAAATAGAAAGGAAGAAGGGCTCATTGTGTTTGGAACCAGGAGCTATTTTTCTTGAGGACATTGATGACAGAGATGGATTCTTCTCTACTAAGCTGTGCTGGCCCCTGGCCTGTGAGGCGAGCAGGAAGAGAGAGCCAAGCTGCTGCAAGGAATCCTTGACTATGTCTGAGCTCCACCCACGCCAAGGCAGATCGACCCAGCCAAGTTGAGAAGGTCCCTGGGACCCTTGTAGTCTGGGGAGAAGCAACCAGGGCTCCTGGAATAGTCACAGACTGCACAGCAAGCATCCTGTCTGAAGTAGATGCTCTGAAAATCTACAACATGTGCATCGTGGTGCAAGAAGCAACGTCACCCACTATCAGGAATTCCTTCAGCAGTGGACACCCGGGGGAGGGAAGTCAGACTCCAGCCCCAGAGAAGTCACGATCTCCTGTAGCATATTGTTATACTTGACCGGAATCCTAACTCGACAGCTTTAGTTGTAGCATGAAATCCATAGTCCAGATAGACCTCTATGGAGCAGAACTGTAAGCTCCAAAGGTGTCCTAGTGTGCATCCCACAGCATTAGAATGCATTAAGGAGTTTAAGACTCTCAGAGCTGCCAGGACCCTTCCCTAACTCCTCTGTTGTTTCCACTGATTTGTTTTAAAGCTGTGTGGGGCAAACTGCAAGAAGGTTGTGGCCCAAACACAAGCCAATCACCTTCACTAGGGAGTGGAGTTCTGCCTTGCTGCAAGTGTGGCTTTCAGTGGGAGAGAGGTCCTTTCAAGATGCCTGTCCTGAGGGGGAGCACCCTCTCCTTCCTTGAGAGGTTTACAGTGTGTGATCCCTAACGTCATTGCCTAAACTGGAGCCATCTCTGCTGCTGATGGAGGGTAATTCCTGCTTTGGTCTGTGACAAAAATAAATAAATAAATGAGAGAGAGAGAGAGAGAGAGAGAGAGACTGACTTAAGGTAAAATAAGGTCTTCTTCTTAAATTATCCTGGTCATTTCTTTTTCATAGTAACAGAAAAGTAACTAACACAGGTGTCAACTTCATCTAAGGACTCATCCATTCATGCATCCATAACAGACTGCTCTATCAAGCCCAGTCGGACGAAAAAGGTCAGAGGGGGTGTGCCTTGAAGGGTGTATTTGGTGCCTGGATATTCTCTCTCTCTCTCTCTCTCTCTCTCTCTCTCTCTCTCTCTCTTTCTCTCCCTTTCTCTCTTTCTCTCTCTCCTCTGTCTCTGTTTGGGATGCCAGGAGATGAGTACTGTCACAACAGTACTCTGTCCAGAAACAAGACAGTCAAGTGACCATCGATAGTACCTGAAAATGTAAGCTAAATTAAATCTTTCCTCCTTTAAGATGATTTATGTTTTCAGGTAATTTGCCACAGAGATGGAAACCGACTCACATCTTTTATTTGAAGAGCTTGACAAGTGGAGTAAAAAAAAAAACAGCATCACCCCTCAAAAAGAAGTGAGTGAGCTGGAAGCAAGTCTTGAAGAGTCATCTGAGAAGTCAAGGAGCAGAGGCAAAGAGCTGACATCTGTGAGAGGAAAGCGAGGGCTGGGATCTAGCTCATATGCACAAAGTTCTGGGTCCCAACCCCAACACCATGCAACCCAGCGTTACTGTGCATGTAGGCAGGTAGAGGCAGGAGGAAGGAGAACGCAAGGTGTCCTAAGGCTACCTGAGATCCTATCTCAAAAAAAAAAGAAAGGAAGGAAAGGAAGAGATACGGGAAACGGGGATTATCAGCACAGCTACTGACGCAAATACAGAAATCAGTCAGAATCAAATACAAGAAAGAAGAGATTCACACCACATGCTTTTTGGGAATGCCACGTAGAGCAGATAAGGAATAAGTAATGGTCAAATAAAATGTAGATAGTCTCTGACTTAAAAGCTTTCAATTTTTCCACAATGTTGAAGAGATGTATAGTCATTAATATCCACAATTTGAATTTTGATTATTTCCTGGGCTACACCTGTGTAGTTCAGGCCTCTGTGGGATGTTGGGCATTGAGTCAACTCAGTACCCAGTCAGCCACACAGTTAGGTGAGGAGCAACCTCATTCTACAATGTGCTGTGTGGTTGAGCAGGGTGTGCTACTCCTCAGACACAATCAATGCATTTTCACCCTGTTTTGTTTTCACCTGATAATAGGTGTGTTAGGATGTAACCCTATGCTAACTCAGGAGGGTCTGTAATGATACTGAAGAACGTCAAAGAAAAAAGAAAAGAAAAGGCACCATATCCCCAGAGAGAAGACCTGGGTTACCCATCAAGAAACAGAATTGAAATTAAAATCTGAATTCTCAGTAGCCGCTCTGAATTAATAAAAGAATGGAAAATTATTTTTAAAGTATTAAATAAAAGTAAGCTTTAATCTCGAATTTTATATCCAGCGAAACTCTCTTGAAATAGGAGGACAATGCAATGATATTCTTAAGTGAATGAAACCTTAGGAGGTTTCCTGCCCATTCAGAGGATGACTGTCACTTCCTTTGAAACACTTTTGGAAGGACTCTAAGAGGAGGATGCTCTGAGAAATATGCATATTAAGAATGAGTATGTGAATTACCATGCACATTAGCATCATTTATTGCTTGTGTGTATGTACATATGTGTCTGTGTGTGTTTAAAGCAATATCCAAAAAAGAAGTATAATTTATCACACAATAAGCACTATCAACACTCTATATAATATAACATGAAACCACTTGTCTGCTGGGTGAGGAGGCAGGGCAGGGGATAGGGAAATGCTCTGCCAACCAGGCAAAAAGGAGAAACCAACCCAGATACTTTGCGTTCTGCTGGGGAGGGGAGATATACTGATTTGGTCACTACAAGGAAGCGTGGTTTTAGCACCGCCTTTGTTACTTTATGTAAATGGGACCTTCTAGAAATTTCTTACACTACTCTATCTTTAATGTTCTGTCTCCAAGTCCTAGATGATGAGGTGTGCCTGGCGGGTCGTTTGTGGAACTCTGACACAGAGTGCAGCCCCTGGCACTGCACCACGGATCGGGCACTGACCTCAGTGTCAACACATGGCCAAATGTCACTGTTCTTTTGCTCCTAAAAGATGGCTCAGTAGTTAAGAGCATTGGCTGCAATTCCCAGCACCAAGTGGCAGCTACCAACCATCGATAACTCCACATCCAGGGGACTCCAGTGCCACTTTCTGACCTCCTCCGGCATTGCAAGATGCAGGCAATACATTCATACACATAACAAAAAAAATTGAAAAGCATAGTTTTTATTCCTCGACCTTTTTTTAAATTTTTTAAATTTATAGTCTTTTGTGAACACCACATGTGAGTACAGTCTTCGCACCATTTGTATCCTCCCAGTCCCCCTGCAGCTCCTCCCACCTCTCCCCAGATCTACATCCAAAGGACTCACCATCCTATTGCAGAGATACTTGCTCTGTCATGTTTGTTGATGCTCTTTTCACAATAGCTAAGCAATAGAAATGATCTAAACGGCCCTCAACTGATGAACAGATAAGGAAGATGTGGTACATTTACGCTATGGAGCTCTACTCAGCGGTAAAGAAAAACAAAATCATGAAATTTGCAGGTAAATGGACGGCACTAGAAATTGTTAGACTGAGTAAAGTAATACAGACTCAGAGAAACAGGGGACTCAGAGGAGACCAGAAAATAGAAAGAAAGCATGGAACTGAAGGGGAACAGGGAGCTGGAGCGGGGGGCAGGTGTTATCAATCAGGGAGTCAGGAAAGCGGGGAGCACTGTAACTGGGGGGATAGGGAGAGCTACACGGGGCTGCGGGGCAGGGGATAAAAATACTATAATGCTTAGGTGGTGTGAAAAACAGAGGGAAATGTATTAGTTCAAAAGGCTATTGAAAAATAACACATACCATATACTACTATGGTTCATATGTATAGCTGAAGGCTGTGTAACAGAGAAACACAGTGCCAGACAGGAGAAACCTCCGTTCATGTTGGTGGTTGGTCAGGGTAGTCCAAGAGACTCCAAAAACAATAGAAGCTAATTCCACAGCCCTTGATTCCCTCCCAGAACTGAAGGTAAGACCCTATTACTGAAGACAGGATACACTTCTGAAAGAGGACTTGAAGTAATGGAGCTATAATTGACCTGGGAGTGCTCCTACCTCCAAACTAGCGCATCCTCTTTTTCCTCCCAGTGCCTGGGGTACAAGGTGACCACAACAGTATTAGTCTTGTTTTTAGGGAGTAAGGTAGCTTCAGACTGGAAAGAGGTTAATTTACATCAGAAACTCACATTTTCTTCCATTTAAGTTTTAAAATATCAGTTTCAAGCCTTTAAAAACTTGACTTTTTGGCCCAGTACACGTATGGGGCCCAAGAGATCAGGGCTCCTACAGGGCCATTAATTGGACGGTTTGTTTCCTAGAAGGAAAACTAACACATGTTCATTAGGACATCTTAATTGGAAACAAAAATCACCATGGAGACTGTGAGCATAATTTAAGGAGAGTGGAGCATGCTGGTCAGTTTTCATTTAGATTTTCTTTTATTTCATTTTATTTTGAATCCTCCCAAAGCCCAGAAACAGCCGTTGGTGATAAAAAATAATGAACTGAGAAATGTCCTTCTGTAACATTCCCATGGCTGCGTGAGTTTGCATAACTCAAATCTGCCTCGAGGGATCCATTTTATCCGGTGGTCCTGCTGAGAGGGAGTTGGGGTGCCTCCATGTGAAACTTGGATCCCCCAAACTGCTGCCCTAGGATGCTCAGAGATGGTCCTCCAGGAGCAATACCTTCCTTTCTTTTCTGTTGTCTTTTATCTGCACTTGTTTAAGTGACAACATTCGCAAATTCTGGCCCCCAAATCAGGAGTCTTGCTGGGGATCCCGAGGCAAGTCTTCAGTTCTGTAGACTGGAGCATCCTTCCAGCCCACCTGTACTCCCTGGGCCCTGGCCCCATGGCAGAGCTGTGCTCTGGACCGTGAAGGACACAAGGTTAGAAAGTCACTCAAGGACTTGGGCTGGATGGGAAAGGATGAGGTGTGCACACAGCCCTCCTTTCTCTTGGAGCTTTTCCTTTTTATTCTTTGATTAAAGTCTTTCCCCGGCGTACATCGCCCATTAAGATGTCTCCCCGTCATTTAGGGTGTTAATTGAGAGGAGGTCTAAGCTCATCAAAGCAATTATAAGTGATAGTTAAAAATTTCTATATATGGCCTGCGCTGGAATCGGCACGGTGGGGTGCCATTTTTTCTTTTATCCAACTGACACTGGTAATAATACATGAAATTATTACTAAATCGCAGCTGCAGAGATGATATGATTTTGTGTGTGTGATCTTTGATGAAAAATTAATTTTGGAAAGGGATAATTTAAAATGATTTAAGCAGTATCATACTAAAGTCCTTGGTGGTAATTAACACCAATCTTGTCAGAAGCAAAAGCACTTTTGCAGCTGTTTTTAAAGTTACCTACAGTATTTGTCACTTTTGTGCGAGTGAAATTATAGTGTTTGGACTTTATTTTTACTGCACAAGGCCCACTGGAGGGAAAGGCGTCTGACAGGAACCTTTGTTCTAGGAGGCCCAAATCCTAATTTGTGTTTGAAGACCCTTCCCCTGTTCCTGTAGTTATCTCTAGACGGTGGGCCAGGCCACTGGACCTCTATTTTTGTTTTTTAATCCTGTGGAAGTTCTTGTAGGAAATACTGCATACCTACCACTTTCAGTCCTTGAGTATTAGTTCTGTAGGAAGGCATGGCTTCATGCATCCAGGATCTAATCGTCAGGGCAGATGGCCAGTCATGACCATAATGTTCACCCATTTTCTTTAGGGACTCAGCTTTCTTAGGAATTCACTTTTCTTTTCTACTACTGTGGCCAAAACAGCTTTCTAACAAGAAACATGAGAAAATGACTTTTTTAATTGCTAGTTTCTTCAGACTTTAAATGACAGAAGTGTGTGTGTGTGTGTTGTCATATATATAAAGACCTGCAAGATAGGTTAAAAAAAGAAATACAGGGAAATTTAAATAGGAAAAAAAGAATGAGAAGATGGGTGAGCTGCACCCTTCTGAGTTTTTCTTTTCTTTTTTTAATGTGCTAGCTGAAGTTTTTGACAAGATACTTGGCACCAGATATGCAGAGCAGTGGCTGTGCCTGCCACTTTGTAATTTCTTCCCCTCAACTTTTGTGCTGAGAAGAGGAAGGAAAGGATTGGAGGAAAGACGTAGGGAGGAAAGGAAGCACGGAAGGGTGGGGAAGAGGCAGAGAGTGACAGAATGGCTCTGAGAAGGGTTGGCTATCAGTTCATTAGAATCAGAGCTGAGGCCCTGGCTTCAGGGGTACGTACAATTTTAATCTACGAGGGTACAGTCGTTACCCCTATAGAATTTCACGGAGTGAAGAAAGGGAGAGAAAGCAATGAAAACAGAAAGTCCCGTTTGCTAGCAGAAAAGCTGGTTTGCTGGTGGAGGCAGGGTGTGCATGTCTGTGAAGCCTACGGTGTACAGACGTCACTCGATGAGATATTTTCACACTGTGACACAGGCTTCCGTCCTGGTGCAGGTGGAGGGTGACTCAGAGCCTGGGAAATCTTATCAACTGTGTGCCTTAGGTGACCATGTTTATACCTCACAGGCCAAAAGGAGGGGACCTTTGGGAACCACCGACTTGTCTATGCAGGACTGTAGAACTAGGTCCGGCAAAGGAATGGGGCTGCCATGATGCGGCCAGGAACACAAAGCAGTCTTCTCCTTTCAGCGGACTGCATGCTGCCTGATGCCAGGTACACGACCAATATCTGCTCCTCAGCTCTTCTCATAAAACTCTGCGCATGTGAGCCTCTAGATAACACCAAGGAGAGGTGGAGAGAGATATGCAACGGATCCAGTCGCAGGCAGCCACGGAGAGGTGTCCTGTCCTGTGTGGACGTGGAGCCCTCTTCTATCCATCTCTCCTGCCTCATCTTCATCGGTGGGATCAAAAGGGAGTATCTTCCAAGGCCTGTGGCTCCTGGTGTACAGAGCACAGTGAGGGAGACAGGAGCCCCAGAGCAGGCCCAGGCTGCTGCCAGTGCTCATCCTTGTCACATGATCTCAGCAGGGGGGTGGGGGGTGTATCCAGCAGAGTGTGCTCACTGCTGGTTCCCTAGCAGCTGGCATGGTCAGTACTGGGATTTCTGGGAATACCCAGATGCCTTTCATCCACGCCCCCTTCTGGACCCCCTGGATTCCAGACTTAGAAACTTAAACTCAGGGTCTCCTAAACCTATGTCTACCAGGTCCAGGAATCCTCTGAAATCCTCTGAAAAATGTGTCCATGAACATAGTGAGTCTTTCCAGATTTTATTTCAATCCGAGTCAGGCTTAGATCCACAATGGCAGAGGGTCTGAAACCACTGTTCAATCCAGCAAACATTTCTTTTTATTTTAATTTTTAATTTAATTTTTGAGCAGTTCATACAGAACACCGTAATCATCTTTACACCCCCTTCCCCACTGGCATCCTCCCAAGTCCCTCCTGCCTGGAATTCATATATTCTGGCATTTGTGTTAAGGCCTATGATGTCAATTTAGTGTCTCCAAGCATTCCTCAGTGCAAATTCATCCCACGGGGTCTACTCAGTCTATCTAGAGTCCCTCCCTTGAAGAAGATCAGCTCTTCCTCACCTAGCACTAATTGGCTGCCGATAATTCTTTGACTAAGATTGGGGTCTGCTGCTGCCACCGCCCTTGTTTGCCTCCTAGAACTTGAAGGCAAGACCCTATGGCTGAAGACAGAACATATCTCGCACACAGGATTTGGAGCAGTGGATTTGGAACTGACACGGAAGCCACCTCCCCTAAAGCCTAGCTCCAATAGTTTTGCAATTGAAGATCCAGTCCCAGGTTTAAGATCTAATAACCACACTAATGACTGGCACAGCAAAGGACATTGGTGCAGTAGTGGCACTTTCATCTTGAGGATAATCAACATCTATCTAATTGAACTTAAAGCCCACTCAATGGGAGGAAACTCATGTGTGGTACTATAAACAAAGCCAAATACACACGACTGGAATGGTCATAGATCTTAGAGAAAATCCCAAGGCTGTCACATCTCTAGAAAAATACAATTTCTTACTATGTGAAAAATATGGATCCTTATATTTACAAACAAGTATCCTAGTCATCACTCATCAAAGAAGCTTCATGTGCAACAGAGATCATTACAGAGTTCCACAAATTGTCAAACACAGAGATGTGCCTAAGTGGCACATCTACAATGTAATCTCTATACCTAAGGCTCACAGAACATAGAACAAGGGGGTAAAGAGACACTGATGTATCCGTCAGTTCTCATCAATGAAGCTTCCTCATGCGACACAGGCCAAAGCGTAGAGAAGAGTTTGTAGGGTGTGGGTCCTTGGACAGGACTCCTATATTAAATAGCAAACATTTCTTAAAGAGTTATCAGATGCTGGGCTGGGCCTTGAGAATCCCAAGAGAGACAAGATTGTGTCTGTCCTTAAACTGTGGACAGTCTGGTGGAAAATAGACTAATATCACAGAATCCGTGAAAAAAGGGATTCCCTCTGATGTAGCATAGAAGAAAGTTGGACAGTCTTCTTTAAGGATAGAGGTCATAAATATTTTTGGTTCTGTGGGCTGTAAGACTCTTTGCCAATTGCTCAGTGTGGCCATTGTAGTACACAGACAGCCTTAGTCAAAACATTGATGCCGGAGTGTAGCTATGTCTCAATATTATTTACAAAACCAGGCAGTGGTCTCTACTTGAAGACTATAGACCCAACACCCAGGATTCATCTACTCTAAGGATATATGTTGCTGTAATATTATTTCCTGCTCTGCTTTGTGAGTTGTGTAAAGGCTCAGCTTGGACTGACTGGGGACAGGATTCTGCCAGATCGTTCCACTACAACGAGGCAGGCAGTCCTTGAGCATTCTGATGGAAACTGTCAGTGTGGACTGAGACAGAGTAATGATGCCTGTTGCAGGCCTCCATTCTTTGCTCTTCTGTGGGCTTAGAACAGTCCTGAGAAACTTGCACCGAGGTTTGTCCATTTGGCAAGGCTGGAGGGTGAGGCAGGCATGCAGGACGTGAGTGCTGAGCCAGGCCAGCCAGCCAGCCAGCCAGCCCTGCTCCTGCATGTCAGCCCGTGTCCTGTGTGAGCATGCCATGGGTTGCAGTACAAAGCTGGGAATGCTTCATTCCCTTGGCTGCTCCTGACACACCCTGCCTTTTGCTGGCATAGTTCCAGTGGAGATCCAGCTGTCTTGGGAATCTCAAGAGGTTTGGTGTCTGTCTTCATTGTGGCCAAGGTTCTTTGTAAAGTGATCTTCTCTGCCTGTCCATCACATTCGTCAGTCTGCTTGGTAACTGTCTCTACAAGCCTGTCTGTGGGATACTATGTTGGGCAAAGGAGACTTTTTTGCTGCAGAAAAGCGTCTTCATTGCAAAAGGCTGGCTGACACAGGTGAACACAGGTACTATGTGCCAGTGCCTCAGCTCCCTAAAAGCCGAGGGTATTTATGTCTCTGTGCCCAGAACAGGCTGATGAGAGTTCAGGAGGTGAGACAGTATATCCACTGTGTCCTGTCATTACATGCTAGTGAGCACCCAGGTTCAAACCACGTGTCCCCTGAGCACCCCGATTATTTAATCTGCACTTCTTAGTGTAGAGATCACCACCATCTTGTGTCAAAAATACTGATGTGTGAACACTCTCTCAAGAAGACTGTGGTACCCGATGGCTTATCCTGCCGGACAGTACCGTTGAGCATCTGTGAAGTGTAGCACAGATGAAGTGTTTGGGGTCTGTGCCTGGATAGGCGAACAACAAAAGGACTGCAGTAGATATGTGGGAACAGTCGACATGGTCTTCCAGCTACACTCCTCACAAAAGGAACAGACTACGTGGAGGAGGACGGGAAGAAGGCTCTTAATGAGAAAGAGCAGCACAGCTTGACAAAGCAACCACAGGACTAGGTTGAGGCCCAGTTGTTCGCTGACTAAGGCTGGGTAGTCTCTGAGACTCCCTCAGTACTCTTTCCTTGTTTGTAACACAGGATAACACTGTTCACTTTGCAAAGATGCTATGATGGTTAAATCAAATGATTCAAAAGACTGTGAATCTGGTTAGTAATCTGTCACTCAAGGAACTGTGGATCTCTCTTGGTGGTTCGTGGATCTCAGACTGTCAGCTTCTAGATCTGAAGAAATGTGTCTGTTTTGTCTTTTTGCCATAGCCCACCAGAGGCAGAATCCTCAGCATAGAGGAGGACTCACCCCAAATGAAAGAATTCGGAATTTGTTTGTATCCTGAAGTCACCAGCCAGCAGGATGAAGGCCTAGGAGTCTTCCAGAGTGTCTGATGGGGTGGAGCCAGGGGGCGGGGCTGGCCCCTTGGGGCTTGACCTTTGACCCGGAAGGACTCCCCCTGCCTCAGTCTCCCCACCCTGGCCCCTAGACCCCCGGTCCCGCTGAGAATGAAGGGAAAACGCACAAGGGGAGAGGGGGGGGGTTACTGGACAAACAGACGGACAGGACGGACAGACGGACGTCGGGTGAGGGGGCGTGGAAAACGTCAAAAAGGTCGACATGGTTGAAAAGGGTCGAAAATGGAGGAAAATGCCCCTGAGGGCTCGGAGAGAGAGGAGGGAGCCGGAAGACCTGGAGACCCGGCCTCCGGGAGTGCGGAGAGCGTGACCTTTGACCCGGAAGCACTCCCTCTGACCCGGAAGGAGGGAGGAGCTAGGCTTAGGGAGAGAACCCTAGCCCTGACCCCTAACCCGAACCCTGATCCTTAGCCCTAACGCTAACCCTCAACCCTAACCCTAACCCTCTAACCCTAACCCTAACCCTCTAACCCTAACCCTAACCCTAATCCTAATCTCCCTAACCCTAACCCTAACCCCTAACCCCAACCCTAACCCTAACCCTAATCCTCTAACCCTAAACCTAACCCTAACCCTAACCCTAACAAACCTAACCCTAACCCTAACCCTAACTCTAACCCTAAACCCTAACCCTAACCCTAACCCTCTAACCCTAACCCTAACCCTAACCCTAACCCTAATCCTAAGCCTGAGCCTAACGCTAGCGCCACCTGAGCTGCTGAGCTCTGAAGGGTGTTATAATACTGATGACCACTTGGTGGGCGATTGCGCAAAAATAAAAAAAATAGGAAAAAATCGAAAAATAATTAATAAAAAATAGGAAAATAAACGAAACAATAAAACAAGAAAAAAAATAAATAAAAATAAATAAAAAAAATAAAAAAAAATTTAAAAAACCCTGATGCCTGGGGAATTCCCTAACCCTAACCCTAACACGAACCCTAACCCTAACCCTAACCCTAAAACCCTAACCCAACCCTAACCCTAACCCTAACCCTAACCCTCACCCTCTAACCCTAACCCCAACCCCAACCCCTAACCCCAACCCTCACCCTAATCACCCTAACCCTAACCCTAACCCTCAGGCTCACGTTCACTCTCACCCTCACCCTCACCCTCACCCTCACCCCTGACCTGGAAGTGACCCCTAAACCCAAACCGGAAGTGAGCCCTGACCCGGAAGTGATCCATAACCTTAACCCCGAGGGGTGCCTTGTAACCCTGTATCCTTACCATAATAACCTCAACCCTAACTCTAACATCAGCTCCAGCCCCAAGCCTAACCCCAATGCCAAGCCTAACCCTGACCCCAACCGCAATGTTTTTAACACCAATTCATTTGGAAAAAAGCACAGTAACCTCTGGTCACACTAAAAGAACAAACATCAAAGCTATTCTCCTTCACTCCCAGTTGGGGGAATCTTATTCAAGAGCATATTCCAGCACACCTAATCAGGCCACTACCAGTTCCTGTAGGCAGTGCTCAAGAAAGGGCGAATGACAATGCCCATTGCCCTTTAGCAGACCGTCTGCTGGACTTCTGCATCCTTGGTGCCACAGTCTACTGTGTGCTGAGGTTTGTAGAGGGCAACATGTTGGAGAGTTCATGAACAAGGGATAGAGGAGAGTCCATCTCTCTTGTCCTTAAGATCAGTAACAAGAACAGTCTGGACAACACTGACCAGATTAGTCCTTTAGTCCATTATTTTAAACTCAAAAGGAGTATTTCATCACTCACACAACAATTTAGCCAGCCATGCATTCAAACAGAACCATATCTCAATCTCTCATGAGAGGTAGAACTAAAACACTGAATTGAGATGGAAATTTTTTTTGTTTTATCCCTTTCTATAAAATCTTTTGATGGCCTTCTTTCAAAGGAGCAGGTGTCTGTGAAGATTGAGTCACCTTATAAGGTAGAGACCAAACATGTAAAGGGTTAATTATTCATATTCGTTTGTTTTAATTTCTCTACAACGGAGCCAGAGGGAATAGGCCTGTACAGGAAGGTTTCTAATTTTACAACCCTCTGTTCTGCCTATAGAAAGTGCAGCCTAACAGTCAATCATCAGTGGCACTCCGTGATATGGCAGGTCTCCAGGGCCCCAGGGTTGGACCTGGACAGGAGTTTCCCAAAGACCTATCAGCAATAAGACTGCCATCTTTGTCAAATTTAGAGCAGCACTGATTAGTCCAATACCTTTCTTTTTAAATTTCGAAATTCTTGGGGAAGCTGGCTCAGCAGAGGCACTAGCGTTTCACTGGCTTTCTCAACACTTTTGTTTAAAGTGCCCTGCTTTTCCACATTTTGCTACTTTCTTTCTGCCCTGCAAAGTAGTAGCTAAAAAATTAGTATTATTAGTCAGGGAGCCAATGTCACTGCAAACTCTAAAGTGATCCTTTTAATCTCCTATGAGCAGCCCTGACAGAGTGCAAAAGTCAGCATTAACATCATCAAAAGCAAATATTTTTACCAGTGTATCCTTGTTAAACAGCACAGGAAACATCTTTTTATAGATTGTGCTGCAACTTAACAACAAAATCAATTATTTTGTTGGACTGGATGGCCATCTTTCCAGGTGGAGAAGCATGCTCCATGTTTTAACATAACATGCTCCAACTTATCCAATTGCCTGGTCATCTATCTTAATTGATTCTCAGCTGGAATCCAGTCTTCCTGGCCCCTACGATGTTGAGCAGTAATCGGCACAGGTGGGTTACATAGTCCTTTGATTAGTGCTTTTAAAAGGACTCGCAAACATTGAAGACAATCCTCCACCCAAACGGCCTGAGCTCGTTTGTCCCACTCTTATTTTCAGTGCTCCTGGCATCTTGGAGTGCGCCCTGTGTATGAATTCCTGGGTAGCTTACCTCTCTGATGAACCTGCAGTGTCTCCACCCTGAAGTTCAGCTCCCTGTTCAGGCTCCACGTGTGGCCACCTGTGTATCAGTCAGGGCACCTGAATAGAGTATCACAGAACTCAGTGAGCAACCAGGGGTCCTGCATGGTCACATACACAAGTGCCAAAAACACAGCCAGCTGGTTTTTGTACTCCTTAGAGCTACTGCTGATTGTTTACAGGACAGTGAATAGTAATAACATGCCTAAAATACAGCAGTTCAGCAAAGTCTAATCAGCAGGATAACAGTACCACCATAGTATGCCTTCTTAGGAGAGCACAGTGTCTCCTGAGAAACTAGGGGAGCACCAGCATTCCAGAGATAGCTCCCCAGGAAACATCCTTCCATAAACTTTCTCATGAGACACAAGGCTCTCCAGACAGATGTGCTCAAAGTTCAGCTAAGTTCACCTAGCATATTTTTTAACATTTTATGTATGAGTGTATTGCCTGCAGGTAGGTAGGTAGGTACACCCGTGTTGTGCAATACCTGAGGAGGTCATAAGATGATGTCAGATCCCCTGGAAATGGAGTTTACCAACAGTTGTTAGGCACCATGTGGATGCTGGATATCATCAGTCTTCTTCCAGAGCAAACAGTGATCTTAACTGCTGAGCCCATCTCCAGCCCATCACCAAGCATATTATTTAAGCCATGGAAACAGTATTTCACAGTCCCTTCAGCTGTGATAAGGCACCTTCTAGACTAACCATAGCTATGGCCTGTTGAAGTCCAGGCTGAACCTAGCCTCTGAAACTGAAGGCAGTTGGCCCACAATATGGGAGAAGTACAGCTCAGCTGAACCAGGATGTGGTTTAAGAAATGGTAACATGCTCTTGGCTCTTGCAAAAGGCTTACTTCTGCTTCTGTACTCTCCACGTCTCTGTGCCTACAGGTAGAGACTGTGAACTGCTGGGGACTTCCGACCCCAGAGCTGACAGGAAGTGGTTTTCTCTGGTTTTACTGTATAAAAGCCTACCACAAGAGAGGCTTGACTGCACTTGTAATCCAATGCCCAGTGTAGTTGCTGGCTGGCTATAAAGACCTCCTTTTGGCTATATTCTGAGTCTGAGTGGTCTTCTCTGGTGGAATCCTGATTCACAATGCAATTTCCCTAATTAATAGGCCTACCTACAAAAGTAAGCAAATAACTTTTTTAAAAGACATACACAAAATAAAAACAGACACCATGGCTTTATCCTGCTTTGGTTGCACTAGAAAATCAAATAAAAAGTAAACACTTTTTGACAAAACCAGTTTCTAAATGCTTATAACAACTCACATATTTAACAAGTTAACTTAGTTTTGTTACTTTTAAAACATTTAAAACCCTAACCCTAACTGTAACCCCTAATCCCCAACCCAAAGCCCCAAACCCTAAAACCCTAACCTTAACCCTAACCCCAGCCCCACCAGCCCCATCACTCTTCTCCCTCTTTCTTGTCCTGCCTGGGTCAGGCCGAGTTTGGGAGCCACAGACACAGGCATGAAGGTGGGAGGCTCAGGCCCTTGGATCTCCCCTGGGCTAGGAGGGCACTATCCTGCGCGGGGCGGAGGCCAATCTCTCTCTGGGTACTTCAGGCTTCGTGTCTATTGGCGACGGACCCACCTGTATTCCCTTTCCTCTGCCCACCTAGCTGGCCATCCTCATCAACAGTCTCCTCCCGGAAGCGTTCGACTTGGTTTTGGGCTCTCCTTTCTGTGGCTGCGTTCCCCCTCTCCTGCTCCTCACGTCTTTCTTGGAGGCATCGCCCAGGCCCTCTCTTGGGCCATCTCCGGGAGTGGGCCGTCTCCAGGTGAGGACCCGCTGACTGAACCTCCACAGTCACCAACCTGCTGTCCTGCGCTTTTTCCGTTCGCCGCCCTCTCCACCTGGGCTGGAGCAGCAGGTTCTGGGTTCAGCTGTCGGTTCACCACAGACCGCGCAGTGCCGCGTTCTCCGTTCCCGGCTTCACCTCGGGCTGCGGCGGGTCCACCAAGTCCGGCCGCCCGCCCGGTTCGCTGCCGCCGTCCTCGCCGTCGCTTTCCAACTCGGACGGGTCCCGCGGGTTCTCAGGCCCCGCGGCCGCCGCACCGTCCCGGACAGGCCAGGTGCAGGCGGGCCACGCTCTGCAGCGCGCGTCAGGCTCGCTGAGGTCTCCGGGGCTCGGCTCCGCCTTGGTCTCCAGGCCCTGCGGCTTCTTCGGCGCCAGACTGTGCCCGTCGCACGGCAGCCGCGGACCCCGCCTCCCTTACGGCTTGCAGAGCCCGGGGCGCAGGTGCGAGGGCAGGGGCGGGAGTCGGGTCCCATCTCCTTGCACGTGGGCCGCCAGGCTGGAGGACTGCGGAGGTCCCGACAGCCTGTGGGGAGAGGCGAAATATTGGCAGTGGCCAGCATCTGTAGAATAGGCCGCGAGGGGCTGCATTTATTTATTTGTAGATGTAATTATTGGAAGTAAAAATAAGTCTTTCTAGTATTTCAGTTCTATCTTCCTGGAATATACGCCTGCCTTTATGTCATTGACACTATATTCGGACTACTGCATATAGTTCTAAATAATGAAATCACTAAGTATGTCCTCCAATTTTATCTTCAAGATTGTTTTCACATGCTTTTTCTTCATTTGCACAAAATACCACTGTGCCACAGATAGGATATGCAGGGGATCTATAGATCAGTAACATTGTCTTAAAGAAATTAAGTTTGCATTCAAACAAGATGATGCATGCCTTTAATTCCAGTTATTAAAGAAGATGAGCCAGGAGGATGACAAGTGCTAAGAGTATCTGGTTCTCGTAGTAAGTTGAAGACCAGTCTGCTCATCTTAGTGACAACCTGTTTCAAAACAAAGGGCTGAGGGCAGCAAGTAGAGCCTACTGGTAGACCTCTCACTTAGCATTCACAAGACCCTGGGTTCCACTCCTAGTGCTGCAGTCAACAATAATAATGAGATTAGGCCTTCCAATCCACTGACATCAGCCATCTTTCCATGTATTCCTGTCCTCTCATCATTTCTTCCAGCAACATTGGTCATTTTCTAGGTACAAGTCTATTGCCTCCCTGCTGAAGTTAATTCTAAGTACTTTATTCAAAACTTTTAGATTCTCTCATCAATAAAAATGTTTTGATTCATTTTTAGTTCTTCATAATTAAGGCTATGGCTGCTGCTCAGTGGCTGAGCACCTTCCTAACATGCATGAAGCCATACATTCGATCCCAGTACTCACAGAAAACAAACAGGAACTCAGATTCTTTTTTCTTAAAAGTTTCTGTATAGAAAGACAATGGATGTGGTCGTGTTCCTATTGTAATATTTCAATTGGTTGACAGTGCTCAGAAGTTTATGTTAGATGGAAAAGAGGTTAAAGGTACACTGTCAGAACTAGTTGTTTCCAACCTCTGAGATCTAACCCTCATAGGATTACATCTGTAAAGTGTTTATGGGGAAATATGCCAGTGAAAGAAATTAGGAAAGAATGAGAGGAGCCTGGCAGAGTTTCTCAATTCATATTTGGATCTGATGGCCCTGGAGTCAGACAAGGGAGCATGTGTTAAATCGCATCAGTTCCAATAGTGTTTCTGCAAGGTAGAGGGTGAGTCCTCCAGTTGAGTCTCCAATCAGAGCAAAACTGACGCTTATGAATTGCTTGTTTCCCTATTGACACTACATGCTATGAATATTGTGAGCTCTACCCAAAAGAAGTATTGAATTAACAGTTCGCTAACCTATGTGTCCTGTCAGTTAATGGTGACAAGAGAACTTTGAGGGGCATACACATTCACAACTCCCACCACTGTACTGAGAGAAATATACAAATGTGAAAACATGAGTTTTTACCATAGGAAATAGTTATCATCCTTTCTGATGATTCCAAAACCTTGAAATAAATTCCAGAAGGAAACTAATGATTACTCTCCATGAATTTTTGAAGTGACTATAACTGCTTCCAGTGTTGATTTTAAGCTTCATTGGATTGTGGTCTGATAAAATGCATGGAATTATATCTCTTTTATTTATTTATTTTTTTGTATTTGTTGAGGCTTGGTTTCATTGCTCCAGTATGTGTTCGATTTTGGAGAAAATTCCATAGGTTGCTGAATAGAATGTGTATTTTACCCCTAACCCTAACAGCGAACCCTACCTCCCTAACACTGTAACCCTAACCCTAACCCCCTTAACCCTCTGACACTAACCCTAACCCCCAACCCTCCAACCCTAAACTCTAACCTTCTAAACTTAACCCTCTAACACTAATTCTTCATCCTAAAGCCGGACCCTAAAATGTAGCCCCTAAACCCTAAATGTATACCCTAGCACAAACCAATAACCCTAACACAAAGCCCCTAACCCTTAACCAAAACCCATAAATCCTAACCCCTACACTGACCCTCTATCCATGACACTCTAAAACTGACACCATGTCCCCTGACCCTCTAACCTGACATCCTGACTACTGACCCCTAAACCCTAACATTAACCCCAACCCCAAACCCTAACCATTAACCCTAACCAAAAACCAAAGTCCTAATCCTAACCTTAACTCTTAACCCCTACCCTAAACCCTAACCTCTAATCCTAACCATAACCCTCTAACCATACCCTACCCCCTAACCCTAATGGCCACCCTAACCCTAACCCTATCCCTTACCCCTATCCTAATCCTAACCCTAACCCTTACAGTAACATCCCTGATCCAAACCCTAATTGTAACAAATTTTTCCGAAACCCTAAATATGCATCTAACCCTACCCATAACCCAATCCTAACTCTACTTCTAACCATATACATAGACCCTATTCCTAGCCATACCTCTAAACCTAATGCTAAACCTAACTCTAAATCCTAAACCTAAGCCTAACCATAACTCTAATCCTAAACCTAACCTTAAACACTAACCCTAGACCTAATCCTAAACTTAACCCTAACCCCTGACACCAACACTAACCCTAAACTCTAACCCCAACTCCTAACCCTAACCCATAATTTCTAACCCTAGACCCTGACACCATGAAACCCTGATGCCCTCTTACTTTCACACACTGTCAACCTGACACCCAGATATACAAAGCCTTACTCTCACCATAATCCTAAATCCTAAAGCTTAAACCCTGACCTTGAAATGCTGAAATTCTGACACCATGACACACTAACACCCTCCTCTAACACTCACTCTCATCTGTAACCCCTAACCCCTAACACTAACCCTAACCCTAACCCCTAACACTAACGGTTCTAACTGCAACCAGTCCCCACCCTAAACTGAAACTGAAAACACTAATCTAAAATGCTAATACTAAACCATAAACCTAAATTCCTAACCATAACAATAAACCCTAATCCTAACCCTAATCCCCAACCCCCTAACCCCTCAACCCCTTAACTCCCTAACCCTAAACACTAAGTCTCTCACCATAAACCCTAAACCCTAAAAATTAAATCCTAACTTCTAACTCCTAACCCCCAACCCTAGACACTGACACCCTCACACCCTCATCTTCACCTTCACCTAACCCTAACCTTAAACCTAACTCTAACCCCTAGCCCCTAAACCCCTAACCCTGACTCTGATACCCTAATCTTAAACCCTGACCCTAACCATAACCGCTAAACCCTATCCCCTAACCTTAATCCCCAAACCCCAAACCCTAAACCCTCCACCCCTAAACAGTTAAAACTCTAAACCCATAAACCCCTAACCCTAAACCATATTCTCCCTAACCTCAAACCCTAACCCCTAACTCCTAACCCTGACACCCTGACAACACCCTCACCCTCCTCACCCAGTGACACTTTCTGATAAAGGGGAGTAGAAATTTTCCTATCACCCAAAACTTAGAGAAGCTCGCTGTGTACAAGGAATCAAGTCACACATCAGCTAGATAACAGGGATGACAGAAAAATAGATACAGAAGATTGATAGACAGATAACTGAAAGATGGTAGATATAGGAAGGTGGTAAATAGATGATAGATAAATTATAGATAATTGATGACATGAAAAAGATAAATAATAAGTAGGTAGATGATTGCCAGATGATATATTATACATAGATGAAAAGTGAATGATAGATTATAGATAAAGCGCACATAATTGATGATGAGGTAGATAAAAGGTAAAAGATAAAAGATTGACAGATGATGATAGATTATACATAGATGAAAATGGATGCTAGATTATAAACTGCAGATAATTAATGACATGAAAGAGACAGATAATAGGTAGATAGATGATTAACAGATGATTATAGGTTATACATAGATGAAAGATAAATGATAGGTTTTAAACATTGACAGAAGATATAGATAAGGAGAAAGGCAATTGAAAGATGGATAGATAGGTTGATGTTTAGATGAGCCAATAGGAGACAGATAGATGGTAGGGAGATGATGGATAAATCCATTTGTCTTTGAAACATCATACTCAGAAGTGGCAAATACATCACACAGTAATGTTGGCTGTACTCCATGACACATTTTTTTCTGTGATCTAGTCTTTCAGTAAACATACGCGACTGAATATATGTGAAAACTCTAGTGGCTATAAAAATGCTTTCATGAGTCTGTTAGGAAACTTGAACTTCCTCTTTCTAGGATGTGGAGACACATGACTGGGATGAAGAGGAATGTGTAGGGAAATTTAAAACACACATCTTTTACCTCAGTATTCTAAGAGTGGACAGAGAAGGTTTTTCTTTTTAATATTAAGTGAAGTATTACACATATACATGAGAAAAGATCTGCTGACTCACTATTGACAGAATGAGACACATTTTTCAAATGAAAATTTATTTTAAAAACTGAATAATGTATAACAATGAATTTTAACTTAAACTTTATAATTCATATTCTTCATACAGTAACATCAAATTTAAGGAAGAACAGGTGTTTGAATAAAGAAATTGGGGAAACTGAGGATATATTGATAACTTTTCAACCTATAGACAATCTCACTTTTCCATTCATGTGCTTCACTTACTGTAAATTTAAGCTAGACTTCAATGAAAGGAAATGTAAACTCACCATCACCTAAGGCTAAATCAATAGAGAGAATCAAAACAAGGAATTCACATATCACTTTGGAATAGAGAGAAACTGTCCATACAAAATAGAGCTCCTCAATACTATATGAACTCACCCCTCAGCCACATTGCTGTGTTATATGCAGGCACCAGTAGGCATCTGCCCTGAGAATAGGTTATTAGCACTTTCTGCCTGTTTTGCTAGTGAACTGAAGTTTGTGCATAGTGCAATGGATGAAGCAGAATAAGAGAAAAAGTAAAGCCCATGAAGAGAAAGAAAAGGTCTTCCTTCACAGATCGATGTCCAGTTATTTCTGGCTTTGTGACATATAAATGTTAAGTATATTTTAACTGTAGCTATCATGACCATCTGGAAGAAGAGAATTCAAACATGAAGCTTTAGCAACCCTTCTCACAGTGTGCACATGCCACATCAAAAATTCAAGGCAACCTCTTTCCTTTGTTTGAAGAAGGTTTTTGGCTGATAAGCAATTATGATTCTGTGACAATTCTCAGGGTTTTCAAAGAATGAGAAAGACTCACATAGAGACTCGGGATACATTATGTGCTAATGGTCACTGAGTGGTAAATGCCCTACTACCCTGATTGTTTTTCCTCTTTCTTTGATTTTAATGTCCACAAGGCTCCTGATGGGGCTGTCTACAGGACTGTGATATCACTGGTCACTTGTTTTGGTCCACTAGGAGCTGCAGGTTTTTCTGCCTTATTGGAAGCTGGTATTGATTAGGAACAAAAACAGCAGAAACTTCCCATGCTCTTCTAGTAAAAATCCTGCCACAAATTTCCATATGTTCACATATAAATGCCATGTATTATTATCTATTTTTAAAATAAAATGTACCTAGATATTTCACCTATGTTTTACAGATTTAATCCTGAGATAAGGTTTTATAGAATATTCAAAATCCTGTTAATAAAAGTTAATACTTGTCCAAATTTAGGTAGTCAAATTTTACGGCTGTTTCTTTTCTCCAGATACTTGATTTGATTGCTCCTTGTAAAGGCTGTTTATCTTTACTTCAGCCGAGGGATATACTAGCTTCATGATTATTTTCACTAAAAGGATCATCTTGTAGGTGCTGAAATATGCATGCAAACTGAGTATTAACATTTGCATAGTGATTTATAAAATGTGAAACAGAAAATACAATATTTCATATTTTAAGACATTAATCTTCAACCAACATCTGATATCCCAAACTTCTCAGATCTTAATAATGGCCATGGAACCATCTGACATTCACACAGCTTTTGCTGAAATCCTCATATCTTATCCCAAGCTTAGATTTGATAATGTTTTTCAATAGCAGTAACCGAAATAGAAAATATTAGAAACTTACCTACCAGACTATAAGAACTACAAATGGAAAAATGTGAAAAGAACAGTAACAAAACTTAAACTTAAAGTCAAAATCTAAAGGAAGAAAAAATTCACACAGTTGAATGCACATACACACACACACACAAAAACCCCATGGGAAGTAGAAGAGATTACCGTGAAACATCACAAAAGCATTAAATTATATTTAGTGATCTCAGATTCACCTAATAGGGAAATATAAGTACTTAGTTTGAGGTCTATACAATATATCTTATATCACAAACAATTGTTTTGGTGCTTGAAGAAGAAAGACCTGTGATCATCATTGCTTCTCAAATGTCAATGTGCATTCAAGCTGTCTTAGATCTTGTGAATGTGTATATTGTTTAGTTACCCTGTGGGTGTGATCATAACTCTATACTTCTAGCACATTTCAGCTAATGGTGATGAATTTTCTAAGGATTTAAGAAGGCATTGTTTCCCAGTAAACTTAGATAAATGAGATGTTGATATCTGATCTCAAATACATTCAGAAATCTGAAATAAAAAAAGATTAGCCATAAAAGTTGGCAATTTTGTTAACATAATTAATATACCTTGGAAATAAAATAACATTGTAAAAAACATTTTTAAAATGTGAAACATATAAGGGTAATAAATAATGATGTCATTGTTTATCTCCTTAACCACTAAACACGCATTGAGAATTTAGTTGAAATCTGAACTTGGTCAATACAGTGCAAAATGTGAAGTTAACTATACCTAGATCATACTAAGACATATTTGATACAATTCTGAATTCTCTTAGGCTAGATTGCTTTATCCTTTCTACAGCTGGAGAATATGTAACATACAAAGTGATTTTTAAAGGATATTTTTAGTTTCTAATGATGTTACAATGCTATGCTTTGTTTAATAGTGAAAAATAAAGATGTATTCTTTGATTACAAACAAATGTGCAGGCAATCATGTGCTGGCTCTGGACTATAACTCATAAATATATGTATTAAAACCATCTATAAAAAATTAGTGCTGAGAGAAGTTGAATGCACCAATGCAATAAAGCTGTGGATTTATAGCCTGTATAGGCATTTTGTATATTGTATAGACTTGTGACCCTAACACATGGACCTATGAAATACTGATGTTCAGTGACTGTAATTGAGACTTCTCTGACCTGCCACCTCATGTATTTAAACTGGGTTCTAGATGCATTATTGCCTTTTTGACCTTTTACACTTCTCAGTAAACTTTTGCTGAGAATGAAGTTTCTAGATTACTCCAAAAATTTATTAAGTTTTGTGTTGTTAAATTATTCGCTATTTGGAGTGGATAGAGTGTATGCACAGGTATGTGTGGGGTACACCAGGTAAAACCATGAATTATACTTTTATAAAAGCTATGACCTCAAGTGCTCGTTTCGAAGGTTAAAATGCTCCTTCAAAATCTGTGAAACTTTAAAGTGGATGATATGGAAAGTAACTTCATGTTTGAACATAACATTTGACAAGGAATGCCCATATATGCTGTGACTTTGCAAGTCTATTTCTCATTTTAGAAAGTAAGCACAGTTCAGACAAAATCTGTATAAATCTGATGCCTATAAAAATCCTTTACCCCATTTGCCCATAGAAAGTAAATTAAATGTGCTGGAAAAATGTGCTGTGATCTAGAAATGGAGCACAATCTATGTTAACCAAAAATATAAATGATTTCTTTGTAAGTTATTTGTTTATTAAAATGAAAAACAATTCAAAATCTGAGAAAGCAGCTAAATGTTTAAATGATATGTTATTTAGTGAACAAGTTTGTCCATAAAGATTTTCTGGGCTGAGGAATTAATTGATACAAATGCAGGTGCAAACCTCTTTTTAATTTTAAAGCATATCATTCAAAGTTTTAGCTTGTGTGCACGATATAAATCCCATACATTGTATTCTGCAACAATAAAAAGTTCAGTTCGTTAAAAACAGAAGTAAAAATTAAAATAACTCTAAAAACGGGTCAGAGTTTTGTCATTGGTATGTGGAGGCTATTCCATGGGCCCATCCAGACCTCCTCCTCTTCTGACGGTGTGTGGTCGCTGTGGAGTTCCACGGTCTCCCTGATGATCTTGCTGTCCACCATGGAGTCCTGCTCGGCTGTGCTTTTCCCGGTCCCTGGTGGCTTCACTACGGAGTGGTCTGCCACCACCGGGCACGGGGCGAAGGTGACCAGGGTTGGTCTTCGGGTCACTTTTTCCGTGGACAGCGTGTTCAGGGGAACCTTCTCTTCGTGTGTCACTGCCAACTTGTCTAGCTTCTTTAAGTGCCTCCCCATTCTCACCGGTGAAGGGACTTTCAAGCTGTCGGGGAGGCAGGCACGGCGCGTTCTCACCACTGAACCATTCTGGGCGATGTAGATGTTGCCGTTGACCGTGCTGTGGCCACCGGAGTTTCGAGGACGGCTTCTCTGACACTCGGGAGCGCTGTCTTCTGTGGAACTGCTTTCATATTCCCCGTCAACCACTAGCTTGATCATTCTTTTTCTGGACCACTGAAGGAAGGGAAAGCAGTAACATGCCAGTCATTCTCAGAGGAAATAAAAGCCCAAGCAACCCAAAACCGGTGGGAAACGCATTGCAGTAAACTGTCAAGAAGGCTACCCAGAACCTTCTTTTCACCCACTATGTATTGAGTCAAAGTTTAAAACGTTTGAATGAAGTATGCTGAGTTTTGAAGTAGCATAGCTTTCTTTACATCAGAATATTATGCAATGTGAAAAGAATTTAGCTGAGGATCCAACCCATTGTTTTACACCTGCTCAATCTTGCAGGAGAGATGTATGAAAAACCATGGATGGAATTAGTATATTGTGTTCATTTTAATACCTCTCTTTCCAGTATATTAAAGATATTTCTAAAAGCACAGGATTCTAATTTGTGATTCATTCACTCTTGTTAGCCAGAGTATGGGCTATCTCAAACTCTGCTTGCCTAAATGAATGTATCTGCTTATTTCAGACACAAAACAGAAACTCCTTTTGTAAGCAACTGGAACATTATAAACATTTACACCAACTCAGTTGTCTTTTACCAACCAGTATTGGAAATGGTCAGGAGCAAATGTTCAACAATGCTGCCTTATTCATTCTAGAGACAGGCAGTTTGGGTCAATTTGACCTCTCAGAACCTTAGTGTGAGGAAGTAAACCACAGTTTCTGGTCTCCAGATAAGTTTTTTTTAAATGACTGTCTATACTTACCCAGAGGAGACATTATATCCATTACAATATATTTTTTAATTCCCTTAGCTCATATCCACACAGAAAATAAACTGCAGTCAGTTTTAATTTCTCAAAATCGGATTCATTTAACTCCTAGTATTTGTAAGTGGTAGATACAGACCAAGTTGAAGGTGGAATCATTATACTTTGGCCAGAGGTGGAACTGTGCAAGAGCAAGCTGTGTCCTAATCGACTGTTGCTTGACCTCCCTAGCACCTGTTCTGCAGATGCATGTTCCACACTCATACGCATGTATATGCATATCTTCCATTGCAATAAATGGGTGTCATTAGAGTGCTATTTGTAACAGTAAAGATTATAGATAACAGTCTCATGATTGAGTAGCTGGCACGTGTTCTGATTTGCCAGTTTAGGAAAATAGTTTTGATCGAACCTGCTACAACACACATATCTATTTTGGGTAGCATGTATATTTACTTTTAGGATACTTTTGATCATAAGTCAGAGCAAAATCAAGGTCAGTTTCCACCCTGTCAAGAGTCATTTCAGAGAACACACAGAAGGCATCACTGCACACAGGGGCACACAGCACAGCAAATCCCACCTACTATGAGCTCTTCTAAAGGGCTGTGTGGTAAGCTTCCGAGTTCGCTCCTGGAGTCTTCTGATCTGCAGCCGAGCTTCTGTCATAGCCTGGTACCTGGAAGCCCCACGGACCTCCGGATAGACTTTCACTGCTGCTACTGCTGCTG
This sequence comes from Eospalax fontanierii, assembly GCA_035773235.1. Classification (NCBI taxonomy): domain Eukaryota; kingdom Metazoa; phylum Chordata; class Mammalia; order Rodentia; family Spalacidae; genus Eospalax; species Eospalax fontanierii. The sequence continues at coordinate 65,666,868 of CM069540.1, read as the reverse complement.
CTGCTGCCCACTTCAGACTCTGTCTCGCTCTCCCCACTTCCTACAGAGGCAGCCTCTGCACCCCCTTCCTCTGTGACATCTGGAGCTTCCAGGTGTATGGAGCCCCCCTCCAATGGGGCTGGTTCACTTTCCTCCCCTTCTTCAGGGTGTTCTTCCTCCTCCTCTTCCATGGGAGGCTCTTCCTCCTGCTCTGTAGGTGGCTCCTCTCTCTTGCCTTTAACCTTGACCTCTTCTAGCACAGGTCTTCTTCTCGCAAGCACAATATTTTTTCTTGCCTTCTCTCCTTCTGACTCCGTAGACTCAGATTCCTCTGACTCAGGGGTAGAGCTCTCTTCCTCCTCCTCCTCCTCAGAAGGGGTCTCTGACTCCGACTCCTCCGTGGTTTCTGACTCACTAAACTCGGATTCCGTCTCGGTGTACTCTGTGTAGTCACTGGACTCCTCCTCTGACTCCACTGTGCTTTCTGTAGCTCCCTCCTGGTCTACAGTCAGTTTCAGATAGTCCTTGTCTTCTTCCTCTAGGCGCCTTCGCCACTCCTCACCCTCAAGGTCGATGCCTCTTTTCTCAGCGAGTCCTCTGACTTTCTTAAAAATCATAGGGAATATCCTGGCCCTCTTCCAGGCTGGGTATGTGGGCTCAGCTGCCGGTGGCTGTGCGACAGTCACTACAACCTCTTCCTCACTAGGCTCTCTAATTTCAACTTTGGGTTTTTTAATTTTCTCTGGCTTTTCCTGAAAATTTTGAAAATGCAATTTAAATGGCAATTTGGGAATAGTTATGGCATGACCTTGTCCCTCATAGGTTAAGCAGAAATTAATATTTTGGGTGATAGCCTTATACAGGCTGTTTCTGAGAAGAAATAATTCTCTACAGAATGTAGACAAGCGGTTGGCAGACAGTAAATCAATTTATTTTTGGTTTTACAGTATGGTACCAAAAATCGAATGAGTTCTGTTTTCATGCTTTATTTTATTTCTTAGATTAGGAAAGAAGCAATCATTGCCTTTTAAAAATCTCTCTTAATCTAAATATTATCTTGTAAGCTTTATGCTGAATCTCAGAAATTTAAAAATTATGAAAACTTGCTGCTTAACTTGAAAGCTTAGGAAAAATCTGGCTATCTTGTTGAATTATAAACCAATTAATTCAGTAATACTGATTTCTTAGAGGTAGGGGATTATTTGCAAAATAAAAATTGCAGGCAAAGTATATGAATTTGAAAGAATGTTTCATGTTATTTTAAAATATTAATTATGTGACAATTATAAATACAGTTGAATATATTTTCTCTGGTAGTTGAAAAATACTGAATATACTTTTTATGATCTTTAGTTATGCTAGATAGTGCAGAAACAAGTGTCCATGTGTTGTGTAATTTTTAACATATTTGCTTATAATGTGTCTTTATAGAGCAAAATTTAGGACTTAGAAAACATATGTAATTGCAATTTCTTCCAGATATTTGATCTTTTATATAGAAGGAAATAAAAACTTTAAAAAGGGAATTTCCTTCCATGGACAGGAGATGCAATGGCCAGCAACAGTACATTTCTTTAAAGACAATACTAAAGGAGTGGGGTTTTCAGCACTCGAATATTCTACAGCCCCATTAGTCAAGCAGGGTTGAAAATGTTAGCGCCTTGCTACTTGCAGGACTTCATCAGCCCTGAGCTCACCTCTTCCTCCTGGTAGTCCTCCTCAGATTCTCCAACCACCTCGCCATACTCCTCCTGCCCAGCAGGGGGCAGCAGTCGGCGGCGACTTCCATACTGCGGCATTTCATACCTGAAACACAAACTTGCAGCTTGAGACTTTTTTCATGTGTGTCGAATCTAATATAATGATCTCTGCTTTCTTCTTTTTCTTCATCATTTAGTCAACAGATATTTAAAGAAACTCAGTTAGGCTCCTAAAAATTCCAAAACTACTTGGTGGCCAGATTGCTGCCACAAGCATTCCCTGGACTCTCAAGGAAAAGAGCTGTTATTTCATGTATGTTTGGGGAGAGATTAAAATTGGGAAGAAAGTTGTGATACTCTGATTTATCTGGAAGAACTCAGGACACAAGGGAGATTCTTTATACAAGTATATATCTCATGCAAGATGCAACATTTGTGTTTTACAAGAACGTTTACACAGAACATGGCCTGCATAGTATTTGCCTCCTTTGGTATTTTTCAAAGAGTTAACTGATGTGTGCAGAATTAACTCTTTGCTTACTTGTTACTATATTTAAAGTATATTTTCTCTTCTTAATTGCTCTGGGGCAAAACTTTAGGTAGACTTGTTAGATAAAATGCTAAATCCAGCATGATTTAAGTGGTGAATTCAGGAATTGAGCAAATATGTTTGACTTCTATTTTCTACTTAAATTATTATGAATACTCTCAACATATTTTTAGAATTACAGCAAAATGGGTAGACATTGACTGAAATGAAAATCAGATAAAAAACTAAGTCAATCACATTTTAAAAATAAATTCTTTTAGTCATAAACAGTAATTCCCAGTTACTTCAAAGAATATTACAACACAATTTGGAATGAAAATCTGAAGATATACCCATGCTCATAACTGTAATAATCTTGTCCATATTCCTGGCCAGGATCAATCCCAGATTCCATGGATAACTCCTATTGTTCAAAAAGAGAAATTGCATTTGAAAATAAAGTCTTTACACATTTCAGTTTAAAGTGAGCCTTCCACCCTACAATTTGGTGTCTCTCACAAATGTTCCAGCCAAAATAACTTTAATTACAGATGTTAAACACATTCCTATTTTAATAGCTGCAAATATCTCTGGAAAATTATTTATGTCATTAGATCTGTGAAGAATGGGGGCATTGCTTTCTTTGGTGATAAAACTGTTAAAATGTTCAGGTGAGTTTCTCACTTGGTCTTGGACAAATATCTCTAAAAATTAGAAGTTAATACTGACCTGCACTGAAGAACACTGTGTCACTCACTTGTTTTTGTCTTTCCACTAATGGTTTTCTGGAATCAAGTGTTCTTTCATTCATTAAAATGTTTTTATAATATTGTCTGATATTACATGATACACTAATAAATTATATTAATATATGTTATGTCCTAAGGATGCACACATAGAAAAACATGTAATGCTAATTCTGGCGTTAAAGACTATTTTAAGCAAAGAATTTCTTTGTAGCAGTCCTGTCAAAAGTTCTATTTCTTAACTCTAGATAATACTGACTTCTATCCAACTTTGCCCTTATAAAGAGATGGTCTTCCTGAGACATACATATAAAAGTCTTTTTAGTAGGTATTAAATTCAATTCCCATGCATTTTTTAAATTCTATTATATTAATCAGGTTAAATAGCAAAGGTTAAGCAAATTAAATTTTCAATAGAATAAGAGAAGAGAGCTTAGAAGAAGTGTAAAGATCCCAAGGGAAACAGGTTGGCATTTGAAAGGTAATCTACTATTAATCCAAATTATTTTCATTAATTCAGGTGTAGTATGAATCAGAAAATATTGCCTTTCTGTAAGGGCACAAATACGTTGTTTATAAGGTATAAAAATTCATAGCCTGTGTGAAAAATATGCACAGTGGCTCTTAGGTAATGGATGGACAAAATTGTTTAAAAGAAATAATTGTGATTAATCCTAAACAAAGAATTCCTCCAAAACCCTGGGTTTGAGTTTTTCTTGAAAGCACAGGGATAGTGGGGAATTATTTCCATATGTAAAGAATCTTGAGGTGGTGATCTGCCTACCCACTAGCCAAGTGTATTCCCTCCAAGTTACTTCTCCATCAAACCCACGCCACATTCAGTGACACCTTGCAGTCTGCTACCTGCCTTGCATTTGCATCATGAAAAATATTCCCTCAGATTCCTTGCCTGATTCTTGTAGTTGCTAAGTTTGCAATTGCTGCTGTTATATACTAATACACTACCATATGACTTTACAACTTACAAATACTTGTGAATCAACTGCAGAGGAATTCAATTGTGCCGTTAAAACTCATTTAGTATTCTATTAGAATAATAATATACAGAATGATTAACAATATCATGTGTTATCATGACATGGAACAGCTGGAACTCATAAAATTCTGGAGAAAATAAAATTTTGCAAAACCTTTTGGAAAATATATATCAAAACATGTCTTTAATAATATCCCAAAGTCAGAAGCAATGTGTATGTCAAGGGAAATAAATCCCTTGCAGTACCCTGCAGTACCACACAACACAGAACTGGGGCAAATGAGGCGAGGTCAAGTGCAGCAGGGACACATCTTAGAAAAGAGGTTCTGTGCAGGTCTGCGTGCTGCCGGCCTGGAGAATGTGTGGAGAATGGAGACGGCATTCAAGGTTGACATGCAGGGCGTCTAGATAAATAGTCACATAGTAGTACATTCTTAAAATTTAACCCCAAGACTGATTTGTATGTGCTTCGTAGCTGTAGGTTTTATTTCGAGAAAGTTTTTCTTTAGAGGAAGAGAAGTGAGAAATTAGAACAAAATTAAAGTCTAGATTTCAGTTACATTGAGAAACATCTATGCTTTAGAACCTCTGCTTTTACACTGCTAATTATTATCTAATCTTGTACATATGAGATATTGAAAGGAGACTTCCAAGTGCTTTTAAATGTGATTTTAATAACTATTAGCAGTAATATACATCAGCATGTTTATCCGTAAAAGGAGAAAAGGCTTGGGTCTTGCTAGCTGCACTATGTTCCCACAGCAGCTACTTTGAATGTGACCAAGGTTCGGCAGGAAGGAAGCAGAGAAATGTGGTTCTGAGCTGGGTCAGGAGGGATAGAAACTTGCAGGGAAGATGACCTAAACAATGCCTCCTGGGTGCTACTATCACCCATGAATGAAGAGTAGAGTGCCAAGCCTTCCTTTAAATAAGGAGAAGGCAACAGGGAGGTGAGGGAGAGAGGAAGAGAGGGAGGGGAGGAGGAAAGGGAGACCCCCTTAGTTGGTGAACCTAAATTTCAGAGAATCATGCCAGGTAGCAGACTAAAAAATTATTGTATGAGTAGACCAAACATTCACTGTTTGCTGCTGACCAAAAACAGAAGATGAAGTTACTCAGAATCTTATTATTATGAACATCAGAATAATTACAATTCTGTTTCCTGAAGTTCCTGCTGCCGTGATCCCATTGTTGGTCTAGAGGCTTATAAACTAGATATGACTGACAACAATTTTAAAAACTGAAATTGATATTCAGGAGAATGCATGTCTTGACTAAGACTATGGTGTTTATTAGGATTTTAATCCTGAGGTTCTTGTATATTTTATTTATTTTTAAAAATTTTATATGTATGAGTGTGTTGCCTACATGTGTATAAGTGCACCCAGGTCATAGAATGACCATAGAGATTATAAGAAGGATTCCCCAGGAACTGGAGTTGCTGACAGTTGTTAGGCACCACATGGGTCCTTGAATTTTAACCCAGGTCCTCTGCAACTACAGCCAGTGGTCTTAACTGCTAAGCCATCTCTCCAGCCCCTAGCCCTGAGGTTATTTGTTTTTAAAACTCAATTATCTAGTAAGCTTTCTTCATGAAGTTTCTAATTTAAAAAGTTACTTAAAACTTTCATATTACTGCCCTTCTTCAAACATGTAGATTTTTGGGAGCAAATTCTAAACAAAAAATTCTCCTTAGTACATGTAAGGTATAGGACCAAAGAGAAAGAAATAAATGCTTATACATATGTCTAAATTTATCACAAAGATTGTAAGTATTTCAAACTAGTATTACTTTATTTTCACTTTTAATCTTAGAGGCATAAAAGAAATAAAATATCAGGCATTTATTGCATAATTGAACTTATGTTTCCCTTTCTGAAATAGACATGTGCCTAAAGATTGTTTTTTTGAGCAGGCTGGATGTCCACCCTTTTCTTCAAGCTTTTCTTGATTCAAGTCTGAGGAGTACTGTGATGAGGGAATATTCACTGAGCTCTAGCTACTAACCAGCCACAGGAGTGGTTTCATGCACTGATGGCTAGGTTAGGGTGAGCAATGGTCATATTTCACTAATTTCTAGAGAAAGAAGCCAAAAATGTGTAATTTGAGCCATTAGCTAGCAATAGAAATGTGATTTGTTTTTGCCTCTTCTTTGATTTCACTCTAAAAACTGACTGTCATGAGCTAGTCTGTAGAGCATGGATGACCCTGTTCTACCCACCAGCAACATAAATGTACAAGTATCCTGAAGGGTTAGTGAGGCTAGAAGGAAAGTGAAACTGGTACCTCAGGTTTAAGAAGAGAAGGCCTCAGCAGTTGTAGATGCTGCCAGAGGAAATTAAACAGGAGAAGATTTAGAAAATAATATGGATAGAAAACAGAGAACAAGACTGAAAAGAGAGGTGGGTAAAGGCAACATCTTAAAACCTGTTAATTTAATGATTCATCATTCATGTTGTGGCAACCAAAACTATTAAATAGTATCTATATAGTTACTTAGGAACATAAATTAATAAAGAATCCAATTTTTTTAATTCCACGATTGCTTTAATTAACCAAAAATGTAATAACCTTAATAAACAAGTTCTACAAAGATGTTTTTATTTAAGCTTCTTAGTATGAAGGATTATTTAGACTTCTGAAAACAAACACCACACTGCCGTTTTGACAAATCTAACCTTGTTTTAAACTGGTGTCATTTTCCTCCCAAATCATACTCAGTATAATGAGCTCAATTGGGAAAAATACTAAACCACATGAGATTACAGCGGTACAATGTATGCAGGTCCCACGGAAGACATCGTCCTCTCTCCTTTTTTTCACCCAGATGGATAGCTTAGGTTCAAGAACCTTTACAGAGACTGTTGTGAGTCAATAATTTGTTCATCTTCAGATTTTGCGGGGCTACCACATCCTTCCTTCCCCTTTTTCAAATGTTATTTAATTAATCTTATTAAAGACTCAATTGGCTGGTCTCATAACATTTGCTTCAAGAGAATAGGAAATAATATACTATTTAAATTTTGGATTATCAAACATTAGGAGTAAGTAGTAAAATAACGTGTGTGACTATAATTCTGGGCAGGTGGGAAGGCTGCTCTGGAATTGGTCCCCTCTGTGAGTTAACTGCTCAAAATGAGCACTAGAACAAGTGTCAGTTTGGAAGGGTGAGATTTCTCATGACCCTGCTTAAGTTATACTTTGAAAGGGGAAGGAAGATTAGGTTAGTGCCACTCTGTCTGATTCAACCTGTTATCTTTTATGATCATCCCCGAATGCGTGACCTTCAGGTAGGCATTTGGGATGCTTCTGTATAGTCTAGGATGTATATATTCTAAAATACACACCACTTAGAAAATGTATTTATTTCTTTGAATTGATTGAGAAGCAATGTGCTAAATAAAGCAGGTTATCAGTCAATTCACTGACAACACAGATATCTCACTCAAAAATCTTGGTATGCTCTCTCTAGAAACTGAGTCATGGTAATGTAGAAAACAAGGAGCCGTCTAGAGATATGAGTTATATATTTCAGATACAGGGAACACACAGGGCCATGGACTGTTCTTTAAAAAAACAGTGTTATGGACAAGATGCAGTGGTGCACATGAGGAGGGAGTGACAGGAGGATTTCTGTGAGATTGAGGTCAGCCTGGGACACAGTGAGTTCCAGGCAAGCAGTACAAAGAGACCATCTCTCAAAACAACCAAAGAGAAAAGAACCAAAACAAACAAACACAAAACAACAAAAATAAACCAAAGTAACTTCACAGTTTCTAAATTATATCTGAACTATCAAAAATATAAATTTATGGGAAATATCAAAATACTAAATAGTTATAACTCAAGACAAAACTTATCCTTGAAAATGTAAGCTACTGACCATTGTTTACACAGTGAATGATAGCTCTAAAATATCAGAACAACAAAAAACTTATAAAAATTATAAAAAGCATAAAATCTTATAAACTACATAAGCAAAACAATTAAAAGTTTTGACTGAAATAAAGGAAGATAATCTGACTCCAAAGGAAGACACGTTAGCCCTACATATTATGCAAATATCTTCCCAGAAGGCTTGATGTAACACCACACCACAGAACCCTTACCTCTGATGCAATGACTCTCCTGAAAGGGAGAAATGAAAACTCATATTAAATGCATGGATTTTAAGACTAGATAAAATTACAGATAAGGACTAGTTAAAAGACTTAAAAATATGATAAGTTTACTAAAAACTATCTCATTAGGAAATATTTTCTGTAACATTATCAAGACTGGAAGATGATGTGTCATTTCTGAAGTAGTAAAAACTATCATCACACAGCTTCCTCTCCTATGAACAGCCGAGCATAACCACTCATCAGATGGAGTTTGTCACCAAGCCTGATGTCCTGAGTTCAGTCCCCAGAACCCACATGGTAAAAGGAAAGAACCAGCTCCTGAAAGTTGTCCTCTTCACATCAACATGCACACCAGGGTACACATCTACACACATAGATTCACACACAAATAAATGTGAAAATAAAATTTAAAAGTAATATATAACAATAAACTTTGATTCTCTTATGATCAATTGGCATAGCCTGCATTATTTTAATACATGTCTTGATATGAATAAGATATTCAAAGAGGAAGAGAGGCTTCTTTCACAAAGAATTAGACTGATAGAGACTGAAAAATTATCTCCATAATCAGAATATTTTCCAAGTGATTATGAGAATTTTTTTTCTGTGTAGGTCAATTTTATTCTAAGAATAATGAATACAAAATAATAAATATGTCATGGGTCAATTACATTACTAGTGAAATCTAGTGAATAAAAGTGAAAAATGTTTAGGAGTCATAATAATTAAGTACTCAAAATTATAAAAAGATTAATAAAGTTTAGGAACTTTAAGTTGGTGCAATATCTGATAGCACTTGAGAGGTAAAGGTGAATGCCACTAATTGTGAAAGTTTCTCATTTTCTGTATTAGTTGATCTAAATTATTAAACTGATGCTAGTAATCTTGTATCAAATTTATATTCAACTGCGATGAGGAGTTGTTAGTGAGGTAGAGGTGTGGCTTTCCAAAGACCAACAAAACTATCTGTATAGCCCTCTTAAAATGCAAGACCCCTACCGGATGAGTTACTCATCTAAAATGCATCTTAAGTGGTAATCATGCTGCTTAGAATCGCTATTTAAAAAGGCACATACAGCGCTAGTTATTCCTGTCCACAGTTTATTTTCGGAAGGGCTATATATGTGATGGTTTTAAAGTGATTCTATACTGTGCCAATAGTGGTAGGGATCACAACCTTTCAGATGCTTCTGTAAGTTTGTGTACACTCACATTTGCTCAGTGCTATCCTTAGAGACAACTAGACACAGTTCATATTTCAGTTTAAATCCTGTCAATTGAGTCACATATATCATGTAAAATAGACAAAGCTATTTTGTTATCTGGAACAATTCAATTCTTTCCTTTTAAATATCCCCAAACTTCTAGTATCCCAGTCTAGTAATCCATGCCTATAATCCCAGCACTTGGGATGTCATGATTGTATGGCTAGTGTGGGGCCACATTGTGAGTTGAAGTTACTGTGAGCTACAATGAAATCAATGCCACAGAGTGAGATCCTCACTCAAGAAGAAAAAAGAAAAAAAAAAAAAAGAATTTCATTGCTGTTTGAGCTCAGACACAGAAATTTATTTAGAAAAACCTTATAAACAACCAGTATTTATAATTATTTGTGTCTTTTCTACACATGATGGTTGATAAGTGTAAAAGTACATATCAATGTAGCTTTTTCTGTAATTTTGTTGTGTGTAGCAATTTTTCATTTTGTGCTCTATTTGGCATACATTTATTTTAACAATGTTGTTTCTATTAAATAGGCATCTGGTCATCCTTTGTGCATCAGTGGATCTAAACAAGTGCATCAGAACAAGTTTCTTTTTCCTACGAACAGGTGGTAGACCCGAAGCATTGATGAGGAATATTTAGACTTGTATATTGAAATAACATTTATTGTTCTCACGTAGAAGATATTTGAACTGATTGTCAGGAACATCTTGTTAGAATCTGCCATAAAGCATAAATTTTCAGTTATATGGATAATTGCTAACAAAAACTCCATCTGAAATTTTTCAGTGAAAGAGAGAAAAAGAATTCTCCCGAAATAAATAATGTTTGATTTGTAGGAAAAACATCTGAAGCAGATGAACTAGTTAAAATAAATCTAAGAGTGTTTATCTAATCTTGTCGACTAGGAATGGAAGATAAAATTATTGAAGGGTTGTCATAGAACGTAAGAGACAAATGGAAACTCAGAGACAACACACTGAGGGATTCTCAGCTGTGTGAGACCCACAAAAGTCACATGTTGCACCTGAACCATTCTCTAGGCAAAATTATGTCAATTATGTCTTCTAAACTATTAGTATTCTAGAGTTAAACAAATAGAGGTAATTGTTTCAAAATTGGGAAATTTTGTTACTAAGATACATCCCACTTGTTTCATGAGGCAAAACATATTAATTATTGATATGACTATACAAAATATCTTGTGCCTGTATGTATATATACTTACTATATATATAAATATGGAACTGAATTAGAATAAAGCTTAATGAATGTCTACGTCTCAGGGAGGAAGTAGGGACATAGCAGTGCTCAGTTTAGCTAAGATTTACAAACTCTAACCAGTTGAACTCTGACTTGAAAGAACTGCTATAAATAAAGAAATTTCTTTTTGTAGAAAAATTTTTTATCATTTGCCTAAAACAAGGAGCAAAGACTTACATAAAATAGGTGACAGTTCACCAGGTATAATCTCTCTTAATTCTTAAAGTTATTTTATTTCAATTATTAAACTGTATATAAAGATTTTATTTAAAGGAAAATCTTATAAAAATATAATTAAGGAAATGGTATCATAACATGAAAAGAGAAATTGAAATAGCGTTTTAGACACCCATGTTAAAAATGAAATGTTCTACCAAAGCCAACACCGAGATTTATTTTCATTGGAAGGAAAAGAAAAACACTATGATAATAGAGTAGCAAATGAAAAGAGTAAGATCTTTACCAAATATCAGTACACTAGGAAGATAAAAACAACAGCGGTGTCATAAGAAAGCAGGTGAATATGCATTATAGCACCTGAGATTAAGTTTTAAATACTTGCTGCTGGCCATCCCTTATATTCCTAAGTATTGTAACCTTTAACTTAGGAAGTGTTTTTTCTTACCAAATACACAGAAAGTAACAAACCTAGGGGGTTGCTTTTGGTTAACTGAGTTTTCTTTTATGCCCCACACTCCCTAGAACTTCACATAAGACTGTGGCCAAAAAGAAAAAGTAAATCACCCCATCAACAAGGTCAACAAGCCTTTGGTTTTAGTGGGATCAGTAACTTCCATGCCCATATCTCCCCAATAAAAGCAGATTAAAGTTACTTACTTTTTAAATAAATGTAGGACAAATAATGCTACTTCAAAGTTAAGAAAATTAAGGTAAATCTATTCTATGAGTTAGTGGTGATGATGTTAATAATCTTTTGAAATTAAAACGTGGAAGCTAACAGCATTGCATTGAGTTTGGGATAGAAACAGTGGAATCTTCTGTGACGTTCAAGTTTGATGTTCCACTTGAAGATTATGGTCATGTAATACTTTCCCAGTTAAAACAGGAGAAGTAACATTATAATGATGTTGACTGACTGTGAAGTTGCTTGTCAATTCCCTCCACAACCCTAATCAAAGTCTCCTGACTCTGTTCACATGTGACTTCCATATCTGTTTTTTTAGGAGGGCAAACACTGTGGAGTTTGGGGGTATTTGTGGGTGGACAGTTCTTTTCTATGTGAGTGTACATGTTAGATACAGACTTTTCAAGTTCTGCTAGGTTTTTCACGTGCCTGAGGATGCCTTTCGGCTGTCTATGAGGCTCCACATCACACCGAGGTTTGGTTGCTGGTGGCTGTGCCATAGAAAATTTAGTTTCTTTGGCATGTGTGACACTGGTAGGGCCTTTAACAACTGGTATACAGTTTGTGGGCAGAAGTGAAGCTGGAGGAGGCAGTGGAACAGGAGCTGAAGGTGGAGGAAGAGGGGGAAGTGAAGGTTGGGGACACAGAGGAGAGGTAGGGGCTGCAGAAGAAGGAAGAGAAAACGTAAGGAGGGGAGGGTTAGGAGGAGGAAGGGGCAGAGTTGATGGGGTAAAAACAGGAGGAGGTTGAGGAAGAGGATGGGAAAGAGCATGGGTAAGAGGATGAGGAAGAGGACAGGGAAGAGGAGGCTGTGCAGGGGAAGGAGAGGGCACAGTGATGGTAAGGCCATGGGAAACCTTTTCAAAAGTGACTTTTGTTTCTGTATCTAACATACAAGAGGGAGTGTCTTTCTTAAAGACTCGAGAATTTAAAACACAAGGGCTTGGAGGAGAATGTTCCAAGGCGCCATCATCATAACTGACAACTTTAGGTTCTGAAGGGAGGTCCACAGTTCTTGAAATAGTTGGCAAAGTGCAGAATGAAAAATGAGACCAAGAAGAGGAAAAGGAAGAGTCTGAAGACTGAGATTTCTGCTGTTCCGTTCGGTGTACAATCAGAGTCTCTCTGTGCCTCCTTTCATTCTCTGAGTGACTGGCATCTTCGGCTGTAGGCTGTGGAATGCTGCCACCTCTCTGGGTTGGGTGCCGCCCAGTGCTTTCCCCTTCAGCTTTCTCCCTGGAGATCTGCCACTCCATCAGGTCTATGGTCTCTGGTCTGTCTGGAGCTTTGCACATCAGCCTCCTAGGAAAGCTCACAGGCTGATTCCATGTCCTCTGAATCTTTTCTTTTGGGCCCCTTAGAGACTGACTCTTGACTTGTGTTTTGGGTAAATACAGGTCTTCAAAATCTGTTCTCAGTGAAATATTTGAATTTGTTGATCTTTGACTTATACTTTCCTTAGAAAGGGGATTATGGGCACTTAAGTCATCCTCATCAGGAAGACATAGGAATTTTCTTGCTGGATTGGGCTGGCTGTTCTTATCTGATCCCTCTAGGGCTGCCTCATGAGCCTCAGTGACACAGGAAGAAAAAGGCATCCCAGCGTGATGACTGGTCCTGTCTTCTGGGATTGAATTATTTCCCCTGCTTTGTTCAAAATGGTAGAGAAGGAAAAGACTTGAAAGAAAAGAAGATAATGAAACGTAAGGAAACAAGTGATACAGCTTTCATGAGAAAGATGTTTTCATGAATATCTTTACTATTTTAAATTATAAAAGGCCTAACTAATCTACTGAAGCCAAACGTTACTTATAAGTTCCTTATCTCAAAAAGATCAAGCAGGACAGGAAAATCTTGAATTGTGAGAAAGCATGAGAAATTTTCCTTCAAACACACCAGGCATTGCTTTTCTTTGTTTTCAGCTCTGTCACTCCCCTACCCACCAACCCGTGTAATAGGGCAAAGCATGCAGACTCCTGTGTAAACCACAGTTCTACAGTATAGACAGGTGTCTTGGTCTTTGATTGCGTATTCTTTGCCTTATACACAAAAGGTATTCCCTGTATCTCAGTAAGTAAATTCCCATTATACACGATCTAAGTAACTCTGCCAACTAACTGTCTCCATGATCTGAGAGAAAATTTTCAAGGAAATAGAGAAGGAGATAATCTCCTTTCCAGATTAGAATTACAGTTCCCAAAGACAGAAGGGAGAGTTTTCATTGAGTTTAAAATCACAATTGAGAAATTAACATCATGCTATAATCCTGAGCTAAAATTATTTCTGGTGTTTAAGTTCTTAATTATTTTAAAACACAAAGATAATACACATTGACTATTAGACCATCTATATTTTCTGCAGATCTGATATGTACCAAATGTTAGTCAAGCTTCTCTTTAGTGACAAGATTATTTATTAAAAATGTATTGTTTTGATATCACTGCATGATTTGCTTATGCATCAATATTGACTCAACTGTTACAAGTAACTGTACACTATAATTCAAGCTGAAAAGTTGTAGAGAACAGTTACAGGCCTATATTAGATACACTGGGACCCTTCCTCCTGAAAGGCTGGGGACAAGAGTTTTAAATAGTCTCTTGTTAGGTTTTGCTTTTGAGGCAAAACAGAACAACAAATTAATTTTAGCAATCTAATATTTACTCAACATGAAGGAAAATAAAATAGAATTATATGGATAAAGATTACATAGAGATAGAAAATAAGGTAATATAGTAGTAATAAGTTGACTTTAAAGCTAAATTTGTTGGTATGTCTAAATGACACAGATAGTGTGATTGCAGGTAGGCATGGAGTATCAACCTGTCTGAATTACCATTTTGGAAGTGTGGACAGTAAAGAGTTTTATCAGACATCTTTTAATTTGATATTACTTGGCCATTGTTCTTGGAAGAAGTAATCTATAGAACCGTACACATTACTTATGATCAAAGAACTCAAATAATTGTCTGAATTAGAAACAAGTATACTTTTGAAACCTTCTGTGGTAGGCACAAGTATTTCTTTCCGGCTCGCATCATTTGACAAAAGAAGGAAGCTCGTGGGAGCATGAAGCTTTTGTTTTAAGCACAAATTCATGCCTCATGAAAGTTGAGGACCCCTGTGCAGACTACAACTGTTTTTGATATATTCCACTGTGCCTAGTTCCTAATACCCTCTTATTAGAATAATATTATTTACTTACTTATGCCTATGTATCCACAGGAGAGAAAGAGAAAACATGTGATAGAAGAAAAAAAAGGTTTAACTACAGTTAATTGGAGATGATCATGCAATGCTAACAGAAAGTTGCTTTAAACACTTAATACATTCATATATATGTATCTATTTTAATATACCCAGGGAAGAGAATGCATGTTTTTATTTCCTTTCAATTTTTTCATGAAATAGCTAACAATGTTTTAGATAAAATTCTATGGTATTTATACGTAGAATCATATCTATTTAATATAGGTATATAAAATTCATCTCTGTGAAATGGGTGATTTCAATCCTGAAACAGAAATTTTAAATGGCATAAAGGTCCTGAAGATGTTTTATCTTTGAATAAATGGGTAGTGCACACTGAGTTATAAGATATTGTTTTGAAGAAAGTAAATGTATCAAATACTAAGTAAATATTACAGAATTTATTTACTATATATGAGGTTATTAATTATATTTTGAAGGTTTTTCAAAATGTTTTTTGATTTTTTTCTTCTAAAACGTACTTGATAATTCATTTGGAGTTAGTTCATTTCTAACTTGTTAGTATCCTTATAAAATATTTTAAGAGATAAATCACACATTTCCTAGTGAGATTACTAAAGTGGAGTTGAAATACACATAACTGTGAAATCTTCTACTACAATTTTTCAAGTGCAAATAGTCTTTGAGGGCTGTTATCTGCTATTTCTTCTCATCAAACTCTTGATTCCAGATCACATTACAGTATATTTGCTTTGTTAGAATATACATCCATCATTATTCTCAGAAGTGAACACTCCTAATTTCAAACATATGATTTTTTTAAATATAAATACTTTTGCTAGGAGTAATCACTAAACATAATTAGAGAATCAAATCATATTGGCTCAATTCCTACTACACCAGAAAATCCAACAAAGAGCATCATTACTGACTATGATAAAATGTAGAAACATATTTAAAACATGAATTCTGTATTGTCATTTTAGAAGTAGAATGTCATCACCTAAATTCTGCTTTAAATTTAACTTGTATAGTGTGTGATATATAACAGACATTTATAGATTATTAAAGTACCATTCTTATCAATTTTAACATTACTAAAACTAATATAAACAACATACATATAAAATTGTTAATATTGCATCTATTTAAACTGGTTTTGCCAGTAGTAGTGAATTTCATGGTTTCTGAAGCTTGTTTAAACTATTCCTGTCAGTAAATGCTAGAAATATTACAGGTTGGCTTATTCTATTAAAACAAAGGTTTTCTGAATTTAGCTCTCTTCAAAATGGCAAATTATACATAGTTATTTCATATCTCATACCCCCAAATAGTCCTTGAAATTTTTTAACATATAAAAATTAAATTAAATTAGATTGTGTAGGTGGCATCTTTTGATAAAGAGTTGTGGAATCATTGCACAATAAACTGACAAGCCCTTTCAGATTGTTTGGCTTAAAGTTGTTGAGAAATTCTGAAATGTAGAAGCATCAATCCAGCACCCTCAGATCAATATAGTGAACAGGATGTTCTGTGAATAGTGTGGCATTTGGCAATTCAGATTTTAATTTCTCCCTTATGAATTGCCTTAGAAAGGGTTATGACTTATTTTTTATTTATTTTATTTTGTGTATATGAGTGCTTTCTTGCATAGATGTAAGTGCCCACGGAAGCCAGAAGGCGGCACTGGATCCCCTGAAGCTGGAGTTACTGATGCTTGTTAGCTGCCATCTGGGTGCTCGGAGTCAAACCTGGGTCCTCTGGAAGTGCTCTTAAGCACTCAGTCAGTTTTTCATATTATAGGATTTATGGTGTAGAATTCAGTTTTTTTCTCTCAGGTTGGAATTGGTTTTCATTTTCAAATATGGAATTACCATTTTACCATGGTGGTCATTCTGAAATGTTACTTGATTTTTCCCCCCTCAATCTATATTTTTTTCATCAAATTGTCCTAATGCCATGAATGTTGGGAGATTAAATATAATAATCAAATTCTATTGTGCAGTTGAGTCTTAATATGAATACTTCATTTGAATATTTGGCTATTTTCAACTTAAAATTTATTGGGTATTCATCTATTTTTCTATTTTTTGAAATAAACTAATTTAGTGCAGATAAGCTGTCAGCTGCATTTCCACATAGGTTTCCAATAACCTCACCACACAGCTGCCCCTCCCCTAAGTGCTGCTGGCTACTCACATGGCACTGTCTCCCAGCTCCTCATAAAGATGAGCGCCTGGGGGTGGAGGTGGTGGGGGCGCAGCAGGTGCAGGGGCCACGGGCTTGGCTGTAGGCATTGCAGACTGGATTCTCGCAGTCTTGGTACACTCTGCCTGGCGTCTTGGGTAAAGAGTAAGGTTGCTTTGTAAAACTCAATTTAGAAACCACAGCTTTATCCATATTCTATCCTTTCATAATAAGATTGTGTTACCAGAGCAAACCACTTAAAAATTATACTCAAACAGTTGAACTAACAAATCTGTATAATTGCCAAAGCAACCTCACATTTATTATTTAAAACATTTGCTCCTTGAAGAAAGAGAATTTATAGGACTACTTGGAAATTAAAGTAAAAGGTATCTTTAAAATTATAATTATAAGAAATAGTTCCTGAGTTTTGTAAATTTCTGTGCTTTTCTCAGGTATGTTAATGTGCTACACCCTTCATAACAATGAAAATAAATGATTTTGAATGATGTCACATGTTAGAAGTATATGTTCAAAGACAGATCTACCAGAGTTGAGCACTGCACAGTGTACTCATGTATGGAAGCAACAAGTTATGCCCGAGATATATGTATAGTTTTATATGTGACTTAAAAAATAAAAGAAAAATGTATAAATGTGATAACTTAAAGTTATTTAATGGGCACTCTTTCATAAAATGAGTAATGTAGATGATGCTTTTCTATTAGTCATCTATTTGGAGAAGTTTTAAAAAAAACTTATGAAAATATTTGACTTTATTTAACCTGTCCAATGTGTATCATTAACACCTAAAGGAGAGATCTTTAGTTCTTCTCCCTTTGGTGAAATCATTTTGTGATGCTGGTCTCTCAGCTAACTATGGTTTTGAATGTCTCAGGAATTACTTTTTAATATCTTTGTTAAAACCAAGGCATCAAATTATAGAAATGATTAGAACACAGTATATAATTAATACTGCTGTTAGATCCAATTATAAAAAATCAGCTCAAACATGTACACATATACACACACACACACACACACATACACACACACACATACACACCCTCAAATCCAAATATGCAGCTGTTGTAAGTGCTAAGCAAATAATTTCACAGTTTTAGACAAGATGACAATTTGATAAACAGAATCTGTGATTTGCCTTCTTCTGTTACATAAAATCATGTGCAAAAAATAATCATAGTTATACTTACACTTTAAACCTGTTTTGGTAAGCAGAGAGTAAGAAAAAGAGAAAGCTACATTAGAAATGTTGCACTAACAGCTTTGTAACACTCATTTATTCTAAACTATGGTTAAGCTCACAATGACATAATGACAGTGAGGCAGTGTGTTTCAATTTGGTGAGTGTACAGGGAGTGCCCCATTATTACTGTTGCAGATGTCCAAGTTACTAAACCTTTTCCATAAGGAAATAAAGAAATTAACTGAATGGAATAAGAGAAACTATAATAAAACCGAGTTGTGATTTCTTTTTTGATTCTAACAGGAAATGGAAACTTGATGCCCTAATATCTGCAATGACTTCTTTACTCAGTTGGAGAACAGTGATGTTACTGATATCAAGATATAATGTAACTCCTTAGGAAACAATCCAATGAATAAAGATAAGGAATGCTACAGAAAAAATGTGCATGCTCATACTAGATTGGTGGCTTAATGATTTAAAGTGACTTTCCAGTCTTGTGTGTCCATAGCTTTAGGGTTAATTCAGACATTGATTTGTTAGGAAAATATTAAGCTCAGATATCAATATCTATCTCATGTGTGCAAGTCTACATGGCCTTGAGATAAAAATATCCATTTGACATCCTCACACGGCACATGCCTTGGGAATTCTGTGTTAGAATTAAGTTACTGTATTCAAGAGAAAAAAATCTCAGTATTTGAAAAGAAAGATACCAGAAGAGGGGGAACCCTAATCCTTTCCTGTGTGTTCTGATGGCAGACAGACACTCTACCATTACCTCTTTTGCTGGCTATGTCAAGTAATTCATATGATTTATGATAATTGTCTATTTTTTACTTTTTGTGGCTCTCTCTTGGCTATTTCTCTTCCTAATCAGCTCTCCTTTGTTTTCCTAAACCATTCTCAGTAGGAGATATTTAAGACATGTAGCACTTGTAACCAATTTTTCATGTTTTGTGTCACATGCCCTATATTTCTGTTACCTCCTTTATTTTACAGATCTGTAAAATACTTGAATTACTTGACTAATGGAGATTCTAAATAAATTTTATATATAGGAATTGCAGTTGAATGTATTTTACTATAGGAAAAGGAAAAACTAAGATTCTTCTCAGCTAAAATATATATTTATATTTAACATACTTAAACATAATAGGCTCTAACAAGGGCTCTCAAGAGGGAAAATAATGTCAAAAGTCACAGGTAGAAGGATGGAATTTTAGGATTATTTTGCTAACAATGTATCATATACATGGAGACAAATGTAACTGCTTTGATTAATAATAATAATAATAATAATAAGCAGGAAATGCAACCAACTTATAGAACTTTCACTGCTTAGTCTCCAGCGTACCTAAGATTATCTTCTCCCATTGGGATTAGGTCTTTACCCACAGAAGAGAATGCATAAACCTTTAGGAGATAATACCCTTGTGGGTGTGAACTTTTTAGGAGCACAGGATCATTCAGCCCTCTATGAGAAACCCACAGGAAGTATGCGTTGTTTCCCCTGTGGTGGTTTGAATGATAATATCTCCCATAGGTTCTAAATATTTGGACACTTTGTCCCCAGTTGGTGGCATTGCTTTTGGGGTCTTAGAAGGTGTGGCCATGCTGGAGGAACAATGTTACTGGAGGGTGAGGAGTTTAAAGAGTTTCTAAGCTGTTGTGGGATCTCCAGTCAAGCTCTGTTTCCTGTGCCTGTTTGAAGATGTGAGCGCTTAACTTTGGCATCTACTCCAGCCACCCCTGCCACCATGCCTTCCCGCCATGAGGGACTCTTCCCTTTGGAGCTGTAAGCTAAATAAACTCTTCCTCTTATAAGCTCCCTTGGTAAATGTTTCTGTCACAGCAACAGAAATGTGATTAATACACTGTCGAAGAAGGTGATTAGGTACACTGGAAAGCACAATGACAGAATGGTTTACACTGCTAACATTCAGAGACCATAACACCACTCTACCAGAAAGCTTTCCGAATACCTTCACCAATACTCACTGTCTGTAGCTGACCAAGACAACCAAGATGGCAGGGATGCAGCAAAGGATGATGATGAAGGCCAAGGCCAGCAAGGCCCCTTCTGTGTACCCCAAGCTTTCTCCTCGCTTCTTGATGCTTGTCACTGCCTCTGGAGTCCGGATCTCTAGAATGCGTCCTCCTTCCCCGTAATACGGCTGAAAGTCTTTATTGATATCGAGGAGCTTGCCATCTAGAAATCTTTAGCATGAGACAAATAGAGAAACAAATGATGTTAGATGAGAGAAGCGTATTTGAAAATAAAATTATTTCATAAAATATTTTAATATGTCAATTTATAATACTAAGTGTCTGTAATGCTTAGTATTGTCAACTTGACACCTAGGAAGCAAGCCTCTAGGCACACCTCTGAGGTACTGTCTATTCGCGTTAGTCTCTAAGAATGTCTGTTACAGACCGTCTTGAATACCTTGAGATGGGAAGACCTGACCCTTATGTGTGACACCATCCCTGGGTACAAGGCACTGGATTGTGTGAGAAGGGAGAAAATGAAGGGTCACCAAGACAGGCTCCTCGGCTGCCCTTTCTGCCAGTGGAAGTCATGTGACCAATCCTCAAGCTCTTGCCACTTACTACCCAGGATGATGGATTCTGATCTGGAATTGTGAGACAAATTAACTCTCTTCTCACTTAAGCTGCTTTTATCAGGGTATTTTTATCACAGCAATAAAAAAATAAACTAAGACACTGTCAAAATTGTTATGTAGAATAAGAAAAGTGCCTACAAAGGCATGTGCTACTAAAGAACAATAAGAAAATGTCTATGTGCAAACATCCAATGACCTGGACATGATGTTCTCGTGAACTGGAGAAAACTAATTATCCATTGCAGTGGAACTTACTAGTTCAGAGTGTTACAATTAATAATCTTCAATGGTGTGATGAGTTAGGGGGCAGGGGAAGTGAGGGACAGGGACAGTGTAGCCCCTTACTTCCTACCAGCCTTTCCTGAAGGTATTACAAGTTGGGGGACTGTATTGATGGGGACTATCAAGGAATAGTTACTGTGTGATCTCAATTTAGGAATGGCTGTTTTATATTTTATAGTGTGAAGTACAGTTACTATGTTTTTTTATACTAATGCTTTGGAAATTTGAACAGTCTCTTTAAAATGCTACATGTGTTAGGAATAACTGAAATTGTAATACTCTAGAGCCACACATGCATATTTTTAATGTTAAGACTTTTTACTTAAAATGATTAAGTGTCTTACTATTGAAAAAAAAAGGAAAACACAAAATAGTCTTAAAAAATAGCAACGTCACCCAAAATCCCGGGATACAAAAATGATAATAATCCCTGATAAAAATCTTTGTATTTGTAAATCCACTCTTCTTAGGAATTAAGAAATACTTTATAGTACTTGTTATTATGCAGCTATAAACAGAAAAATATTTTGAAACTGTAGACTTTAACATGAAATAATGTTGTTTAAAACATGAAAAACTCAAAGAAATGTAAAGGTAAATTTTAGATGGCCACAATTTTAACATAAAAATACAATGTTGGCTGCCAGGAGCTGGGAAAGCTGGTAGAGGGTGGGAGTACAGACCGTGATGGATGGAGTTATAGCTGGAAGGGTTCAGTGTGTTCTGTGCTGCATGGGAACACCAGATAGTAAGTATGTACTGTTTACTTGATAAAGTCTTACAAAGGACAGTGAACACTTTTATATCAAATAAACACTAAATGTTTGAGGAGATAGCTAGCCTTAAGCAGATTGAAACATTACACATTGTGTACGTGCATAGAATTATTTATGACACCAGAGTATTAAGAATGATTTTCATGTACTTATTAAATTAGGAAAAAGTAGAAGTTGGGTATAGTGGCTCACATCTCAATCACAGCATTGTAGACCCTTAGACAGGAAGGTCAATTCCAGGTCAGCCTTGGTTACAGAGTAAGACCCTATCTCAAAAACAAACAACAAAACCTACCAAGCACTGGTGACACACTGTGTGTTTTTGTGGTCTAATTTCTGCCTTTTCAAGCCTTTGTTCCAGCTTCCGATGATCCTTTCAATTCTAAATTAAATTTAATTTAAATTTAGTTCAAAACTCAGGAAATGAATGAAATCAGGTGGGGAGTGCTATTGGGGTGTGGATGCGGGAGGGCGTCTAAATTTGATTAAAGAGTATTATATGAAATGCATAAAAACTCAGTAAAAAAATACCTCATTATAAGAGAAGGAACCCCATATCAGATGTGAATTCCTCTTTGGAGTCTATTTAAGAATCCTTCCAATTAAAAAACTTAACAGGGCTGATCATCCAAGTTCCAGTTAGAAGCTACATACTTTCTTAACTAAAATTTCCATAAAACAAAATAAGACAACAAAAAAGCCCTCACAAATCTGTCTCTCTGGGGAAAAACTGACTGGTTATATTATTATTTCCTAGAAAATGTTTCAATGTTGAACATAGTAAAGGTTATTTATTGTTTATCAGATGAAGAAAGATTCCAAAGGTTGATAATTATACTACAGAAAATATATTTGAACTGCTGTGATGAGCTGGAGATGTTGCTTAGTTGGCCAAATGCTTTTCTTCTACATATCAGGCACTGGGTTTGATCCCCAGTGTCCCATAAACCAAAGCTTTAATTGCTGTAATCACAGCAATTAAGAGGTTCTGATCACTGGGTCCAAGAGCTAAACTTACATGTATGGATTTGCTGGGGTTTGATTTAGTTTCTGTCAGTTTTAACACTCTACAGCAAAGTGGATGCAGACCCGGGTTGGGTAAAAAGTATGAATGAATTCATACACGTATACACCATATGCACATAAACATGTATTTATGTACCATATGCACATAAGCATGCATATTTATGCACCACATGCACATAAACATGTATATTTATGCATATGTGTATATATCATAATTCTGGGTCATATACAGAGACAGGTATTATAGCCTGGTCCTCTGGTAATGCATTATTGATATTTTTGTTTCTAATCTTTGAATCAAAGAATTCCTTAATCTTAAAAGCTTATTTCCACATAATAAATTGTGAGACTTAACCCTATTGCAGTGGCTGGACATTAAGCAGCAATTTTAATATCCTGGTATATCTGTTTCCTGTTTAGAAACTGCTAAATATCCAATAATTATCATTGTAGTAAATATGAATGTGCATATCTGCCATTTTCAGTCTTAGGGTGTGTGTGTAAATAATTTCATCATAAATTTAATTAATATTTCATAGATTTAAAATAGTGTTTCTGAGTAGTAGTTCAAGGTAAAAATTCCAAGTTCCAAATTTTATTGATTCATAGCTACTCTCTCTTCCCTTCAAGAAAAATGTT
The DNA here is from genome assembly GCA_035773235.1 of Eospalax fontanierii. Classification (NCBI taxonomy): domain Eukaryota; kingdom Metazoa; phylum Chordata; class Mammalia; order Rodentia; family Spalacidae; genus Eospalax; species Eospalax fontanierii. Next base: position 65,643,484 of record CM069540.1, on the reverse strand, counting down.
TTCATTTTCAATACCCTTTTGTATTGTGTTTTCCAAAAATAATATGTTTTCCAACATCTTATGAGTGTAGTTCAAATTATATCCTCATCTTTCCTTTATAACCAGATGGACATCATTAAAGTAAGTTGCTCACATTTAAGAAAAAATCCAAAACTTAATATCAAAATTAAAAGCAATTTCTGTGGAAAACAGAGCAATTTCAGAATACAGGGAAAGTGTTACTGAATACAATTGTCAGAAACAATATACGAACCACCTGAAAAGTCGAAGCCTAGGTAAAATCCTAAGAATGATCAATGAATTGCCCAAAATTGTTTTAAGATGTAAATGTTACTTAGCTTGGATACCATTCTGTAACCAAGTTCCACTTCAATGCATATATTATTGCCCCTCAGTGTTTAGGGTTTGAATGCTCATATGAATGAAAAATTTTTTTAAAGAGTTTGAGGGTGAGGGCTGGAGAGATGGGCTCAGCAGTTAGGAGCACTGGCTGGTCTCACAGAGGACGTGGATTCAGATCCCACCACTCACATGGCAGCTCACAACTATCTGTAACTCCAGTTCCAGGGATGTGACACACTCTTCTGACCTTTGTGGGTATTGTACATCATGCAGACAATACACTCATACAAATAAAATAAAAATAAATAATTTAGAATATATTTTAACAAAATATAGTAAATAGGTATTCACAAAATAAATGTGCATACACATCTGTGTGTGTGTATACATATATATATATATGTATTTGAAAATGGAAATGTTTACGTACTGTTTAGTATTTTTACACAAAGACAACTGTATCATGAAATTGGGCACACAGTGTATACAATCACACACACATAAACTGTGTTTTCATATGAAAATATCAATATATTTTGAATTAAAGTGAAATTTAAATAGAATTTCCTTCCAACTGCTGTAGAGCACTAGGTGTCACTAGAGTACAGGGAAATCTGGAGGCAGATTTAAACAGAATTCAAATGGAATGACATTTGGTCAAAATTATGTGCTGGAACTCTATCTGTGACTTCTGTCTTTTATATTTCCTTCCTTCCTTCCTCCCTCTCTCCCTCCTTCCCCTCTCCCTCTTCTTCAATTCTCCCCTTCCTTCCTTCTTCCCTTCCTTCCTTCCTTCGTTCCTTCCTTCCTTCCTTCCTTCCTTCCTCCTTTTTCTCCTCCTTTCCTCTTTCCTCTATTAATTGAAATATCACAGAATGTGGACTTAGATGAGAGTGGTTCATTTTTCCCTCCTTTGGCTGCTGATTCCTGAGTCAGGGGATGGGGGTGTGTCTATCCTTTTATTCCTCTCTTTCAACAAGAAAGTCTTTTGTTTCTTCTTTAACTGCAAACTTGCGAACACCACATCAAGATTTTTATTTTCCTCACATATCCAGAGCCTTGGACTACAAGTGTGGAGTTTCTGATTTTTAAGATTTTTATTTTGTGGGTGTTTGTCTGCATGGATATATGTGTACTGTAGGTATGCCTGGTAAGTGTGTGTGTTTGTCTGCATGGATATATGTGTACTGTGGGTATGCCTGGTGCCTGTGGAGGTCAGAAGAGGGCCTTAGATCCTCTGGAACTGGAGTTGGAAACAGTTGTGATCTGCCCTGTGAGGCTGCCCTGGAACTCCCTTGTGGTGCTGGGGTGTGCTCAGTGGTCAAGAGCACTTGACATTCTTACAGTGTAAGTTTCTAGGCGACCTCAGTGTTGTTTTAGCTTCTGAGTATGACTGACTTGTCACCCAAGAAGGCAGATGTCTGACATCACTCTAGTCTGGACTAGAAACTGTCTATGTGGATGCCATGTTTGCTTCTTATTTTCACTTCCGTTTCTTATTTATCAACATCTCACGGCTTTCAACTTTAAATTAGCCTCCAATCAGTGCTAATGTGATTACAGACCTGTAGAGGGCAGTAACAGCTACTTACTTGAAAAGTTCATTTCTGTCAATGGCTCTGTTGGTCTGGGGGTCGATAGCATAGACTGTCAAGTCACATTTGCTATAATCCTCTAGGGAGAAGGCATCTCCATGTCGGCGGGCACCAATAGACTCCACGACAACCTTGGCACCAGGAATTTGTTCCTGAACATAGCGATCCAAAACCCTATACAGAAAAAAAAACATACAAACATGACTTTCTAATGAACTTATTGGGAATAAAAAAAATCACCCTCAACTTGAGATATTTAGTAAAAAGAAAACGATGACAGCTTGTTTCTGCTAATGTTTACTGAATCCGAACCGATGGGAAAAGTCTCTATAAATTTTCAGCCACAGGAAGCTGGATGCTGAATA
>CM069540.1:64662500-64905173 GCA_035773235.1 Eospalax fontanierii | reverse complement strand
CATTCAAACAGAACCATATCTCAATCTCTCATGAGAGGTAGACCTAAAACACTGAATTGAGATGGAAATTTTTTTTGTTTTATCCCTTTCTATAAAATCTTTTGATGGCCTTCTTTCAAAGGAGCAGGTGTCTGTGAAGATTGAGTCACCTACCTTATAAGGTAGAGACCAAACATGTAAAGGGTTAATTATTCATATTCGTTTGTTTTAATTTCTCTACAACTGAGCCAGAGGGAATAGGCCTGTACAGGAAGGTTTCTAATTTTACAACCCTCTGTTCTGCCTATAGAAAGTGCAGCCTAACAACAGTCAATCAGCAGTGGCACTCCATGATATGGCAGGTCTCCAGGGCCCCAGGGCTGGACCTGGACAGGAGTTTCCCAAAGACCTATCAGCAATAAGACTGCCATCTTTGTCAAATTTAGAGCAGCACTGATTAGTCCAATACCTTTCTTTTTAAATCTCAAAATTCTTGGGGAAGCTGGCTCAGCAGAGGCACTAGCCTTTCACTGGCTTTCTCAACACTTTTGTTTAAAGTGTCCTGCTTTTCCACATTTTGCTACTTTCTTTCTTCCCTGCAAAGTAGTAGCTAAAAAATTAGTATTATTAGTCAGGGAGCCAATGTCACTGCAAACTCTAAAGTGATCCTTTTAATCTCCTATGAGCAGCCCTGACAGAGTGCAAAAGTCGGCATTAACATTATCAAAAGCAAATATTTTTACCAGTATATCCTTGTTAAACAGCACAGGAAACATCTTTTTATAGATTGTGCTGTAACTTAACAACAAAATCAATTATTTTGTTGAACTGGATGGCCATCTTTCCAGGTGGAGAAACATGCTCCATGTTTTAACATAACATGCTCCAACTTATCTAATTGCCTGGTCATCTATCTTAATTGATTCTCAACTGGAATCCAGTCTTCCTGGCCCCTACGATGTTGAGCAGTAATCAGCACAGGTGGGTTACATAGTCCTTTGATTAGTGCTTTTAAAAGGACTCGAAAACATTGAAGACAATCCTCCACCCAAAAGGCCTGAGCTCGTTTGTCCCATTCTTATTTTTTAGTGTTCCTGGCATCTTGGAGTGCACCCTGTGCATGAATTCCTGGGTAGCTTACCTCTCTGATGAAACCTGCAGTGTCTCCACCCTGAAGTTCAGGTCCCTGTTCAGGCTCCACGTGTGGCCACCTGTGTATCAGTCAGGGCACCTGAATAGAGTATCACAGAACTCAGTGAGTAACCAGGGGCCCTGCATGGTCACATATACAAGTGCCAAAAACACAGCCAGCTGGTTTTTTGTACTCCTTAGAGCTACTGCTGATTGTTTACAGAACAGTGAATAGTAATAACATGCCTAAAATACAGCAGTTCAGCAAAGTATAATCAGCAGGATAACAGTACCACCATAGTATGCCTTCTTAGGAGAGCACGTGTCTCCTGAGAAACTAAGGGAGCACCAGCATTCCAGAGATAACTCCCCAGGAAACATTCTTCCATAAACTTTCTCATGAGACACAAGGCTCTCCAGACAGATGTGCTCAAAGTTCAGCTAAGTTCACCTAGCATATTTTTTAAATTTTTATGTATGAGCGTATTGCCTGCAGATAGGTAGGTAGGTACACCCGTGTTGTGCAATACCTGAGGAGGTCATAAGATGATGTCAGATCCCCTGGAAATGGAGCTTACCGACAGTTGTTAGGCACCATGTGGATGCTGGATACCAGTCTTCTTCCAGAGCAAACAGTGATCTTAACTGCTGAGCCCATCTCCAGCCCATCACCAAGCATATTATTTAAGCCATGGAAACACTATTTCACAGTCCCTTCAGCTGTGATAAGGCACCTTCTAGACTAACCATAGCTATGGCCTGTTGAAGTCCAGGCTGAACCTAGCCTCTGAAACGGAAGGCAGTTGGCCCACAATATGGGAGAAGTACAGCTCAGCTGAACCAGGATGTGGTTTAAGAAATGGTAACATGCTCTTGCAAAAGGCTTACTTCTGCTTCTGTACTCTCCATTTCTCTGTACCTACAGGTAGAGACTGTGAACTGCTGGGGACTTCCGACCCCAGAGCTGACAGGAAGTGGTTTTCTCTGGTTTTACTGTATAAAAGCCTACCACAAGAGAGGCTTGACTGCACTTGTAATCCAATGCCCAGTGTAGTTGCTGGCTGGCTATAAAGACCTCCTTTTGGCTATATTCTGAGTCTGAGTGGTCTTCTCTGGTGGAATCCTGATTCACAATGCAATTTCCCTAATTAATAGGCCTACCTACAAAAGTAAGCAAATAACTTTTTTAAAAGACATACACAAAATAAAAACAGACGCCATGGCTTTATCCTGCTTTGGTTGCACTAGAAAATCAAATAAAAAGTAAACACTTTTTGACAAAACCAGTTTCTAAATGCTTATAACAACTCACATATTTAACAAGTTAACTTAGTTTTGTTACTTTTAAAACATTTAAAACCCTAACCCTAACTGTAACCCCTAATCCCCAACCCAAAGCCCCAAACCCTAAAACCCTAACCTTAACCCCAGCCCCACCAGCCCCATCACTCTTCTCCCTCTTTCTTGTCCTGCCTGGGTCAGGCCGGGTTTGGGAGCCACAGACACAGGCATGAAGGTGGGCGGCTCAGACCCTTGGATCTCCCCTGGGCTAGGAGGGCACTATCCTGCGTGGGGCGGAGGCCAATATCTCTCTGGGTACTTCAGGCCTCATGTCTATTGGCGACGGACCCATCTGTATTCCCTTTCCTCTGCCCACCTAGCTGGCCGTCCTCATCCCCAGTCTCCTCCCGGAAGCCTTCGACTTGGTTTTGGGCTCTCCTTTCTGTGGCTGCGTTCCCCGTCTCCTGCTCCTCACGTCTTTCTTGGAGGCAGCACCCAGGCCCTCTCTTGGGCCATCTCCGGGAGTGGGCCGTCTCCAGGTGAGGACCCGCTGACTGAACCTCCACAGTCACCAACCTGCTGTCCTGCGCTTTTTCCTGTTCGCCACCCTCTCCACCTGGGCTGGAGCAGCAGGTTCTGGGTTCAGCTGTCGGTTCACCACAGACCGCGCAGTGCCGCGTTCTCCGTTCCGGCTTCACCTCAGGCTGCGGCGGGTCCACCAAGTCCGGGCGCCCGGTTCACTGCCGCCGTCCTCGCCATCGCTTTCCAACTCGGACGGTCCCGCAGGCTCTCAGGCCCCGCAGCCGCCGCACCGTCCCGGACAGGCCAGGCGCAGGTGGGCCACGCTCTGCAGCGCGCGAAGGGCTCCCAGAGGTCTCCAGCCCCGGGCGGCTTCTTCTGCCCTGCAGCACAGCCGCGGACCCCGCCTCCCTTCCGGCTTGCAGGGCCCGGGGCGCACGTGCGAGGGCGGGGGCGGGGGCGGGGGCGGGGGTGAGTCTGGTCCTCCATCCCCTTGCATCTAGGCGGCCAGGCTGGAGGACTGCGGAGGTCCTGACAGCCTGTGGGGAGAGGCGAAATATTGGCAGTGGCGCACATCGGTAGAATAGGCCGCGAGGAGCTGCATTTATTTATTTTTAGATGTAATTATTGGAAGTAAAAATAAGTCTTTCTAGTATTTCAGTTCTATCTTCCTGGAATATGCGCCTGCCTTTATGTCATGACACTATATTCTGACTATTGCACATAGTTCTAAATACTGAAATCACCAAGTATGTCCTCCAATTTTATCTTCAAGATTGTTTTCACTTGCTTTTTCTTCATTTGTACAAAATACCACTGTGCCACAGATAGGATATGCAGGGGATCTATAGATCAGTAACATTGTCTTAAAGAAATTAAGTTTGCATTCAAGCAAGATGATGCATGCCTTTAATTCATTATTAAAGAAGATGAGCCAGGAGGATGACAAGTGCTAAGAGTACCTGGTTCTCATAATAAGTTGAAGACCAGTCTGCTCATCTTAGTGACAACCTGTTTCAAAACAAAGGGCTGAGGGCAGCAAGTAGAGCCTACTGGTAGACCTCTCACTTAGCATTCACAAGACCCTGGGTTCCACTCCTAGTGCTTCAATCAACAATAATAATGAGATTAGGCCTTCCAATCCACTGACTCCACTGTCTTTCCATGTATTCCTGTCTTCTCTCATCATTTCTTCCAGCAACATTGGCCATTTTCTCGGTACAAGTCTATTGTCTCCCTGCTGAAGTTAATTCTAAGTACTTTATTCAAAACTTTTAGATTCTCTCATCAATAAAAATGTTTTGATTCATTTTTAGTTCTTCATCATTAAGGCTATGGCTGCTGCTCCGTGGCTGAGCACCTTCCTAACATGCATGAAGCCGTACATTCAATCCCAGTACTCACAGAAAACAAATAGGAACTCAGATTCTTCATTCTTAAAGTTTCTGTATAGAAAGACAATGGATGTGGTCATGTTCTTATTGTAATATTTCAATTGGCTGACAGTGCTCAGAAGTTTATGTTAGATGGAAAAGAGGTTAAAGGTATATTGTCAAAACTAGTAGTTTCCAACCTCTGAGATCTAACCCTCATAGGATTACATCTGTAATGTGTTTATGGAGAAATATGCCAGTGAAGGAAATTAGGAAAGAATGAGAGGAGCCTGGCAGAGTTTCTCAATTCACATGTGGATCTGATGGCCCTGGAGTCAGACAAGGGAGCATGTCTTAAATAGCATCAGTTCCAATAGTGTTCCTGCAAAGTAGAGGGTTAGTCCTCCAATTGAGTCTCCCATCAGACCCACATTTGCATTGCTGTTTTAGACAGGGCATCTCAGTGTACCCCTGGAGATCACTGATTTGCTAGACTTCCAGTCTCGACAAACCTACGAGATCCTCCTGTCTCTGACTTTCACAGTGGGATTACTGTTGGGAGCTGTCTTGGCAGCTGTTTATGTAGGTGCTGGGATCTGAACTCGGGTCTTCATCATTCAGTGGCAAGCACATGACCTATTGAGCATCCTCCCCAACTCTCAGTTTGTTCTATTTTTTAGCTAGGATCTCATTTCATTGTGCTAACCGTCCTTGGTATTAAGCTAGAAGCTGTGTATCCCTGAGCTCTCTCTGGGCATCTCTCAAGCAAGAGACTCAAACTGAAGAAAGAGGAGAGTTCAGAGACCCAGTTATTCCTTCTCGCAGACAACAGAACATGGGCCTTCATTAATGGCAATATTTACCCTTAAGTGCTGAGCCATCTTTCCAGTCCGTTTCGGTGTTAACTTAGTGAAGAAAATTGGTCAAAATCAAAATATCTTCTACATCCTGTCCGAGAGACTAAAGAGATATGAGTCATGACATTAGATTCTGTGCAATCAGTAAGGCCCATCTTTTATAAAAGTAACAAACCAAGAGTGTTTAGGGAAACTGAATTTGGGCCTTCTGCAGGAATAATGATGTTAACAGCTCAGCCATGTCTCTGGCCCCAGTATATGGAATGCCTTAAAACTCTGAGACAAATGCTTACAAGGCTGTGTTTCCCCAAAGGGTGAATGTATCAAACACTGTCAGCCTAGAGTCCTGTGTATTTTACATCATTGTTTTAATTTGTTCCTAAGAGTTACCTGGAAACTTCCAGGATGGGAATGCAATATTTAAATATCCAATAACGTACCTAGAAGTCTTGAAGATGTTTTCTCAAGACTGATTACATGGATAAAAAGTCAACGTTTGCTTTGCTATGCAATTGTAAAGCAATATACACAGTGGAAGAGGACCTTGGGCTCTCAGCAGAGGGCCTTCTGACTACCTAGTTCCGAAATTCTAAGTATTGTGTCTTTTCCTTCATGCTTTACTGTCCCTCTTCAAAGATTCTCTGAATCCCTGCCCTGATAGATGTTGCATAAACTGGAGGAAAAAGCTAGAAAGGTAGGAAGTGCTTATTCTAAAGAGAATAGAATTATTGTGTAGAGGTTGCCTAAGCCCTGAGAAGGCCCTCTATTAGGCCAACTGGGCCCTTGACCCAGCATTGGAAACAGTTAAAAAAAAAGGTGCCTGAAAAGACAAGAAAGGACTTGCCCCCATGTTTCAGGCAGCTCCCTGAGTGAAGAGTCCATAAAGATAGGGCCACCACGAGCTATAGACCTGAGGGCAGGCTCACAGCTAGAAGTGGCAGCCAAGGGACCCAGAAGATGTCAGGTTAGGAGTGCAAAATTCCAGCAGATCTGACCTACAGATGGGAGACATACACAGTGATATAATCTCTGCCCCACCCAAGGCCAGTAAGGCCAAATGATAGTTGGGGTCCCATCTAGCCTTCCTAGTGCACACTACTTGGTGTACATAGAGATGGAGAAGAGTGGGGAGGTTGCTTACAGTCAAAGAGTTGGTTCCCAGGATTCTGGGCATTCAATTTATTTAGCGTTCACTCAAATGTAGAGCTCAATGGATCCAGATAAGGAGTTCCCAGCATCTATATATTAAGGTTGAACTGAGGTCTCGGGTATGAGATTAATGCTTACAGAAAGCATGGCTAAGTTTCTCATATCTAGGTTTCAAGCAAATCTGCCAGTCATGATTCTGATGTATGAAATCCCAGCTGAGACTCGGGCGAGAGCTGTGGCCAGAGCCTCCATTTCTCACTCCCATGGGGCACACCGGGGAGCTCTTATACCTTGTGAATAGATCATTGGTGTTAGACTTTTCTGTTGCTGTGACAAAATACCTGACATAAATATGTTCAAGGTTGATACATCTATTTTGACTCACTGTTTCTGCAGTTTCATCTTGTTGTCTGCTGGTCCCTTGTTTCTGAGTCTTTACTGGGGCAAAGCATCATGGCAGACAGGTGTGGTGAAGCACATTTCACTTCATGGAAGCCAGGAAGTAAAGGGAGGCCTGCACTAGCTGGCTTCCTCCCCTTCCTGGTTTTATTCCCTTGGGTCCCCAAACAGTGGAGGGAGTGACACTTACTTTTGGAAAGGGTCTTTTCCCATATTGATTCTTCTCTAGAAAGATGTATCCAGATATTCCCAGAGCTCTGCTTTAAAAATCTTCTAGACACTTCTCAATCAAATCAACTAGATAATCAAGATACCTTATTATAAACCTTCCCTTTTTCAACTTAACACTTACCTGTATCACTTTTAGATGTATCTAATCTATAATATACATGCAGCCATGAACAGTCATAAATGTGGCCCAACACAAAAATCACAAGATTACTTAAAACATGAGATTTTTTGTATCTGTTTGGTAAGATGGTTGCATGGTTATTGGACATAAGCTTTGTAGATTCCAATATATGTTGCAATGTAAGAAATTTAGACACACCTGGGTCCAAAGGCTCATGCCCATCATAATACAAAATGCATTTAGTCTAACTTCAAGAGTCTTAACAATTCCAACATTAACCAAAAGTTCAAGTTCAAAAGTCTCCTCTGAGACTGAAGGCAAACTCTTGGATGCAGGCGCCCATAAAATCAAGAACAAAATTAGACACTTCTAATACTCAAAGGCACAGAATGAACACTCCCATTCCAAAAGGAAAACAGGAGAATAGCAAGAAAGGGTCAGACAAAAGCAGGACAAATCCCAGCAAAACAAACATTAAATTCTACAGACAAAGGATCTGGCCAATAACCAAGATGCTCTTAACGTGACATTCCTACTTCCTGATGCAAAGTACTTGGCTTATTTTCCATAGCACTGATCTCTTCAGACACCATGCCTTCCTGTTTTTCAAGTTTTCCTGCTTTGTTTTCACTAACTGATTCTCACAGTAAAGCCACAGCCTGCATGCTGGACTGCCTTGGAATCTCTTCAAGTGTATTAGTAATCTATCACCCTTAAATTTGGCCTTATATAGCCTCAGGGCAATTCTGTTGTCATTCTGGCCTTCTGCAATCTAATCACAATTGCTCATTAAGCTCTACATAGACTTTCATAAGTCTAGCCTAGGTTTCTCTTGCCAGTGTTCTAGACTTTTCCAAATTCCTCCAATCAGTTCAAAAGTGTAAGTACCGTGTTAGGCTTCAGTCACATCAATAAACCCACATTATTTAGTACTAATTTTCAGCCTTACACATTTGTCAACATTGTGACAAATTACCTAGTACAAGCAGCTTCAGAGTAAACATTTATTTTGGTTAGCATTCAGGCTAGTCTGGTTCCACATTCCTGGGCTATTTAAATTGGTAAGTCACAGCACAAGGGCATGGCAGAGCAGAGCTGTTCACCTCAGGGAACCTGGGAATCAAAATGATAATGCCTGCACTAGATTGCAGGCTCCACTGGCCACTTTATTCCTCCTGGATGTGTGATGTACACATCTAGACAGTCTTCTCCCTAATCCTTTCAAGAAACAGCCTCAAAGACATACCAAGTCGTGTGCTTTACTAACCTCCTAGTGCATCTCAAGGCAATCACATTGATAATCACGATTAATCACCAAATGGGGCAGGGGAGATGTCTGGGTTGGCAAAGTACTTGCAATGCACATGTGAGGACCTGAGTTTGGTTCCCTAGCACCCACATAGTCAGGTATGAAGTCATGTATTTATAACTCTAGCACAGGTAGGGGGGTAACAGAGGCTTACTGGGAAAGCAATACAGCCAAATTGGTGAGCTGCAAGTTCAGTAAGAGCTCCATCTCAAAAAATAACATAGTATTGGGGTTGGAGAGATCACCTAATAATTAAGACCACTTACTGCTCTTTCAGAGGATTGGGGTTCAGTTTCCAGCATGTACATGGCATCCAACAACCACTATAACTCCAGTTCCAGGGGATCTGATGCCGCCTTCTGACTTCCACAGGCATTGCATGCACACGATGCACTTATACGTGCAGATAAAACACCCATACATATTAAATAAAAATTAAAAGTAACAGTGACTGGAGAGAAAGTTCAATAGTTAAGAGCACTTTCTATTCTTGCAGAGGACTTAGATTTGATTCCTAGTACCCACATAGTAGCTCACAACCATCTGTAAACTCCAGTTCCAGGTATCTGATACCTTCTTCTGGTCTTGGAGGACACCAAGTATCCATGTGTTATACATAAACACATACATACAGGCAAAATATACCTACACATAAAATGAAAATCCATGAATATTTTAAAGGTGGAGAGCAAATGGACAAGACTTCCAAAAAATGACTTGTGGCCTCCACATACACATGTACCCTCACACCTGCACACACACACATGAACATGTACCATACCCACCTACCTGCTTCTGTGGGTGACTCCACCATCCGCCTTCTGTGGAGCCTGGTTGTGACAGGAGGTGGAGTTTCTGTTCGGGGGCAGCAGACAGCAACAGAGACATCTGAGGCCATTCATGATTGTCTTCTTCACCATCTTCCAGCCCTCATGATGGATTTAAGGGGAAGATGTGGTTGCTCTCTGATGCTGGCCAACACTGCTGTCCAATTATGTATATCTGACAGAGGGGTGTCTCAAACTGACACCTTGGGACATATCCCAGGAAGTATTGGTTTCCAATAGGGACCAGCAGGAGGATGTTTTCTCAATTGTGTAGTGGTAAGTCACAGCCTAGCCTGGCTTCAGTGGAGAGGATGACGAATTGCCTACAGCCAAGCTGCCACTGGGCCAAATTTCACATGTTAAGTGATGGTCAGTCACAGCCTGGTGTGGCCCCTGGGGAGAGAATGACTGGCTTCCTCCAAGCAGCCTGCTATGGAGCCCAGTGTCATATATTAAGTGACAATCAGTCACAGTCTGCAGTGGACCCATAGGAGAGGATGACTGATGGACTACAGCTAGGCTGCAACAGCTCCCAGTCTTGTATCCTGAGTTCTGATGGACATCGAGACTGCTGAGGAGGGAAACATCCATGTCAGAACCCTGAAGGGATAGGTGACGGTTCCTCTTGGCCTGGCAGTACAGGATGGCAGGCATGCTGTTATGCCTTCTGCCTCCCTGGAGGAGTTCTTTTCCTCCTCCTCCTCCTCTTTGAGTTCAGGTGGTGAGTTGAAGTTGGGAAAAGCAGGCTCAGAAGGTGTCCTTTCAGGCACAAGGAATGTTAAGGATTCCAGGGTGACGACAACACCTGTATGCAAGTGCTTCGTCTTATGGTCACAGAAGTCAGTCCAAGGTGATTGATGTTGTAGAATCAGGTATGTTGCCATTACCTGGTTGTATTTCTGGTCTCTGAGAGACTCACTGATTTCCCCGGGTTTATACCCCATTATCTTCATGGCCCTGACAGTGCTAGGCCTAGGGATGCCTCCCAGAGTCTGTATGTAAGTCAGTGATGGACATTCCTCACAGTCCCTGAACATCTGGTGCTCTAAGATTTGGGAAATAGTTGTCCTTCTGCCAGGGATGATGATGAGCATTTCAATGATGACATTAAATATATCGGTGGAAACAGAACTAGGAACCCTGAAGTTGGCAGCTAGGACCTGCCGCCTCACCTCTACAGTGGGAGCAGCTCTGAATGGGAAGTTTCTGGTGACCATAAGGAAGGGGAGTACTCCAAGGCTCCAAATGTCTACAGGAAAGGCATGATATGGATCCTCCCCAAAGAACTCCGGGACACAGAAAGGCAGAGTCCCGCAGAAGTCCATGATCTACTCTCTGAGTTTAAGTTGCCAGACCAAATTCACTCAGTTTGGTGTTCCCCCAGCCATTGACCAGGATAATTTCAGCCTTTATATCTCTGTGCACAATGTTATTGCTATGGCATTACTGCACTGCATGCAGGATCTGGTCAAACATCCTTTGGGTTTCCTGCTCCAGTAAAGAGCTGTGTTGAATGATGGGCTTCAAGAGCTCTCCCCCCTGCAGTAAGCTCCATGACTATGTACATGTGGTCTCTCGTTTCCACATGATACAATTTAATGACATTGGTATGACATAAACATTTCATGATCTCAATCTCACTGGAAATGAAGGACCTATTCTCCTCACTGTTTCTGAGGGTTACAGTTGACTGTGGAATGTGACAAGCAAGTCTGACTTCTGAAAAAGGTCCTTTACCAAGGGACATCATCATTTTGTAAGTTGTTCTGAAGAGCACATTGACAACAGAGCACGCCTTCATGTCCTGCACCACGGTCAGGACCTCCAGGAATTGTTAAGCATATTTTAGAGCCTGCTACAAGAGAATTTTACAGCTCTAAATTTCCACGTCAAGAATAGAGACAGCTCTCACAACCTCATGAGGCACTGAAAAGGCACAGGAGGCCGAGACCAAACAACTGCCAAACAGGAGACAATGAGACAACCAAAAGCAGATAAAAAAAGGATCCAGGAACCAGAAGTTGGTTATCAGAAAGGATCATGGACATCACAACCCTCACTTCATCTAATGCTGAGAGCAGCACAAGTAATATCAGAATCAGAAAAAGCTGAACATTAAAACACATGCCACTGAAAACAAGAAGGTCATTAGGAAATTATTTGAAAAGTAGAGTCCCAATGACAAGGAAGCTGTGGAATTCTTGGACAAACTTCTGTTAGTACAGGACCTTCAAAACTAAACTTAAAGCATAGTAAACAACAAGGAGATCAATAAGGAGAAGCAATTTTGAAGCCTATAGAAGAATCTCAGCATAAGAAGGCTCACAATCACATCGAGTCACTGATTAATTCAACCAGAAATTTAAAGAGCAAATTTTGAGGCTCATCCAATTATTCCATGAACAGGCAGGAGAGGAACCATGCCAAACTCGTTCCTGAAACCCAGTATTAACTGCTTTGCAAGACCATGTAAGGACACTGCCTTGGTTAGTTTGAGTTGTCAACCTTAAACTCTCGGGAAAAGGGAGCCTCACTTTATGAATGATTGCTTTGAGAATGGTCTTTGGGCCTGTCTGTGCTCATTTTTTTGAGTGCTAGTGGATGTCGGTGGGACTGCGTGAGCCCTGGGTAAAGCCATCTCTGAGTAGATGGTCCTGGGTTGTATATGATAGCAGGCTGAGTAGAGGCCAAACAAGCCAGTCAGCAGCCTTGTCCTGTGGTCTGTGCCTTAGTTCCTGCCTCCAGGTTCTTGCCCTGAGTTCCTATCTTGGCTTCCCTTGGTGATGGACTGTAAGCTGTAAGCCAAAAACACCCTTTGCTCCCCAAGTCGGTTTCTTTTTTTAACCTTTTTGAGACAGAGTCTTCCAGTAGCCCAGCTGACCTAGAACTAGCTGTGTAGAATAGGCTGGTGTCTATCTCACAGAGATCCATCTGCCTCTGCCTCCCAAGTGCTAAGATTAAAGACATGTGCCACCATGCCTGGCCGCAAGTCTCTTATTTCAGAATATATTTCTTCATTAATAGAAACCAATTAGGTGAGACCCAAAACCCAGAGGCAACAACAGCTGTTTCTGTGATAAACACAGATGTGAAAATCCTTAAATGAGATACTACGCCATACCACATTTCACAACGTTTAAAAGGAATCATACTTCAGAATCCGGGTATGTTCACACTGGAATTCAAGAATTGTTCCACATGGACAAATCCATGAACAAAATGCATCATAGAAGAGGAATCGAGGCCCAGGGTCCAAATGCGAACCCATAGTCAGTCAAAAGGAAGATGAAATTTTGCGAGCCTCAGAATAGATGGAACTGGAGAGGATTGCTTTTTCAGATGCAGCCTCACAGACAGGTGTTATTTGTCCTCTATCATATGTTGAATTTGACAAGGGACAGGGGTCCTGTGATGGTGACTTCTAAGAATGTAGAAAGGGGATGAGTTTGGAGCTCTTTTATGATCAAGAGCCAGTATATGCATGTATGGGATTGTTGTAATGTAAATCTTCATATTGTACAATCAGTCCATACAAAGAGAAGAAATCAAAGGGAGAAATAAATCAAAATTAAAAAGTAAAGATAGATGAAAATAGTGCAGCAAAGATAAATTGAGATAAATGATTGATAGTAAAGATAAGAGCAAACAGAAATCAAAAATCAAACAAATACATACAAACAAAATGCTGACCAACAAATGAAACCAACTTTGAAAGAAACTCACTATGGAGAAATCCAACAACTCAAAAACTCTCAGTAAAAATCCAACAGCTAATCTAGCATCCAACAGCTTCTGCTGCATAAAAGCAGAGGTATGTCTCAACCAAAGCTGTACATAAGCACCTGTCAGTCTTTCCTCACAATGCTCCTTGTGACATCAGTGGGAGAAATGGACCCATCACAGCTGGACACAAGTCACACTGGTCCTCCTCACTTGCTGTTCATAAGGACAGGGAAAGCATAGTGGTGGAAGAGGCTGGTGACTACCTCAGTAGGAGCCTGAGGAGGCTAGTTACACTGAAATAGCAGCCCTCCCATCTT
The DNA here is from genome assembly GCA_035773235.1 of Eospalax fontanierii. Lineage (NCBI taxonomy): Eukaryota > Metazoa > Chordata > Mammalia > Rodentia > Spalacidae > Eospalax > Eospalax fontanierii. The sequence goes on along the minus strand of CM069540.1, from coordinate 64,891,957 downwards.
CCCAGGTAAACCCTCTTCCTGCCACTATGCCTAACTCCTCAGGGATTCCACAATATCCCCACAAGTGCCATGTGGTAAAACTAATGCCCCAAGCATGGCTCCTCAGGGGACATTTGACATCAAACCATAGCAAAGACCCTGTCCTCGTGAATAGTCATAGAAGTCGACTAAAAAGGGAAACAGGCATTGCCTTTCGCTGAGTTATGGTTGTAACATGTGAAGTGAAAACCCTCAGCAGTTCTAGGACTCAGGAGGACTGACAGACACCCTGGCGACTCCAGCCAAACTTCCAGAATTCACAAGCAATGTCCTGTTAATTCCCAAGCTAGAGTCTCTCTTTTTTTAAATTTTCTGGGTCTCACTCGGAACCAAACCGGAATTCCAAACCTTACATGGTGAATTTAAAACAATATCCTCCCCATTTATTCTGGTGTGGGAACATCATCCAGGGTTCATTGTAATCACCTGGGGGTATTAGAGATGCCTGGTACCTACCAGAATGCACAGGTCCCCAACACCGCCAGATACTTAAGGGCAGGATATGGAGACAACACTCCCTCTGCCTGGCCTGCGCTGGAGTATTGCAGTTGAAATCTCTTCCCATCATAATCCACCATGTGGCAGGCCCCCTTACCCTTTGCCCCGCCCATGCCATTTGCAGCTCCAGGAGGTGCCACAGGTGTAAGGCTTTGGGGCTCTTCACTCCTCCATGTGTTTGTGCTATGAGGTGAGACAGGTGTAAGGCCCCTCAACCATGGCCCTCACAGGGTCATTGACTTCACCTGGTAGCTGCCAGCAACCTGACTGCTCCAGTTTGTTGGATGCAGAGGTGTGACAGGTGTAAAGTCTGTTGATCAAAAACTCTCCGTGTGCTGGTGCCACCCCTCTCCCGCCCCTCCCCCTCCCTCTCCCGCCCCTCCCCCTCCCTCTCCCGCCCCACCCCTCTCCCGTTCTCCTTTCTCTTACTCCTTACTCCAGTCATGCAGGTTAAGGCCCTTCCATATAGGACCTCTTGGTGCACCTGCTTTTTCCTCTGTCTCCTACTGTCCCTGGGCTCATTCCTCAGGGTGTCCTGTCTAGGCCTCCTGCATTGGAGGCAACACGCTGGTCCCAAGGTGTTAGTCCCTTGGGCCACAGGCCTCTGTGCTGTTGCTTCTTCCTTCAGCACTCCCTGCCCTTCCCCACACTCCCTCCTGCTTGAGGCCAGTAAAGCCTTTTGATTACAGAGTGCCTTCTTTGATTACACTCCTGTGGCTGAGGCATACGGATCTCTGAAATCGAGGCCACCCTGGTCTACATAGGGAGTTTCAGGACTACCAGAGGGAGCCCCTGTCTCAAGAAAATCTTCCACTGCATTCAACTGAACCCTTCTCGGCCCCGCCCCTCCACTCATTCTGCTCCTACTTGCCTAGGTCTCCTGCTTCCAAGTGAGGCAGGGCTAAGTCCCTTAACCAGAGACCTCCTCACACCCAGCTTTCCCTCTGCCTCTTATCCGCAATTCTTACTGGCCCATCGCTTGTGCCTGAGATGCAGGTATGGCAGGTGTAAGGCCTGTTAGCATTGGACCACCCAGCCTCCCGCTCTATGCACCCCTTCTTGGTCATGGATTTATACATGCCTGCATCACCCATTCATGCTCAGCGCCACTTCGTGCCCCCGCCTGAGCCTTGTACAGACCAGATGTAAAGCCCTAGAGTATGAATCTCTACTTGATCCCTGCCTCCTCACAGTAGCCCATACTGTTGCTGCTGGAGTTGGCGCTCCAAGTGTAAGGCACTTTGAACAGAAACCTCCGTGCACTTGCCAGCCCAAGTGCTGCCTAGCCCCAACCCAGGCCCCGCCCCTCCACGCATCACGCCCCTTCTGCGTATTTACACCACAAGCCCCGCCCCTCCTTACTGCCTCTGAGGCTGGCTGTTAAAAGCCCGTCACTCATGGCCTGCACGTGGCACCATGGACACAGCATCATCTCTGGAGGCTGTCATGGTCACCCCAGAGGCGGAGGTGCTGGAGGACGTGCTACAGGAGCAGCTTGGACCCCTACCTCAACAGGCGGCCATCTGCCGGCTCAAGCGGCTACCCTCAGGTGGATACTCATCCATGGACGACCAGAACCTGCTACTGGAGCGACGACGCATGGCAAACGCCAAGGAGCGCGAGAGGGTGAGTGTACCAGGCCCACCTCGCTCAGGTGGCCATGCTATCTTGTGCTTACCACCCCACACCTGGCCGGCCCCCATGCACCCACTTGCTTTCCACCTCAGGTTCCTGGTGACTTTCTCTCCGTGAGGCTGCCTTGGGTCCCCAATGAACTGTCCCCCCACCTCCCGCGAGGTGCAAAAACTTGTTCACAGCTAGGGGAGTGGCTGCCTCATCTGAAGAACCGCCTGAACCTTGCAGGCCCAGAGGGAGCCCCATATTATCTTCAGACGTGGCACCCTGGACAGGTGCTTTACAATATGCTCAGGGTTCAGGAGCTGTGTCTCAGCTTCACACCTATGGCTATAAGGAGCTAAAGGTATCAAATCTTTTTCCCTGCCTGTTGCACCCTGGCCTCAAATACAGAGTGAAGGGACTTCATGGAAGCTACTTAAACATTTTTGTTCTTCTGTGGTTCTCTGTATGTGTGTGTTTGTGTTTGTGGAGGGCAGAGGAGAACTTTATGGAGCTGATTCTCTCCTTCCACCTTTACATGTGTTCCAAGGATCCAACTCACAATGTCAGGTTGTGCTGCAATGACTTTTATCCACAAAGCCATCTCTCCTACCTCTTCCCCCACACTTTTAAGCATCAAACCCCCATGCCCGAAGGATGAGCCCACTCTTAGTTCCACTGAGAGTAATAAAGTAGGCACTGTTTAGAGTGCCACCTGTTGAGAGTTTTAGTATCTTCCAGCAAATCTTGGCCCCAAATTAAGATTACTTGAGCCCAGGTGTGTCTCCTGTGGCCCTGGATAATCCTGGGATTTGGTGCAGGAAACTCCATCCTGGAGTAGGAAGAGTAAGGGGTAGAATAGGGAGAGTGGCACACACTTGCTCCTAGACTTCTCTGGCAGGCCCTTGAAAAATGGACCTCTGGGAGTAGACTGGGGAAGTACCAATAGGGCAGAAGACTCAAGGGAAGCTGGGGAAATTTCAAGAGTGGAGATGATGCTTTGACTAGAAAGTGGATGCTTTATAAGAACAACCTGCTATTGATTTGGTGGCCCCATTTTAATGAGATTATGAGCCAATATATTTCTAAATTTTCATTGATTATTTTGTGTGAAATCTGACATGCATGTACCATGGCCTTTGTGGAGAAATGTGGATAACCCGGGAAGTCAATTCTGTCCTTTGACCATGGGTTCCTGGAAACAGAGGTCATCAGTTGTGATACAGTTCAGCAGGGCATGATCCAATATTCTAATCAGCCCTTGGAACCAAGAGTGTATATTGCCTTTTATAGGGATGAGATCCTGGTTTTAATGTTGTCCATTATGAAAAAGTTAATTCTTTTGGAAAACACCTAAATGATGGAATGAGAGGCTCCTAACAGAGATGACAACTGTGAATGCTTTAGCCTGTGTCCTTCCAGACATTTTTCTAGTTAGAAAATATCCTGCAGAAAATTCTAGATTGTGAGCATTTAGTATGTATCTTTGGAATATTTCTCACCTAACTTTACTGGAAACCTTTTTTCATTTTTTACAGAGTTCCTTCAAAGCACAGGTTTGGCTGTGTACTCTACACTTTAAGTCGACAACGTTTTGCATCCCTTGTTCCTGGGTGTGCCTAATCTTTGTAAAAATCTGTATCCACACCCGATGACTGCCTCAGAATCAAATGCTTGAAGTGGAATTACTGGGAGGTGCTCAGCCTCAGGACTTTTGGTACAACTTGTCTAATTGTTTTTCAAAAGGTTTCCAATTTTTACCCCTTTTATTCAGTATGGGAATGTTCCCTCTTCCATGGTGCTAAACATGGTAAAATAAAAATGTTCCTAGCATGACCCATGAAAATCTATACCTAATTAGGGCTCTAGAGATGGCTCAGTCTTCGGTAAAATGTTGTGGAAGCATGAGGACCCGAGTAATAAACCTGGGCACGATGGTACACGACCATATTCCCAGTGCTGGGGAGGAGGAGGAGGCTTAAGGATGCCCTGGGCTTGCTGGCCACCCAGCCTAGCTAAATCCATAAGCCTTGTACTCAGTGAGAAATCCTGTCTCAAAAAACAAGGTGGAGAGAGATTAATACATCTGATGTCTACATGTACCCTCTGCATACATGTGCACACACATAAACACACCATAAAAACACAGCTGATGAGTGTGTGGTTTTCTTACAGTTTGCTTCTCCTGTGATTTGTCTGTGTCTTCATCTTTGCTTAAGGGAGGAGGGAGCTTTTAGGATAATTGAGCATATTGGCTTTGTGGAGCAGAGGGAGCCAACTCCCCGATCATCTGACCTCTAGAGAGAGAGAGGCCTCAGAGTTCCTGCCTGGAGAGCCAAGTTGGTGGACCAGCAGGGTAGGGGACATGGGAAGTCTGGTGTCTCCCTGGCATGCAGTGGCTCACTCTTAGTTCTGCTAGGAGAGAGAGGTTGGGGATTTGAGTGCTTGAGGCATGTGTTTGGGGCTTCATTCATCTCTGGCACAGCCATTTGGTATATGGGGGACCTGAGTGAGGAGTTGTAGGTATGTGTTGTCACACAATCATCACCAAAAAGATATGGGCTAAGTACTTCCATTCCTCAGATGAGCACACAGAGGCTTGGTGATACAAGTATCCCACACTGGCAACAATGATGCCTGACAATAACCCAGAGGTATCCTGTATAACTGTGAAGATCTACTGGACATCTCCCAGGCCAGTAACCTGGACCTCCAAGACACACCCTTACCTGAGTTAGATGCTGACTTGTCAACTTCATAATAAAGGAAGACCCAGAAGGCTGGAACCACTCTGACCACCCAGTGGGATATTGTCTGAGCATAAGCTTTGCCCCAGGATACCTCCACACCAAAGACTGAACTGATCATCCTTACCCAGGCTCTACAGTGGGGAAAGGGATAAACAGGTGAACATCTTCACAGACAGCAGATACACCTTTGTAAACCCTTTGTGTCCACACCATGATCTATAAGGAAAGTGGACTCTGACATTCCTGTGGCCTAGGTGGGCTACCAGATTACCTGTTGCTGAACTCCAGAATCATCCTTCCTAAAGCATTTGGGTGCCTCCTTGTGGACCAGCCTCAGCACATGACCCACCTGGGTGCCACCAAACTGACTGAACTATTTTCTGGTGTTTGTGGATACATTCTCTGATTGGGTAGAAGTTTTTGATCCAAAAAAAGGAGACTACATTCATGATGATAAAGAGCCTCCTACATGAGATAATTCCTAGGTTTGAGCTGCCTCTGTCAATTGGCTCAGATAATGCTAAAGTGAAAACTGGCCAAACCTCCTGCCCTTGGTGTTCCTCTGGCTTAAATGTATTCCCTAAAAGTTGGGTTTCAGACCATATAAGATTAAGTTCAGAAGGTTGCTTCCCCTACTGCCTAGACTAAGAGGTCCTATTCTGAAAAAAATATAGTAACAGTCTCAAAATGTCTTCAGTCTTTCCAACATGTCCAGACTGTTGTCCATTCTAATACTGAGACATGTTCCCAGTTCTCTCCTCTACACCCTATGCCCTGTTCCTTCCTAGAGATCTGATATATCAGAGTTCTGACAGGAGAAAGGCCAACAGTTCTTGGTTCTACAGCTAGTTTGATTGGAATTCATGGCTGACCACATTGCTTATAAGACTAGCAGGACTTCTCGTCCTTCTCCTCTTGAGTGTAATGATCGAACTCTGCCTAAATAACTTGTTAAATTTTGTCAAACAATGCAGAGCCTCTGTTAAACTAATGTACCTGCAAGTCCAGTTCAAACCTCTGTCACCTGAGACTATTGAGTCAATGCTTTGACTCTGTCTTAAGATCAGTGAGGAATAAAATGACCAGACTGAATCAGTTTTGTTCTAGGTGACTTTTGCTTTACCCTGTTTCTGCCTAGCTGCTCCCCCTCCACCCAGTCAGGCAGTACAGTCCCATGAAGCTTGCATCTGTAGTTTCAGGGAGTACATTTTTTCTACAATACTGAGAAACTTTAATTCACCTGGGCAGAATGTTCTGTCCCAAATACACCTGCAGCTCTAGGGAGCCCATTGTTTCTGCAATTCTAAGATATTTGTTTTTCCTAACTGAAACTTAGAAACTTTTGTTAACTGAAACTTTTTGTTAACCTACCTGCCCATGGTATGGTGTAACTATGGTAACTGGCTTTGCCCCTGGCATGATGTAATTGTGGTATGTTTTTAAGCTTTAATAAACCCTGCTCTGCTTCTCCTCAGGGTGGAGAGTTCATTGGGGCATGAGCCTGCTCTTGATTACCTGATAATTACTAATTAAAGGGTTCTTTATTATTTTTGTTTTATGTGTATAAGAGTATTGCCTGCAAATATGTACGTATACCCATGTCATGCAGTGCCCTCAGAGGTCAGAAGAAGGTGTTGGATCCCCTTGAACTGGAGTTACAGGTGGTTGTTAGCTGCCATATGGGTGCTGAGAATTGAACCCAGGCCCTCTGCAAGAGCAGCCAGTGCTCTTAACCATTGATCCATCTTTCTAGACCCAAATTAAAGGATTCTTGACTCAGTTATCACTGTATGGCATTCCTCTGTGCCCCATGCTCAATACAACTTTTGTTATTGAATTATTGTGCATTTGATACAAATACCTCTCAATTATATTTAGACCTCCTTCCCTATCCACACCCACCAACTCATGCACTGGATTTCTTGCATATTGTCATATAGGCTAAGGCCAATTGAGTCAAATTTGTGTACCCAGATGTCCTTTGGTAGGAGTTTATCCATTGGAGCCTATTCAGCCTATCTAGGGTCACTCCCTTAAAAAAGGTCAACTCTTCTTCACCCAGCAGTGATCAGTTGCCAATAGTTAGCTTGGTTAAGGTTTGGGCCTCCTGCCCATTTTCCCAGGTCTGTGTTGGGTTCTTGTCTTCTTGAGTTGGCATAGTATCGTGCATGCTATTACCATTGTTGTAAATTCATATGGGGAAGTTTCCAGAAGCTTGGATGACTTTGTTTCCTTGTGGTCACAGACCACCTGGTTCTTAAAATCTTTCTACTCCTTTTTCTGCTATGGTTCCCAGGACCAGGGCACAGAATTTAAAAGAACAATAAAAAACATAATAAAAAAATCCAAGGACTTTAATGAACACACAAAGAACTCACAACATAGGAATAAAATTCTCACTGAAGCTCAAGAAAATGCAAATATACAGATGAATGAAATGACAAAGACAATTCAGGACTTGAAAAGTGAATTTGCAAAAGAGTTAGAAATATTGAAGAAAACTCAAGACCTCATTATATAATCCAGATTCCCTCTACTCCAAGCAGATCATACACCTTCCCAAAATGGTGTTAAGTCCCAACATAACACCTTTGCTCATGATTATAAGAGGCAAGAAACCATGCCTAAACACACAAAATAATTATCAAAGAAGCACAGATGATATCAGTGCAAACAGCATTTCCTCAAGAAAGGTGTTGGGATTGTTTGCATTTCCCTCAATTATCTATCCAGCTTCTCTCTCCACATCAATGTCCTGCCTTCCTTCTCTTCCACTGCCCAGATATCCATTCAGCAGCCTCCCCTCAAAGAATCTGCAGTCTAGCGGAAGAAATAAAATAAGAATTATTACCTATGACAATGACCAACGTGGCTGCCACTGAGATGGTGGAAGAAGACAGAAAGAGGTGTGCTGAGCAATGGGAGTGGCTATGCCCATCACATCCTGAGCTGCTGGAGAATGTAACACAGGAGCAGATTTGTTTGTACTTCACAGCGAAAAGCTTCAATTCTGTACTCTAGCCTTTTCCTCAACCTTCTCTAGGCATGGTGCACATGCCTGTATTACCAGCAATGGTAGGAATATTATGAGTTCCTGGCAAACCTTCGGCTACAGCAAGACATTTATCTCAAAAGGCAGCAAGCAAGCAGCTCCTGCTCTAGATCTCACATCTACTTGCTTAACTAGTTAGACTACTCCTTCACACTCAGCACTTTTCTTTTGAGCACTTGACTCCAGGTCTTCTGATTGTTCCATCTGAGTTCTCTGAACTAGGCTGCCAGAAACCAGCCACCGGAGCTACATAGTCTCAAATTGGACCTAGGCCCCTTCCACCTATTAGAGAATTCTTGACTAGTCAGTCTGAAACTATCCTGTTTCACCAATTAAAAAATAAAATTCAGAACCTAAAGTGTAGACCAGTTAACCACTCACACAGGAACAGAAAGCATACAAGCTCTATCATCAAAGCTCCAACTAAGCAAAAGGAAGCTAGAATTTCATATTAGACAGACAAACAACAAAAGGAATCCATATACCCAGAACAAACTGCAAAGACACAAATAATATGAATTCCAAGATAATATGTCTGTAAAAGAACCCACCAGTCCTACCAAACAGTGTAGCAGAATGAGAACTACCCAGACCCTAGAATGCAGAATTTAAAAGAACAATTGTGAACATGATCAGAGAATTCAAGGACTGCAAATAGCACATACAAACAAAACTCAAAGAACTCAATGAAGATAGGAAGAAACTCCTGACTGAAGCTCGGGAAATTCAAATATACAGCTGAATGAACCACAAAGGAGGTAGAAATACTGAAGAAAACTCAAGCCATCGTTAACATAATGGAGATTCTCTCCACTCCAAGTAGACCAGCCACTGTCCCCAAATGGTGTTAAGTCTCACCTTAATACCTTTGTTCATGCTTTTAAGAGTCAAGAAAGCATCACCACTACCAGCACACACACACACACACACACACACACACACCACATGCACAAATAAATCTCAAGGAAGCCCATGTGATATCAATGCAAAGATCTCTTGCCCATGAAAGGAGCCTGGATTTTTTTTGTATTGACTGGACTGTCCATCAAGCTTCACTCTCCATTTCTTGTCTTCAGTTGAGCAAATCCATTCACCAACCTCCCCTCAAAGACTCTACAGTCTAGCCAAAAAAGCAAAGCAAGTATCATTACCTAGGAGAGTGACCAATGTGGCTGCCACTGAGATGGTGGAAGGAGATCAAATCTGTAGGACTGGTATGTTAGAAGCAGGGGAGGGGATACATGTTATCTTGGTTTTTTCATAGTATCTCTGTTTTCTGTTTTCATGTAGAGGGGTAGCATATGGATTGGATTTTTTTCTTTTCTTTTCTTTTCTTTGGTTGTGTGTCTAATATGAAATTTTAGCCTGATTTTTGTTTAGTTGAAGTTTGAGTCTTTTGATGTTGTTGATGAAGCTTGGTTTCTTTCCAGCCAGTTTAGTTACTTCTCATTTTTAATTCTTTATTGGTATAACAGAATGTTTCCAAGCTGACTTGTCTCTCAAGTCAAGAGCTCACCAGAGAGAGAAGGGGCCTAGACCCAATTTGAAATCCAGCCACTGGTTTCTGTCAGGTTAGTCCAGAGGTCTGTAGTGGAATGATTAGGAAGGGTCTATGAAAGGGGAGCTTTCAAACAGCTTGGGGATGGTGTAACTAACTAAGCAGAGTAGATGTGAACCCTTGAGCAAGAGCTTGCTTGTTATGTAGGCAAAGACTTGCCAGGAACTCCCAAAGCAGGCTTACTCCTTTGACATTGATAGTGTGAGAGGAGAGGGGATCTTGGACTTAAAATATATCCACATCTCTATGTGGTAACACTCCATAGGCTCTATGCTTCCCCTCTGTCAGAACTGCAAAGCACACTAAAATTCTCAGGATTTAGGCCTTATCTGTTTTTTTTCTGAAGAGTACCTGGGGAAGTTTCTAGGCCTGACACCAGGATGAGCTTAATGATACCTTAATTAGTGACTTATAACCACCACACCAAGTCACCTTCCCACAATTTACCTTTGCTACATGCCCAAACCATCTCCTTTCCTTTGTTCAGTCACTTCATGATTTACTGCCCCTATTCAAATGGTCTATAAGCCCAAATCTGACAAGTTCCTTTATTTTTTAAAGATTTGTCTTATCTTTACTTGTGTGTGTGTTTTTTTTGGGGGGGGTGTACAATGTGTATGCAGGTGCCTGCAGAGGTCAGAAGAGGATATCAGATCTCCTGGAGCTGGAGTTACAGGCAGTTGTAAGCTGCCCATTGTAGGCGCTGAGAACCAAACTCAGGTCCTCTGCAAAAGTAGCAAGTACTCTTAACTGCTAAGTCATCTCTCCAGCTCCGAAGTCTGATGACTTCTTTACACAATTCTGTGTACGTGTGTGTGTGCAAGTTTGTGAAAGACAGAGGTCAGCCTCAGATGTTGTTCTTCAGGAGTCATCCTCTACATTTTTTTGAAACAGAGTCTCTCACTGGGCTCTGGGGCTTGCAGACTAGGCTAGGATGGTTGATTATCTATCTTCACCTCCCCAGCACAATTTCTTTTTGTGAGGCTCTCATTGCAAATAAAAATATTAACATCAAAGAAATTTTTTCACAAGCTCCTGCTAATACTTCACAGGTCCTGCTGGTTAAATATATGAAGATAGAAAAAAGGTCTTCTTCTTTTTTTTTTTTTTTTTTCTTTTTTACAGAGGGAACAAGGAAATCAACAATTACCTTCTCCTTGAATTGTTCTGAAAACTGAGCTTTCCAATATCAAACAAACGGTTCTCTCTACTTTTTAAAAATCTGTGCCCACAATGAGATTGCTCTACAGGTAAGGGTGGCTGCTGTCAAACCTGATGATCTGAATTTGATCCTGGGACCCACATGATAGAGAGAAAGGAAAGCCAACCCTCAAGTTGTAATGTGACCTACACACACAAATAAATATTTGATTTCTATGTTAGTCTTCAGTCATTAAGATAAGTTTGTCATTTTTATGATTATCGAGTTTGTTGTTGCTGCATTAGCTAAGATGCTAAGCTGCCAGCCTGTATGTTTTGTGTCATGGTGCCATCCTATGCAGGTAGTGCAGAAATAGAGCTACGGGTCTGGAAACTGAAAAGTGCCCTGATTCTCCAGAACAATCTTTTCCAGCCCAGTGCCTACTTTATTTTATTGTTTTTATTTTTTAAAGATATTTTATTTATTATTTTAATTTTATGTGTATTAGTGTGTATATGCCTGCAAGTATGTAAGTGTACTCATGTCATCTGATGCTCAAGGAAGTCAGAAGAGGACAATGGATTCCCTGGAACTGGAGTTACAGATGACTGTTAGCTGCCATGTAGGTGCTGGGAACAGAACCCGAGTCTTCAGTAAGAGCAGTCAATACTCTTAACCACCGAACAATCTCACTAGCCTTCCAATTTATTACTTATTTATTAACCTTATTATTATTATTGGTCTTTTTGAGACAGTCTCCCTATAGCCTCCAGCTGGTCTGGAACTTGCTATGGAGACCAGGCTGGCCTGGATCTCACAGACACTGGTGCCACCACACACAGCTCTCCAGTGCCCAACTTATGCAAGGATCCTGCGGGAGTGAGGGGTGAGATAGAGGAGAGCTCCTCCTGGGATACTCCCAGGATATGGGATCAGTCCTTTAAGGGTTTGCTGGGAGACAGAACACAAACCTGACAAACAGGTTTGTATTTCAGCTCCTAACACAAATCTGTTCCCTCAAACAATTCTCTTATGTTTGGTTTTCTTTTAACTTGAGAAGGCCTTTCATTTTTCTTCCAGTCTTATCTTTTCTTTTCCCCCAGCTGGTTCTTAGATATGATCCAGGCCCACCTGTTTATCTTGCAAGCTTTAGAAGGAGCCAGCCATAGTTCTGCCCAGGTTTGATTGCTTCTTTTGTTCACAATGAATTTTGACTGTTTTTTTTTTTTTTTTACAGTGCTGTATTCTATCAGGTCCTTTTATTGTTCCCAAGCTGTTTTTGTAAGTATATGTGTGTCTGATTTTTGGCTCCTATTTGGGAACTGGGTTGATTATTCATGGAGAGATTGAACACCATGATGGGTCAATTGGTCCTTTAAAAGAAATAAGCTAACATTGCTTCAGCTCAGGACCAATGTGGAGCTGGGTCTCAAGAAGCCAATCAATTTCAGTTAAGGAGATTAAAAGTCCCAAGCACATAGAAGTTTGATCACATGCTTTGGAATGTCTGGATTCTTTAGCAGCATGAAAGCAGGCAATGGGCTCCGGAAACACTGGCCTGTATTTTTGGAGCCAATTTCAAGGTGACAACTAGGAGGGAATATAAATGGAAACTTGGCCGTTTTCCTAAGGGATCTGACTGGCAGTTTGGGCAGGATGTTTGCCTTATACAGGGTGGACTTGTTCCGTGTAGTATATTAAACATCAGTAGCAGTGGCCTGTTCAATGCTCAAAGTCACTCCAGACCTAAGCTACGTTGCCAGCCAACCCAAATCTAAGCCTAGACAAAACCAATATCCATATACATTTTATAGTGGATAGACCTACTTATATTCCTCGGAAGCACAAATTATTTCATTATTTTATTTTATTTTTTAAGGCTTCAGAGTCTTTCTAGGCGGAGAGGAAGATCAAGCACACAGGAGCCTACCTCTAGCTGAGGAGCTAGTGACACTTGACAACTGGTAAGGGACAGTCACTGTTCTTTACTGGTGCCTGGCTGGTCGAACATCCTCCAGTGCATGACCACACAACCATGCATATGTGGACAACACTAACTGGACTCATGAGTTTTGTGCTTCCTGGGAGAAGAAAGTCTCCCAGTTGGGCCCTGTTTCTATGCTGGGCACCATAGACTCCTACTTTGGGTTCTAGGTCTCCCTAACTGCTGGGGGGCTCCCTGATGCCCAGACCACCAAGGGGTGGTACAGGGAAGGAACTGCAGAACAACAAGGACAAAAGGCTGGAGAGGGAATGAAATTCAGGAGAGGAGAGAGGCTTTGGTATTCTGTAGGCTGGGTTGACCCCGATTCTGCCTATTCTGTGTTATGGTCTCGGAGCTGGGATCCAATTAGGCTTAGAGGCAGACATGTAGCAAGCAAGGAATTTATTACGATTGCGATCGATATACTTATTCTCCATGGGAGTAGGAGAGGAAAGCGGCCCCGAACTGAAGCAACAGGGTCTTTTTATAGGTCTTTCATGGCCTTCTTCAAGCAAGCAAGCAAGCAAAGCCAAGTACAAAAGAGATTCTGCGGTTGGTCATTAGCACAAACTTATTATAAAATCTTATTAAAAAATCCCATGATATGGTGATCGATCAGTTTCAGGAAATCCACTTCACAAGTCATGATCTGCTGATTTAAAAATACCTTTTGTAATAGAAGAAAAAAATAAATCTTATATCAGTAGTGTAATGGTTGGCCAGCTCTGACCAGCCTCTATGGTCTACTGATTAGAATATTCTTTATTAATTTTAACATGAAAAACACAGATATCAAGACTCAGAAAACACCCCTTTACCTTTAGTAAGAACAGCAAGATTAATGATTCAACTTATATCAAAAACAAAGCTGCAGGGAAAAATAGGGGATCAAAAGTAGGTATATAACAGAAGTCAGAATGAGGTCAGCAAAGTGCCAGCCTCTAACATTCTGGTCTCTGCTTCTTCTAGGTTCTGTACCGGCCCTGAGCTGAACTATGTGGTCAGTTCTTCTTTCTTTTTTAAAAAAAATTTTTTAAGTTATTCTTTGAGAATTTTATACAATTTTTGATTATATTCACCCTCATTTTGGTCCCCGCTTCCAATTACTCCCAACTTCATGTCTTATTTTTTTTCTTTTCTTTTTTAAAAATATGGGGATGGAGAGATGGTTCAGGGATTAAGAGCACTGGCTGGTCTTCCAGAGGACCTGGGTTCAATTCCCAGCACTCACATGGATGTTAACAATGGCTGTAACTCTAGTTCCAGGGGATCTGATACCCTCTTCTGCTCTCTGTGGGTACTGCATGCCATGGGTGCACTTACAAACATGCATACATTCATACACATAAAAACTTTTTAAAATGAATTAAAAATGGGCTGGAGAGATGGGTCAGCAGTTAAGAGAACTTGCTGCTCTTACAGAGGACCTAGATTCAATTCCCTGCACCCACATGGCAGCTAGTAACAGTCTGTAACTCCAGTTCCAGAGGAATTGGATGCTCTCTTCTGACCTCTGCAGGCACTGCACAACACAGGTGCATTTACACACATGCAGGCAATATACTCATACACACAAAATACAAATAGTAAATAATAAAGAGTGAAAATTATTTTAAAAAATAATCCAGTGAGTCCAATTTGTGCTGTCCACATATTCATAGATATGGGGTCATGCACTGGAGCATGGTCAAACAACCAGGTACCACATCACTAAAGAAAAGAGTAGCTATCAGCTCCCACTGCTACTATCAATTCCAGCTGCTATAGCAATACACTATAAATTGCCTTATAAACAAAAGGCATTTATTGCTCAGATCTGGTGGCCAAACTCAAGCCTGATTCAGATAGAGCCTTTTAGGTATGTCCTCACTTGGCAGAGGCAAGGGAGGCTTCTATTTTAAATGTTTTATTTATTACTTTTATTTGACAACTTTAGTATTGTGGGTTTTTCTTGAGCCCAGGTGTGGGCAAGACCACAGTTTTTCTCTGCCAACTAGCTTTTTTGTTCACATTGATGAGGCTTTCCTCAGTCTTTATTCTCCTGCCACACTACTGCTATGGAAAATCTTGAGGTTGCTAAGAACAAAGCAGAAGGATTTATAAAAAGAATCCTGACCACCTAGTTGGAACAATGCTGTGAGAGGGAAGGAACTGGGTACCTCCAGCTCTACCTTCCTTCTTCCTGAGATAAAAACGTATTGAGGTAGGTGGCATAACCCAGCTAGAAGACCTTATCAGGCCACAGAAGGAAGGGGAACTGCTATGCTCTGGGATATGTATAGACTCAGAATCCTGTGTTGGGAATTGGCAAGCCAAATTTGACAAAGATTTGAAGGAAGAAATGGCTATCAGCAGTGGCCACATTAGCCAAGGTATACAAGGCCAGGGGTACAGCATTAGGGTACCAGCATGATCTGTCTTAGTAAGGGCTTCTTCCTGTTTCTGTTCTCACATGGCTTTTCTTTACTGCATGCACCCACAAAGAGGGTTCCTTTATCTTCCTATAAGGACATAAATCCATTACAAAACTCAACTAAACTTAATCAGTTTCTACCTCCAAATACCATTAAATTGAGGGCCAAGGCTTCAGCATAGGGACTTAAGGGGACATAAATATTCACAACAGCAGGTGACATGCAGTCAGAAATCCAGTAGCATTTATGGTCCTATGTGGATCTAAGAGACAAGGATGGCACAGGTGAGGATTTATGATGACTGTGAGCACCTCGTGGGGAAAGGGATGTTCGTTAGGGTTTGAATATGAAATATCTCCCATAGCATAGCGTCATGGTCTTGGTTACCAACTTTTTGGATATGTTGGAACCTGATGGCTCTGTCTGATTTAATCAAACATTGATCCCATGATATAATTAAGAGACATTGGGAGGTGGTATAAAATAGAAGTTGTGGCCTGGTTGGTGGACGTAGGTAACGTAGGTAACCGAGAATGTGGCCTTCAGTTATTCTGGCATTTTCCAAGTCATTTTCCTCTCCCTCTCCTCCCTCTCCCTCTCCCTCTCCCTCTCCCTCTCCTCCCTCTCCCTCTCCCTCTCCCTCTCCCTCTCCCTCTCCCTCTCCCTCTCCCCCTCCCCCTCCCCCTCCCTCCCCCCTCCCCTCCTCCTCCTCCTCCTCCTCCTCCTCCTTCTTCTTCTTCTTCTTCTTTCTCTCCCTCCCTCCCTCCCTCCCTCCCTCCCTCCCCACCATCTGTTTCTGATCCACCATGAGGTGACCAGTTTCCTCCTTTACATTTTTACATGCACCCATCACTATGATGTTTTTGCCCTCACCATAGGCCCAGAACCAAGAGCCAGACTGTGGCCTGAACTTTCTAAAACTGTGAGCCAAAATAAAGTCCACACATTGCCAAGCTTTCTAGGAGGGAACCTCCTGTGGCAAAACAAAGGTTAAAAGGATGGCAGGATGGCAATTCAACCTCAGAGTGTGTGGTGAAAGAATAATGTTAAATGTTCTGTTGAGAGTCACTGGAGAAGAATCCCTGTCCAAAGAGGAGACTGAAACTTTGGGTTGGTGGTGTCTTTCTACAGATGTGCGGCATGTATGCCAAACAGTGGGCATATCTAGGTTTTGGAGTCTAGGACAGCTTGCTTTGTAAGTCTGGTCTTGGGACACAGGGCTGTATGTCAGGAGACTTGGGGCCAGTGAGGTGGCAGCAAGGTTATTGCCATTATTCTTGGTGGCCCATTGTAACTAGATGGTAAGATCCTATTGCTGCAGACACCTAAACTTTGGTAGCAGGACACAGAAAATTCAAACTGGAACTGACTGGGAAATCTTCCTCCCTGCTGACTAGTTTTCATAGTGCTGGAAGGTATTATGGAGGCTGCTGTGGAGAAAATGTACCCAGCATACTATATTACCTGCCAGGAAGATGTGCCCATTGGTACCACAGTGGCATGACTTATGGGGTTAACTAAACTGCTTTCTGATTGGATCTGAATTCTGATTCATAAGAGGGAATTCATACACAGTGCTGTAAACCTGGTCGAGCCTATGGCTAGGGAAGTCATAGACCTTATAGGGGAATCTACTATTATTGATTTGCTAAATGGTATTGCTTCCAAAATGCCTTAAAATATTTATTTTTATACCCATAGATTTGTGCTACTCTCAGTCTTGGACAGAGAAGCTTCTTTTTGCAGTGAGCAGTTGTTAATGAAGAGATTCACTGGTCAAAGTGCTGAGAATAAATGACTGTGAGCCCTAAATGGGACTCAACCCCACACTCTTCTCCAAGACTCAGGGCTGGAAGAGGAGGCAAAAAGAATATAAGAGCTGGAGAATGAGCCAGAGTGCTCTGAAATGTTGTTTTTTAGACATGACATGGCTATTGTACCCATAAACTCACAGCAGCTGTGGTTACCTTCACCAGACCTATACAAGCTCAAGACAGTAAACTCCAGCATGGACAGAGGAGGGGTTCAACAAGGCTTGAAACACCTAGCTAAAGAGCTATTGGCAACTAATGGCTACTGGTGGAAGAAGAGTCATTTTTCTTTAAGTGTGGTCACTTAAGCCCATGTACATATTGACAGCACTATTAAGACTCAGTGGCTTATAAAAACAAAAAGATGAAGACATAAAATTGGGAGGGGGGTGTATTGAGTGGATCTTGGGGGAGCTATAAAGGGGAAATGAGGATGGGCATTATCAAAATACATTACATGTATATGAAATTCTCAAAGATAAAAAAATACATAACCATCTTCCAAATTGGATACATCTTTTGTATTAGAATTAGGGCTATTCCCAATAACCACACTTTAATTACTTCTCAAGCACCCTGCCCCCAAACATTGATGTCCTAAGGGCTGGGGAGTAAAGCTGTACCCATGTACATGTGCATTCAGGGGGTTGGGAGGGTACTACTCATGCAGCCTCAGTTTGTGCACCAGTAAAATAAAGCCTATGCTTTTTCAGATTCGTTTAATCTTAAACATGTGAAAGCTCTGGCTGGGGAGATGGTTCAGCAGATGGCACTTGCTGTGTAAATCCGAATTTAGTCCTTGGGTGTGGTAGTGCACATCTGTAATCCCAGCATCTATACAGGAAATGGGAAGTGGAGATTGGAGAATCTCCTGGAATCCTGGCATATTCAGTGGCACAAAAAACAAGAGAAAACTTGCCTCAAAACAGGTGGAAAAGCACGGACTGAAAAGTTGCCTTCTGACCTCCACACATGTGTCATGGCACAAGTGTCCCTACATTCCCAAATACATCATCCCCACACATACACACATACCATACCCTCAACTCAAAACAAACCCAACAAGAGAAAGTTCATGCTGGGCTGAGCTTGGCCTTCTAAGTGCTGCTGACTGTGGGATTTAATGCATAGTGTGCAACTTTTGCAGGTAAAAATGTATTTACAACACACAGATAATAAAAATCATGTCTACTTAATCTCCCTTGGTGCTCCAAGCTTTAAGTTATGGCTGTATCCATGATGCCTCACAAAACCAAACAAATTAGTGCAAAGAACAGACAGCTAGAGGTCAGCTTTCAAATCAAGAAGGCAAACCAGTAATTCCTTCATAACAATGTTACTTTATCGATACAGTGCAAAGAAAACTATGTTAGAATCTATTGATTCCTTTGAGCTTTAACAATATGATTTCTCAGATCTTAGTCATACACCCCTTCCTCCAGGGGTCCTTTGCGGAAAAGTAGCCAGCAATGAAGAGAATCAGGACTACTACTGGCCTTTGAAATCACACAAGTGGGTATGTTTTAGAATACGAAACACCACCATGTTTACAACAACAAGAATAATAAGAAGCTTCCATGCTTTCTCTGGGAAACAAAATCTATTTGGAAAGAATGCTTCATATCTAAACAAAATTAAAAGCATATTTGACTTCAGACTTATTTTACTACTCTTTCTTGGGCCTAATCAGTTTCAGAACTAGCTCACATTGACACCTATGAGCCAACAAAGGAGAGGAAAAAATATGATAACAACCCAAAGGAATAGGTTGTTTTTTTAAAGACATTGAATCAAGTTTTATGCTGCTAAGTCAATTTATTTATACATACACTATGAGTTTTGTACCTACAGAATTTGTTACTGTAAGAGTATGATAAATCATACCTGACTTATTTGTGAAAAGTAATCTTATGATTTTATTTTCTGAGATAGGAATATATGCAGATGGCATCCGCTAGGACTCCCTGAAACTGTTCTTCAGGTGTGTGATAGAGAGTCTTCTCTCAGATGACCCCCAGCTGTATTGTTGACAATTAAGGGTAAACAGGACATTGACAAATACGGTTTTTCAAATCTTGACACTTGTTAGGCCAATGCAGAACTGCATAGAGAAATAGTTTATAGGAGAGAACAGACTCCTTGGCCAGTACTGGCTAGGTTCCTGGTCCCATGTGCTACAACCACTCACCTATATTTTATTTTTCTTTTATTGTTGTCTAAATTCCAAAGGTCCTGGTGACTGTTGTTTGAACTGAAGTGTCAGGTGCATTCAAAGCTCCAGTAACTTTCTTCTCACCTTACAACTAGTGCATTTTTTATAAAGTGCTGTCTCTAGTTTCCTTTCAAGCTATGGAGAGGATATCCATTTCCTGCTAAGCTGTTAACTGACCATTTTTTTTCCTTCCAAGTAAAGCATTAATCTCCCGAGGCTTGGAAATAGTTTTAACATACATACCACTGAAGCATCAAGTACCTGGAAGATAAAGTTTTCTCTGGAGCTTATCTGATACTTGAGAAACCTAAAATAAGAATGTCAAGATATTTCAGGGTTTTATAACAGTCTCCAAGCAGCAGGCATCACATATTCCACATACATGCATGACTTAACCTTTTATTCTATTTTTTTTTCATTTTAGAAAAGCACATGCATAAATTCCTTTTGAAATATAAAACAGACAACAGACACATGGCACCGTACCCAGTGGTGCTGGGTCCCCTGGCTACTTAGCCTGGTGCTCAGGGGTCTGTCAGTGGGCATGACCAGGAAGTGGTTATGACTACCCCACTGTACCTCACCCCAGTGCACCTCTTACCAGGGGATGGGCCTGTGAGAGGTCACTGTATAGTGCATCCATGGTCAACAGCCATATCATCATGCAGGTGACTATCTGGGCATAGGCAAGAAAGGACAATTAATAAAGAAAATGGCTGAAGAGTCAAGATGGCAAAATTATGGCAAATGGCTATTTATGATAAGATGTCTCATCACTGGCTCCTCCTGGTCAGGGAGAAAGATGTGAAGGCCACAATTACAAAAAAAAGTCAGCCAAAACATTGATAATAAAAACCAACAATAACAAAACATCAAAACATGTACTCCATCTGTCTCCTTGAGTTTTCACTCAGGGAGTGAAAGGTGCCTTGGTTTTCTCAAATATTGATGTCCCTCAAGCAAGAAATTTATTCAAGTCAGAATCATACTATTGCTTTTGTTTGCTGCACAGAAGCCAAAATGCTCTATCTTAAACACAAGTATTGTGTGGCCAGAGCAACAGAGACAAGAAAATAGGAAGCAGCATAACTGAAAGAGTGACCACCTCCCATGAGCCTGGAACTGTTTGCTTTCTGTGAACCTGAGCCTGGGGTTCCTTCTCTGTGAACCTACAGCTATGGTTGACTCTCCTGAGTCTGGAGTTGTAGTTGTTTCCCATAAGCCTGGGGCTGTGTTCTCTTATGGGCTGGAGGCTGTGCCTACCTACTGTGAACCAGAATTATGAGCACCCGCTATGAGCCTGGGGCTGTCATTAACTCCTGTGAACCTGGAGTTGTGGTCCCATCCTGTGAACCTGCTCCTGAGGGCCCCTCCTGGGAGCCTGAAGCAGAGGTCTCCCCCCATGAGCTGGAGCTGTGGCCCTCTTCTGTGACTAGTTATCTGTGGTCCTCTCTAGTGAGCTGGAACTGGGTCCCCTCCCATGAGTTGGAGCTGTGGTTCCCTCCTGTGAACTAAGCTGTGATCCTGACCCCCTCTTGTGGTCCTCTCCCTTGAATCGGGAGTCATGGGCCCCTCCTGTGAACCTGGAGCTGTGCTCTCCTCTGGTGAGTTGGAGCTATGGTCTTCTGTGAGCTTTGATCCCCTCCCATGAACCAAAGTTGGGGTTGTCTCCCTCAAGCTGGAGCTGTAGTCCCTCCCTGTGAGTTGGATCTGTGGTCCCCTCCCATGAACCTGCAGTCATGAATCCCCTCCAGTGTGGTCCCTTCCTGTGAGCTGGAGTCATGGTCCCCTCACATGAGCCTGAAGCTTTGGACACCTACCATGAGCCACAGTTTCCCATGATGATGGAACAGAGTGGAATATGGAGGCCTTCCAGGTGTTGGGCAGCAGTCTTCTCTGAGTGACTACACTCATAACCCTCTTCCCTCAGGCCCTAAGCTGTGCATGGCAAAGGCTTTGCCTCTTATGCCGGAGACAAGGGAAGCCTCTGTTATTTGCAGATTCTAGTCTTGGGAGGAATGATTTTCTGGAATGGACCTCTCACATCCCCCTGAAGCCCAGCTGTGGTCCTCACTTCACATATGATGCTGGGTATCTAGAATCTGATGTTGGACCTCTCCCATTACCAGGCACCAAGAGGCTTTCCATTATTCTTCTATGACTCTTCTACAGCCCCAGTTTGTTTTTGTCTGTGCCCTAACTGAACTTGTAGAGATAAAAATCACAGTCTGGGAAGTTAAAAAAAATAGAAAGTACTATAATAAACTGACATAATTCTCAAACTAAAACTATGTAATTATATTTTAGAATATAAATTGAAAATTCTGCTACTATAATTTTTGAATATTATTTCCTGACAAAACTGTACTACCAAGCTTCAACAATGTAAAATTTGTCACTGTTCCTATGTAAGCTTATTATTCTCTCTCCCTTTCCAAATTCTCCAACCTAGTCCTTCAATGTAATCATGTTACTGCTTAAATAAGGCAATGCTAATAAAATATTTTTAAATTGAAAATATTTTAAAAATATAGAGTATATAGGGGCTGGGGAAATGATTCAGTGGGTAAGAAAGGTGATTGCTGTGAAAGCAAGAGGATTATTTCATAGTCATGTAAAATTCAGGAATAGCAGTGCATGCCTGTAACCCCAGCACTGGGAAGTGAGACAAGCAGATCTTGAGACTTCACTGGAAAGTCAGCCTATCTGAAACTGGAAGCTTCAGGTTCAGTAAGAGACTCTTTCTCAAAGAAAAAAATGGAGGGACTAGAGAAATGGCTCAGCAGTTAAGAGCACTGGCTGCTCTTCCAGAGGACCCAGATTCTCATCCCAGGCCCCAAATGGAGGCTAATAGCCATCTGTAACTCCAGTTCCTGGGGATTCAACCACCTCTTCTGCTCTCTGTGTGCATTGCAAACACACTCATACACATAAACTAAAATTAAATTTTAGAAATACGGTGGAGAGGAGTAGAGGAAGAAACCCATGTCATTCTCTGGTCTCTACACCTGCACACATATGTGTGCATATAACACACACGTACAGAACAGAGAGATGCTTTTAAAATATACAATTCTACCATCCAGAACTAAACACTGTTAATAAGTTCCTTCAATTTTTTTTATTTGCATGCACATAAACATTCAACTTAACACATTGTCTATTCAACACATTGTCTATGACTTTGGTATATAGTTTTTAGACATGCTATCATGAATAATGTTGCCACATACATTGGTTACAGGTCGTTGTGTGGCCATACGTTTACAATTTTCCTATATATACCTAATATTGTTGGAATATTTGGTAACTGTGTCTAATTTTGGGGGAAACTTGGAAACCAATTTTTATTTATTTCTTGTTTGGTTTTTGAGACTGCCTTCAAGAGTACTGGGAGTATGGTGTGTGCCGCCCAGCCCAACTTCAAACAAGTTTTTTTAAAGTGTACACCATTTACACTCCCATCAGCCGAGCAGGAGGAAGATTCCAAGTTCTCAAGTCTTGCAGACACTTGCTCACCTGTTGATTCTAAGCAACCCAATCACTGTGAGGAGGCATCTCATTGTGATTTTGGCTTGTATTTCTCTGATGACAAATGATTGTGAACATCTTTTCACATGTTTTGCCCATTAAAGTTGGGTATTTGTCTTTTTATTTCAGAGTAATAAAAGTGCTTTATATTTTTCAGATACAAGGTTTTTCTAAGACATAGTTTGCAAATATGTCATCCCACTCTTTCTCTTTCTCCCCTCTTGGCCCTCTCTCTCATTCTCTCTCTTTCTCTCTCTCTGTCTCTGATGTGCCTATGTGTGCTGGTGTGCGTGCATGTGTCTGGAAGCCAGTAGTTTGACTTCAGGTGTCTTCTTTGTTCACTGGCTGCTTTATTTGCTGAGGTGATGTCTCTCACTGAACCTGGAACTCACTGACTCATCTAGTCTCACTAGTCAGCTTGACCCAGGATCTTCTGTCTCAGCCTCACAAAGACTGGGGTCATACGCTGCCACTGCCATGACCAAGTGACTTTTACTTGGGTTCTGAGGACCAGAACTTTGGTCCTCACCCTTGTATAGTAAATGCTTTTATCCATTGGGCCATTTCCTCAGGACTTTCCCAGTCTTGTACCTTGTACCAGTCTTTCTCTTGTACCTCAGCTTGGTTGGTTGTGGGTCATCACAAGGTCTGCTCTGTTTGTATTGAGTACATAGTGGCACTAAAATTAAGTGCAGGTGGGAAATAAGCCCACTGCATCAATCAATCACTTTGCAAAGCTGGGTCTGTGAGAGGAAGACAGCAGAAGATGTTCAGTTTCCCCTTCTAGTGGAGCCTTCAGCTGTGAACTAGCCTCCCTTGAGCATATCACATTAGAAAGGCCATCAGGGCCCTTCTGCTAGGCCAGCTAGAAGACACAAACCTTTGATAGCGCAAGGAAGCAAGGACATCCCAGGGGTTTGGGGCCGTAAAACGTTATGAGGATTCCTTAACAAGTACTGTCATGGACACAAGGAGCCCATAAAGGATAAGGCACACCACAGGAGGGCATGGACAGTGTGAGGGCATGGATGGTGTCAGCTCCCAGCTTCAAAGACAAAAGAGTAAGTGAAGATTTGGGTTGACTGTAGCTTTTCTTCTTTTGTAATAAGGAATCAGGGCACCTTTGTCTGTCTGTCTGTCTGTCTGTCTCCAGGTCTCACTACATAGACCAGGCTGGCCTCGAATATACAGGCATCACCTTTCTCTACCTCCCAAGTGCTGGGATGAAAGCAGCAGCTACTCCTCACTACCCCAAGTCTACCACTCCTTACTCTTTAACCAGCTCAAAGTTCTAATTTTGAAACAGATCCTTAAGTAACACCCCATGGAACCAGATCCTAGTCTGGGTGTGCTACATGCTCTGAACAGGGGCTGGGAGGGGCAGCCCTTGGGAAATGAAAGGAAGAGGGTACCAAGTGAGGAGCAGTGCTCTCCTGTGTTCAGAAAGAATAAAGTAACAATGCTTTAACAACCACTTTGCATCGGAGAAGGCTGATTCTTCCTTCTGATATGCTGTTTCTATAGAAGCAGGGCTTAACCTTCTAAGTGAAGAGGCAAAACTTCTGAGAAGGATCACCAGAGTATTTATAAATACCTTTTAATATCATTGACCTCATAAACATAGGAAGACTGGTTTGCACTCAAGGCACATGTGCATTCAATTAAAGCAATTTATTGTATTTTTCCACAATGGACATAAAGAGCATCTTGGGTATTGATATCACACAACACAATGTTATACACCATTTTTCACAACTAGCTTTGCATTGAATCCTTTTTAAAAAAATAACAATAATTTAAAAATCTAAACATACATATTAATAGAACATATGTACATAAGATTGAGACTTTCTTTGCTAAGAAAGCGTATAAAAAGGATTTCTAAACATAGTCTGAACACCAGTCACAGTAAATTAACAAAAAATGCAATTTTAATTTACAAAATATGATTTCACTAGTGCAGTTTTGATATGCCTTTCCAACTTGGGAATCCATTATACTTCTCTGTATGTCAGAACAATCCCTTTCCCTCCTCAAGTACTGAAAACTCCAAGCTGTCACCCAGCCTTGGAAGGAAGTGCTTTTGAAGGTTCACGGTGCATACTGAGCAGATTTATGGTTCTAAGTAAATGTTTCTACCTCTGCTAGCAACAAATTCATCATTGTTTAATACAGTGAAAAGTCACTAATTAATCTTTTCTATTCCCTTGAGGAATATTTCATTCTGGGATGCAGAAGACAATTTTTTTAAGCATCTGCTGCAGAATTAAATAAAAGTCATGGACTGTAGGCAGCTCATCAGACCATGTGATAAAATGAAGGGGCAGGTTTTAGGAAGGGATTAGGACTGGCTAGAAATGGAAACAGGTAACTAAAAGGTATGATGGGAAGAATTTCTCTGGGCCATCCTGGTACCTTCCAAAGGAATAGAAATAAAAGCCACACATGTGAGACATTGCTGTCTAGTAGCAGGCCGATTCTACAAACCACAACTAAAAAAGGCTTTTATCACATTAGAGGGATATCATATGCCATCTTCAGTAATGAGCTAGCCTCAGTGGAATGCTGTCTCACCCTGGGGTGTGGGGGTGTCCTCCTATCTTTAGGTTCAGTTTTTTAGTGTGATGTGACATAATACTTTGAACAGGACTAAGGACATCTTGATTCTATGCCCAGCTGGCCGTGGGAGGGAACTCGACCTTGAGCAACCATTTATGCACTCCTCAGTTCTCTACCAGCAAAGCACTGAATATTGGCTCTAACCTGTGGCTGAAACAGATATTACGGAAAGGAGCTAAGTTGCTGTCATGGCAGCTTTGAACACTGGGGGTCACATTTCTTTTATGCCAGTTTTGGCCTTTATATCAAGTGCCAAGATTCATGGCAATTTACATGATAAATGAGGTGTAAGTGTGATATTTTCTAAATAAATGATATTTTCAATGCATTATTTCATTAGAGAAAGAAATGTGGAAGGTAAATATTTCTGTAAAATAAATACCCACACGGCAAAAGATCTCTTTAAAATAAACCCCGATTTCCTCATGTTGGTTTAACATAAAGTAGGGGGCAAGCATATCAGAGACCAAATAAACTATAGAATATTAAATACGAACGGTGTCAAAACCCCGGACTACTCAGTTAAAACCATGTTTAAACAGTTGTCAGCTACCAAGCAAAAAACTGGTTACCTTGACTCAATTATTTTGTCATAATATCATCATAAATTATGTGAAAATTTTTTGTTTCTTAAAAATTCATACACCATTTGAACTTGTTTAGTTCTAAATGGTTACTTCAGGTTATTATGACTGGTATCATAAATGATTTCATTTAACAAACCAGAGCGATCCTGTCTCCCCAATCTTCTTCTTCTAAGCTGAAGGTTTACTTAGTTTTAGTCTTCATAAGCACTCTGTCAGTCCTGAAAAGAACTTGTTTCCTTCACATGCAGCTAAGTCACTTATAATGAAATAAATGTCTTTAAAGCCTGTGTATTTACACCAAGACTATGAATGAATAAAAACAGGAAGAGAATGGCTTCTTCATGATGGACAATGAACTCAGTGAGCACACACTGGACTTTTAAAGGGAAACAACTCTAAAACTTTTTTTAAAAAAAACATCGGATACCAAATTGGAGGTATGATATAACACATTACAAAGAAGCCACTGGGAATTATTCAGACAGGACAAGTATATGCCACAGAACACTCACACTTTGCAGGAACCTGAACTGCTTTGTGGATCTTTGAGGAAACAGAAGAGGATGCTAATGACCAAGGTTACTAAAATGCAAGTCTAGGAAATGAAACCTGGTTCTGGGTCCTCCGGGATTTCTCTCCTGGTGACAAATATGTTACCTACAACAGAGACAAGACAATGAAGGGGAGCTTCACTACAGTAGAGCTGTACAACTTATCACATGGTCAGAGCTAGGTGGAAACAAGAAAGTTTACTACGGGGGGTGGGGAACTAAGCATTCAGTCGAGTCTCTAATTTTGTTAAAAGAAAAGAGTAGTTTCAAGAATTAGGAATTTGTAATGACTCTTTTTTAAAAAGACAAACAAACAAGAAAGTCCATGAGAGCTGCAGCAGTCAGGAGGCAAGAGGCAGGTAGATCTCTGAGTTGAATGTCAAAGAGTTTCAGGCTAGTTGGGGCTACGGGTAGACACTGCCTCAAACAAGCCCCCCCCACCCCAAGAATGAGTACAAATATATGTTATCAGAAGTAACATACTGTCTAGTAATAGAAAAGAAATAACTCTGATTTTCCTGCAAACAATATCCCACAGCAAGGTGACACATGAAGATTTGGAATAGAATGGAAAAATACTTCCAATTGTAAAACTAACAACTCAGGAGACAAGTTTCATGTATTTAATCTCCATTAGGAAAATAAGCCAAACAGAAAAGTTGAGTGTGGGGAAAAACACCCAATAACAGTGGTCTCTGAATTAAATAATAGTAACTTAAACTTTCTTCTTTACACTTTCTAAAAAAGCACATAAAAGAATGCTAAGTAATGATATAACTGCTAAGCCCAGATGAATGCCACCTTATTTCAAATTCAGAAGCCCCATCTTCAAATTTTAGAAGGGATTATTTTGATTTGATTTTCTCTATACTTAAAAAAAATGTCAACTATTTTCAGACCCCAGGAACAAGTCCTTATCCAGCGCTCCTTCTACATCTGTGCAACAGTGTGTAAGTAGTTGTTTCTGCCTCATGCTAGTCCACTGACCACAGCATTGTGCTGATCAATGGTGGCTCACTGAACAGGATAACACATTTTGATGAGTGTGATGATGCATGCCTATGGTCCCCAGAGGTGGGAAGTGGGGAAAACAGGACCAGGAATTCAAAGACAGAGGCAAGTCTGGGTTCCATTAGATCCTTTTTTAAAAACAACAACAACAAAAGATTTATTTAGCTAGTTCATTCTATGTGTATATGTGTGTACCTGAGTGTATGTATGTGCACCATGTGCACACAGGCAGTTATGAACTTCCATGTGGGTGCTGGGATCCGAACCTGGGTCCTCTGGAAGAGCAGTAAATGCTCTTAACCATCGAGTCATCTCTTCAGGCCTCCATGAGACTCTTTTTGAGGCTCAATGGTAGTAGCTGGAGACAAATACCATCTGACCATCTGAATACAATTTTACCCTGGACACTACAGGTTCACAGCAAAATAAGGACATTAAAAATAATAATAGTGTTACTAAATCTTTACAGAACTGTTGCTAGCTCAGATAAATGCTATACTATCAAAATTACTTAATTTAATTACTTCAAAATTTGAGCGCCAATTTGTGACTTCTTTCTCTCTTTCCCAAAATGATAAATACTCAAAATATATATCATGCTGTTTAGAAAATTGAACCAGTATTATCAGTAGTCTTCAGGGGTGTTCTGCTTCCTTCATTATGACCTCACAGCCTTAGCAGAATTAAAGAAAGGAATTTGACAAATGGGCTAAAATTGCACTGAACTTTGGGTAGACTGAGGACAAATGCTCTAACTACATGTGCACCATGTGAAGACCGAGAGACACTGAAATGGACTCCTAATGGAACTGAGCATCCATCATCTCTTAGGATCTTTAAGAAACATACAGAGAAAAGCTGACTTTGGCTTAGGTATAAAAAAACCTCTATAGTGTAATGGCTGGGAGTCAAGGGGCCTGGGTTCCAGCCAAGGTATCACTAGCTGTGAGACCTTGGGAAAGTCATTTAATGTTTTGGGCCTCAAGCTTTTCTCCCTGAAAAATAAAAGGACTGGATAAAAAGGAGGGATTGGATCAGATGATTTCTCAAGTTCCTTCTCACTCTCAGATTTCTTGGCAACTTTTTCAGTTCCCTGAGGCTGTTCTAGCATCCCTAGGCTCAATTTTTTTTTATCTGAAGCATCTCTGCTTCCATCTTTAGAAAGTGAAATGCAAAGGTATTACTGCAAGAGGCATGGTCTTCACATAATAAAGCAAAAGCTCATGGTGTCATGTGATATAGAGGTGTAGATGCCCAGGGGACAACCAGAGGGGCAGAACTAAAAATGTATGACATTTCTCCAAAAGGCCCTCCTGAAACACAATCTTATCATTATGATTTATATTTCCTGCACCTATTAAAAATAGGCCAAAGGTAATAATAATACAGCCAGTATGAGTTACCTGGTTATTCAGAGAATGATAAATGGGAAGGAACAACAGAGATCACATACTCAATTGTCTTAATTTACAAACATGGAAAGAGAGCCAAACAAGGAAAGAAATCCCTTTTATCTAATGACTATAGATAGTAAGAACAGTAATATAGGTAGGCTCTTTTTGTATCACATGATCCATTTCATTTCTATATCCACTGATCTGTTCCTTAGCTGCTCAAGGCAGAGAAAGCAAGACATCATTTACATGGCTGGGCTGCTCTGAAGTTCTCTTCACCTATGGCTCTGCCTTTAGTGGCCACCTCAGGAAGTGTGCTATCAAGAACATGTAACCACTAGGGACTCTCCCCAAAGTTCCTGCACAGACTAGATACTCCGTTCATATTTTCTGAGCTTAATTCAAATCTTACCATAGCAGATCTAGAGGGAAAAAAAATATCAAGTTGGGCTTCTACAGTCAGAGGTTTCTTTGGGGTGTCTGGATTTTATGGATTGAATCCAGGTATTCTTTTGAGGGCAGTTAACAGGAAGTCCTGAGACAAGTGAGGGGATAAATTATTTGCCTCCACTCTCAGGTGTGAACTGATATGCAGGTAGGAGGCCAGGGTCAGAGGTATTAGTATTACTTGAGAGTCCTGCCATGTGAGGTCAGAATGGTGAGTTCGTGCATAACAAACACTTCAGTGCTGCTCTGTTGCATTCCACTGATCTGGTTCAAGTACCAGAAGTGTGTTGGTCACCCTGGAGGGTTATTCAACCACACAATTAAAGCACAGGAGTATGAAGAGTGCTGATGGACTGCCTCTCAAAGTCCTTTTGGTGGGAGAATTTAGTCACATGAAGTTGGTAGTCCCTGTTCTAAAGCTAAATATTATTTCATGTTAAAATATCTTTTAAATGCTCAAAGGCTTGAAGAGGCAACATGTTGTGATACTGAGTCCTTAGGATTTGTATTTTGGAGATTTTTATAAATATGAAACTGTGAGAAAAATGTTGCTTTTCATATTCAACATGAAAAACAGCTCTGAAGCTAGGACCCTGAGAACTCTGAATGTGATGGCCCGGAGCTACTATAGAATCTGCTTGCTCAAGCATTTGGAACCCTAATGTTAAGGGCATTTTCAATACAAATGTTTCCTTGCACTGTATTTCCCAATGAGTAATGGAATGTAGATTATGTTTTACCTGTTGGTGGTAGAGAAATGCTGTCCAGTCTTTCATCACCGTCAGCTATCTCTGCTGGTTACAAACATAAAACACAAATTTCATTAGTTGTATGGAGCTCATTCATTTTGCTGAATACAGGAATACAATTAAAATGACTCCAGTGTACATAGCAGCTTTCGTCTTTCTTTTCCCCTTTCACTTCATTTGGTTCACATTACAGATTTCAGCATCATTATTTAAATAAAACTTTGTTTAGATGATTATAATGGCAGAGAATCGACCTTCCTACATTAAAACTAAAAATCTTCAGAGCCTTATTTTGTTAATTATTGGTGTTTTCAGTTCATTTTCACTTATTTACATAGACTGAAACATCCAACCAACAGCAGGGGAGGGTGTGGACCAGACACATCACTGAAGGCATATAAATCAATGAATTTTTGTTTCAGAATTATACTTTCTACTCTCCCAAACTGAGCCACTCCTACTGGGACTTCTCAGAATAAAGCTTTTTTTGACAGGCCTGGAAACTCAGGTCCTTGGAATTGCCAGGATAACTCTGATATCCATTCAGGCAAAAAGAAAGTAATGGAGAGGAAATAGACATTTTTTCAAAAGATTCTTCATTTTTGTGATTTTTAAATTCAGAACTGTGTTGGTGAGATGGCTTAGAGGGTAAAGGTACTTGTCACCAAGTCTGAGGACTTGACTTGCATTCCTGAGACCCACAAGGTGCAAGAAGAAAATGCTTCCTGCAAGTCGTCCTCTGATCTTCACACATATGCCTTGCCATATATATCCCCATAAATAATGAATAAAAAGAACTAAAATATAAAATGCAAACCTGCTCCTCTGCTATATATTTAGGAATTTTGCAAAGGATAATCCTTCAGTCACAAACTCCACCCCCTCCCCAAACCCAAACAACAACATCAACCTTTCCTTAAATGCAATGTGAAAACTCTTAAGTCTCCTGAAAACTCAAGGGAGTGTTACTTTCCCCTAATGTGCTGGGGACAAAGGAAACATTTGCATATGGTTGCTGGGATAATTCTGGTGGCACCCTCTATATTTCAGGGCTAGTGGTTTCCCTGACCCAGAAAGTTCCCTACCAGTGGCATTTGCAAACGTAAGGCCAGTGAAAGAAGGGCTGCCTTTCACTTCACCTTGTAGTGTGGAATGGTAGAAAGCAAAAGCAATATTATATTCTCATTTTCATTCTTGCTGCTTTTAACATAATCATGGACAGACACAAGAAGAAATGTCCCAAATTTTCTATCTCTAGTTCATCCTCTGGTTTCTTGTCCTTACTCGGGTAGATCTTGCATCCATGAAAGGCCCAGTGTCTGCTGGTCCACTTGATTTAAAGCAAAAAGAAAACACAAGGAAGAAAACAATGGAACAGCATGCCAGTTTTGGTTGGAACAGACTAAAAACCATTAAAAATGATGTAGGCTAATTTTTAATAGCATGAAAGTGTGTTAGTCAAACAGGAGGATAAATGGCATGGCCAATTAATGTAAAGTGATTTATAGAAAAGACATAAGACATACTAAAAAATCTCTCTCTCTCTCTCTCTCTCTCTCTCTCTCTCTCTCTCTCTCTCTCTCTCTTGGAATCTGCCCATGTGGAGGCTCAAGGAGTTCACCATTTCAGATAGATTTTTCAGGTCAGAAAGCCCTTGGATCTGCCTGTCTCTGCCCCAACCGTACCACTGGGGTTACAGATGCTTGGCAATGCACCTGTTTTTTTTATGTGGGTATTTGGGGATCTAAGTTCAGATTTTCATACTTGCACAGCAAACACTTTACCCACTGAACCATTTCCTCAGCTTATTTCTTTAAAAAAAAACTTTTTATATGTTAAAAACAATGAATGTATGTCATCTATATCTAGAAGGAACCATTTCCTTCTGATTGATTTGAATGAATTTGAAAGGCAAGTAGACTACATAGTTGTTTTCTCATTACCAGGGTTTAAAAATTCATCAATAATAATAAATAACATGAATAGCCACCACTACCTTTAAATGCTTACCTGTTACTGAGCACTTTATGCACAATCTGTCACTGAACTCATAGAAAGCCCTACAGTGCAGGTCTGTAGTTGCCTTCAACTTAACAAATGAAGAAATACTGAGGTGTATGAGACAATGCCAAGACTGGGCTGTCGGTCTCTTTGATATTAATAATTCAAACACATCCATCATCTACACCATTATAATCTATTTTATTTCTTACACAGGGTCTTACTATGTATCCCTGGCTGGCTTGGAATTTACTATGTAAGCCAGGCTGGCCTCATAGAGATCCACCTACCTGTTCCTCCCAAGTGCTGAGATTAAAAACATGTGTCTCAATGCCTGGCCTTTATAAGCTTTTCGTTTTCACTTTTGTCTTTTTTGGTATTTATTCATTTTTATTTACTATTTTAAAATATATTATTTTTAAATTTCTGTGTATGAATGTTTTAGTTGCATGCATGCAAGTGCACCCATGTTGTGCAGTGCCTATGGAGGCCAGAAGAGGGCTTCATATCCCTGGAACTGGAATTACAGATGGTTGTTAGCTATGTGGGTGCTGAAAGTTGAACCCAGGTCCTCTGCAGGAACAGCCAGTGCTCTTAACCATTGAGCTATCTCTCCAGGTCCTCATTTTTATTTTTTAAACAACAGTATTGTGCATAGTTAAGGTAATTTTTAAAGAATATTTTATTTATTATTTTTATTTTTTATGTATATGAGCGTATTGCCTGCATGTGTGTAAGTGTGCCCATGTCCTGCAAAGTCCACAGTCAGAAGAGAGTGTCTGTTTCCCTGAAACTGGAGATATGGACTGTTGCTAGCTGCCATGTGGGCGCTGGCAATCAAACCCAGGTCCTCAGCAAGAGCAGTTAGTGTTCTTAACTGCTGAGCCATTTCTCCAGCTCCAGTTAAGGTAAGGCAATTTTTTAAGTCTTCTAGTTTTAGTTAATTTTATATTTTGGCAATTAGGTAACTTTAGTAGTTACATGCACAATGTAAGTCCCTTTGGGGTGTGAGGTGAGCTTCCCTTTGTAATTCAACTATCCTTACTTTCTGTAAGCAAGCCTATGAAAATATGTGCTTTTGTCAGAGCAGAGCATGCACAACAAATATATGTAAATTATTACATATAAATTAGCATATGCTGGCTGCAAGAACAGGGACCACGTGTCATGGGTGAAGAACATCAGTGTGTTATTTAAACTTAATTATAACATCTGTTTATGACAAGTTCATAGCCTCTCTTCCATGGAGACAATCAAGTTGTAAAATTTGGAAAAGACTGAGTGAGTCCAATAAAAATTTTGTGGCAATGACAGCTTTACTCTCAGACCTAACACAAATAATAACTTGTGATTTCAACTCTGAGGAAGTAATCTAATGCAAATGATAAAAATCCACAACAGGAAAGGAATCATTCTAGTTACAGAAAAAATTATTACATGTGATGAGAACCCCAAATGAATTTCTGTTTGGATTTGCATAATGACTTCTCCAATCGGCATTGGGCACTTCCTTTTTATACAAGCAGTGCAGACTTCCTTAAGTGGTGAGCTGATTAACTTTGCCCCGTTTCTACCTAGTTCTAGGCACTGAGCAAAATATGGTAAATACGGCAGAAGTGTGGAATAACTATGACACTGTTTCCATTGTTATTTATATATATATTTATTTATTCATTTATTTATCTTTTTGAGACAGGGTTTTCTTGTAGCTCCTGCAGGCCAGAACTCACCATATAGACCAGGTTGGTGCTGACCTCACAGAGATCCACCTATCTTTGCCTCCCTAGTGATCGGATTAAAGGGCTTGTGCTATCGTGGCAAGCCTGTACTGTCATTTTGATCGAAAATAGGGCAAAAAATTCAGGAGTCAGTCAGATTATTGATCCTGGCCTCTTGCAGGAAAGGCTCTTGTTTTCATTTGCTGGGGTCCCACTTCTGTGCTGTCTAAGGAGTTTCACACACTGAGAGACAAACTC
Organism: Eospalax fontanierii; assembly: GCA_035773235.1. Taxonomy (NCBI): domain Eukaryota; kingdom Metazoa; phylum Chordata; class Mammalia; order Rodentia; family Spalacidae; genus Eospalax; species Eospalax fontanierii. The sequence goes on along the minus strand of CM069540.1, from coordinate 64,858,015 downwards.
TCTCTGGTGGGTATTGGTGGTGCCATCTTTTTGTTCTGGTTTGGCCTATATATCAAGGGTGGTTCTGTCTTATAGTCACCCTTCTTCTTGGTTGTTAAGATAACATGCGCAAAACATAATAAATATCCAGGCAGAGCAAGTAAACCTACTGATCAAAAGTTACAATGTTTTTTTGTAGCTGGGATTCCCTCCTGAAAGTTAGAGCTGCCGCCTCCTCCCGTGAACCTGGAGCTGTGGTCCTCTACCATGATCCATGGTTCTACATTCCTCTGTTGTTAGGCTGATGTTGGAGGAAAGTAGAAGATGGAGGATGTCCTGAGGTTGGGCAGCTATTTCAAGTCTTCTTTGAGTGACTGCATTCCCCACAGCTCCTCCATGCCAGGTTCAGGTTGCACATGGCTGAGTCTTTGCCTCATATGCTGGGAGCAAGGGAAGCCTCTGTTATTTGCAGATTATGGTCTTGGGAGGATTGATTCTCTGGAACAGACCTCTCTCCTCCCCTGGGGCCTGGCTGTGTCCTCATTCCAAAAGTGGTCCCGGGTATCCAGGCCTTGATATTGGACCTTTCCCATTATCGGGGACCAAGAGGTTTTCCATTATTTTTCTATTAATCTTCTACATCCCCAGTGTACCTTCACCTATGCCCTAACTGAATTTCTCGAGATAAAAATCACAGCCTGGGAAGTTTAAAAAAGAAAGAAAGAAAGTACTGTAATACCTAAAATGATATAATTCTTGAACTAAAAGTATGTAATTATATCTTAGAATATAAATTTGAAATTTCATATATTTGCTTTAATTTTAATTTACAAATTAAAATGTACTACCATGCTTCAACAATGTGAAATTTGTCACTGTTCCTATAATGTGAGTTGCCATTCACTCCCTTTCCAGATTCTGCAACAAAGTCTTTCAATATAATCATGCTACTTCTTAAAGAAGCAGTGCTAAGAAAATATTTTTAAATTTTAAAAAGTTACAATGTCTTGAATCAAATCTCCTGATGTCTCTGGAACAGAGTTGGACAATCTTCTGTGCTGAGTGAAGAGCTCCCGGAGTGTGGGGGACCAGCCTACAATTTGGGTATCTTTCTGGGGAAAAAAGCAAATGTGGGTGTGGGGTAGCACTTGGGATGTGAATTGTGAACAGAAATGCTGTGGTGGTTAAGAAATAGTCACTGGCCAGTTTATCTGAGGGAAGAACAAGGGGAATCAAGAGAGGCACATGCCTATTGTATACACGTGTGTGTGTGTGTGTGTGTGTGTGTGTGTGTCTGTGTGTGTGTGTGGTGCTGGAAAGAGGGGAAAAGGAAGAGAGACCAGGACTTAACCCTGATCTGATAAGAGGATTAAGATCTGTTTATGGATAACAGTGCCATTGTTTGACTGTGAAATGCCATACCCCGACCCTTACCTCTGGCTCATGTGTTTGAGTACTTGGTTCCCAGCTGGTAGTGCTGCTTTAGGGGACTGTGGAACCTTCAGGAGGTGAGGCCTGGCTGGCAGAAGTAGGTGACTGGGGTGGGCTTGAGTTATGGCCCAGCACTGGTTCCAGGGTTCTAGCCTGAGGCTCTCTGCTTTCTATTCTGTATAGATATGAGGAGATGGGTAGTCCCAGCCACATTCTCCTGCCACCACAGAGTCACTTTCCTCATCATGATGAATTGTATTCCCTCAAACCATGAACCAAAGTAAATCTTTCCTGTCTTGAGTTACCTTAGTCAGGTATCCTATCAGAGCAATGAGAAATGCACACAGGTGGTGAAGGCACTGGAAAAATGAAGTTCAAAGTGAACTTATTTTCATCTTGTATCCAGCAAGAGTGCTTCTCTGCTCCCTGAGAATATCCTTCTCCAATATCTTGTAGCTTATTAGAATTTCTACCTTCAAAGGTTCTCTTAAAACTTAAAATTTTTAGGTCCTTCAGAGACATGCACCACTCTTCTTAGTGGAAGGTGCATGCTCTGGAACACGAAGCCCTCTTCTCCTTTCTCAGGTGGTCTCTGCAGCATTTCAACTAAGAGCATCAGTAGTTATTAAGCTTAGATAGTTCTTTTTTGCTTAAACTCTGAGGGAGCTGATAGAGTGTTCATATCTCCCCATCTGTTCCCACCAGTCCCAGGGAAGGAGAAAGGGGACTGTCACCTGAATAGGGATTTGCTGGCCTGCCTCAGGCTCGTTCAAAGTCAGTAGCACTGCTAGGACCAGGGCGTAAGAGACCAAAAGTTGCAAGGTGGCTGGCTCTTGGTACGCTGGTGCTTTATCTTTCCTTTAGGCTCATAGATACTAGATTTAGGTCTCTTCATCACAATGCATTTTTGACACTGAGGTACTGAAGTGGAAGTTATGCTAGTATATTAATCTTCCCAGATGTATTCCAGTTAATATACTTTGGGTGAGGTAAGGCCAAAGGATATGAGATGCTGACAAAGTGGAAGTAGGAAGATTTTAAGATGACCATGAAGTACACCAGGACACTGTTTTCTGAGGACAGAGCTTAGGGAAATTGCCACCAATTTCTTCAGGATTTCATATAATATTGACTAGACAAACAAGGCTTCTTAGTTGTAGACCACTGTGTCTTCCTTTCTGGATTTACTAATGTTTCATTGAATGAGTATTCAAATAGTTCTTGAGAGTTTGGGATACAACCATATCTCAGAAACTGACTCTGCCCTAGAGGAGTTCATGGTCCAGTGGAATAAATAGGAATGTGACCCTTCAGGAGGCAGAAGGGGAACCTTCCTTTTCAAGAAAAGGAAACCTCTAGGGTACTTATGAAAAGTGGAAGGGGTTTCCTGGGAGAGGGAACATTAAGAAGGTGGAGAGAAAAGCCCATTTTAGGACCAGGGAAAAGGACAATGTGGCTGGCAGGGCCTGAGGCTTGTTGTGACAGAGAAACCTAACTGGAGAAGAGTAAGGCTGCACTACGAAGGTTTCAGGTAGCAAACACATCTTAGAGACTGCTGCGGTTTGAACATGTCCCCCAAAGATGACACACTGGCGGCTCAATCCCCAGTGCAGCAGTACTGGGAGGTAAAGCCTAAGGAGAGGCCTTCAGGAACGGTTCATGTTGTCACTGTAGGACTGGCTGCATGAGTTTGGTCCTCCTTTTCCTCTCACTCTCTCTTATTCTTCCTCTCACTCTCTCTGTGCCTTTCTGCCATGAGCTGATGCAACAAAAAGGCCCTGGACAGCTGTAGTCCCTCAGAGGTCTTGGGACATCCAGCCTCCAGAACCATGAACCAATATATTTCTGTTCATTAAAAATTAACTGGACTTTGGTATTTTGCTCTAGCAGCACAAAACACTCAGGCAGAGATGCCATCTTATCATTTTGTAGAGATGTTTTCACACACCTCCATAATATCCAAAATGTGTGACACTTCATCTTCCAAAGTCTGTCTTCCAAACTGTCTCACATTGCAGTCACAGAAGTCCCCAAGGCTAGTGTCAGGATAACCTGCATTTTTTTGAGTTTATTAGACGACTAAAAATTATGCATATTTATAATATACAACATATTTTGAAATATGTATACATTATAGAATGAGTAACTGTGCTAATTAGTGTATGTATTACTTCACACACCTGTGGCAAAAATATCTGAAATGTATGCTCTTAATTTCCAAGTATATTATGAACAACACTGTTAGTCATGATGTCACAGAACATATCTCTGGACTTTCTCTTCTTGTCTTACCAAAATTCTGTTCTTTTGACCAGAAACTCCCTTAGTTTCCTAGTGATTACCCTGCTATGCAATGTTTCTGTAAGTTTTTAGATTCCTCAGTGAGGCTACATGTATTTACCTTTCTGTGTTGGGCTTGCTTCAGCTAGCATAAGGTTCTCCATGTTCATGCAAACAAAAGAAATTCCTTCTTTTTTAAAGGCTAAAATGCATTTTAGCTGTGTATAGATACTACATTTTGTTAGATGATCCATGGGTGACACTTAATGCTTTATAGTGGCTAAGAATTCAACAAAGCACTTCTGTAATCACTTCTTTTACTGCTTCTTCATACCTGAGCCTCTTTTTAACCTTCTTCTGGCCAGTTTAATTTGATCCTGTAGAATCTGTACCCAGTCTCTTGGGCCAGGAAGTTTATCCACGTGATTAGCAGTACAGTACTTTTCTGTAAAGACTGAAAGAAAACAAGAAATCTATTAAATACTTCACCACCAATAAAAAGCTGCAGACCTAAAATAGGAACATAGTCCAAAAGGAAAACAAGTCTATTTCTTTTCTTTTCTGTTGCTCAGAATTTAACCTAGGAACATGCACATTCTAAGCAGACACTTTACCATTGAGCTACCTCCTCAGGCCCCAAAATGATGTAAAATCCATAGTCTTCCCTATTTGCATTATACTCTTTCAATAAAGATGGCAATTAGCTGGGCCCTGGCTACATATGGTTCAACATGAAGTTGGCTGGAAACATTAAGCAATTCACATAGAAAATGTTTTTATTTGTTCATACTGTATGTGGTTTTATAGGCAAAAAGAAAATGCTTCATAGGGCTCTGCCGGTCCTATACATGACAAAATTAAGAAAGTATGTTGAAGTCACCAATTCAAAATCAAATGCAACAATACACAAAGAGATGTGCTCATATGAACTCAGTACTCAAAATAAATAATAATGCACTATATCTTAATTAAATTCTAAGACACAGTCTAGGCAGAATTTCTAACACTATTCAAGTCAACATTACATATACTAGGCTAGCTGTGAGGAAAGATCTGCCCTATTAAGCACAAAAAAATGATGCAGAATCATAGGGCAAGACAAAGAGGCCGGCTAATGACCTCAGGAAAGCTGCACACTCTGTGCCCGCATGGGATATGCTGCACTTGACATTTCTGCCTCACACTCTGCTCCTGAGCATTTTTAAAACTCGCCTTTTTACTTTGCTCTTTGTAAGGTCAGTATCTAGTCTGCAGTCACGTCACACTGCCTTTGTGATATTTAAAATGCTGGTAATTTCAATGTTTTTAAAGATTTCTTTTAAAATGAAATGACAAAGGAAAACATTGACATTCAACTATACAAAAACTGAAATTTCCATTGAATGAACACTTCAATAGATCTACAAAAAGCTGGCCACAATAAATATGCCTGAGAATGTTCAATATTTTTGTCTATAAATAAAAGAGCAACTTCAACAATCCCCAAAGATTAATGGACAGAGTATATCTGAAGTAAAAAATACTAAGAAAAATGATCAACAAATATGTAAGTCAAAGAACTGTAAAACATACTTTTTACAAGTACACTAAGTTAAAAAACAGTATCAAAAAGCCTATATTTGATAGTGAAAAAATGTGGTGAATTGGTTCAAACAGTACTATAGGTTGAGTCTGGAAAGATGACTCAGCAGTTAAGAGCACTGGTTGATCTTGCAGAGGACCTGGGTTCAATTCCTATAACCCACATGGTAGTTAACAACTGTAACTCTAGTTCAGGGTATCCAATGCCCTCTTCTGGCCTCCTTAGGCATTGTACATACATGGTGCACTTACATACATGTAAGCAAAACATATACTCAAGATAAAAATAAATAAAATTTAAAAAATTACTATTGGCATAAAACTATGAAAATCTTCTTGAGAAATACATAAAGAGAATCCTAAAATTCTTAACACCCTTGGTCTATAATATTACTCCTAGAAATGTGTCCTAAGGAAATCATCTAAAAGATTTAAAAAGCCATGTATGTGAACTCAGTTGTAAGTAATCCTACTACACAGGAAAAGATAACAACAGCCATGGGGAGGACTGATCTGCAGGTGGCCCAAATGAAGCCAGAGGGATCCCTCAGGAATATGGTTGCTCCAGTTAGACAAGAATCTAGAGCAGAGCATGGGCATTAAGTGGTAATAGTACTATATAGTAGATTATGTGGTGAATCAGTACAATACAGTAACCATGAAAGGGAAGATTTTTGAGGTGAAAGGTGGAGCACCACAGGTCTTAGGTGGGCTGTATGTAGCATACCCACATGCAATTGGCCAACAGAAGGATAGGAAGGCATGAGGGAAGAAGGTTGAAAACAGTGGTATGTCTTTTTGAGTCTTTGGAGACTGGTGCCAAGATCCTGGAGGATAATCCTATAAAATGGTTCAGGGTTTGTATATGACCCATGTTATCAACATACACTTTAAGTCACAAGGGCTACAGATCTCCCTTGGCATTTGCCAGTTATACTGGTCACTGAATGGTAGGGCTAGGCTGCAGTCAGGATCTTGCTGGACAGTTTCAGCAGAAGAACAGGGATATAAAGCCCTTGCAGATGCAGGTAAAATAATGCCAGAGAAAGCCTCACTGACTCCGAGATATCTATAAACATCAGTAAATGGAGATACCAATAGGTTATCAGGCAGAGATTACACAAGGTACAGGATACATCTAGACTAATCCAATGAGATACTGGAATATAAAGCAGCAGCCATGGAACAGCTGTGTGGAAGAATGATGAGGTATGTTCAATGGTAAGGACTGGCATATAGATGTGAAAGGCATAGCTGATGAGATTCTGACACCATAAGGGCAGGGGTAAAATGGATCTTCATATGCATGGTGGAATGATTCATACTGAATGACATCAGGTTCTTAGAGGGATAAGATGTAGAGATCTGCTAAGTGCCTTCATAAATAGATCCTATCACAGTTCCACATGAGTAAGGAAGGGAGAGGATATGATTATGAAGCAGAATCAAGGAAGAAGAAAATAAAAGCCAAGCTGCCCATTGTATGTTATGTGGGGCAAAGGAAAGCACATATCAGAGAAAGCAAACAATATTCCTTGGGCATATCTCCTGTACCAGACTCTTCATTTCTTTTGTTTCCCTCAAAGCACCTCGTATAGTGAAGAAGTTCAAGAAACATGTAATGAATAAACCAATATAATTCCCATTTTTGTTTCTAATATTAGCAAAAAACCAACCTTATAACATTTATACTAATTGGAGAATGGCCTATCTGAGTTAATAGTAAAGTAAGTCTTACTATTACCTCTATTCACAAAGCATACATTTTTTATGTGTATGAGTATACTGCCTACATGTATGTAAGTGCACCCATATTATGCAATGCCCAGAGGTCAGAAGAGGGTACTGGATTCCTCTGGAACTGGAATTACATATGGTTTGTTAGCTGCCATGTGGATGCTGGCAATTAAACCTGAGTCCTCTGCAAGAGCCAGTGCTCTTAACCACTGGGCCGTCTTTCCAGCCCCCAGACTTAATGGTAAGTCTTAACTAAGCAAATATAGTTAAAGAAACAAGGTATTATTAAACTCAAATGCTCACAATAACATTTATTAATTGGAGAACTGTCAAAAGGTTCTAAAGTTGCTTTAATAAACAGAAAAATACATTTGTATATAGCCTCCTATTCACTTACATGAAAATGCGTACTATAAAAATAACTAAATATAATCTTAGGAGATAAACATCTTCCCATTTAATGCTACTTACACAATTAATCTCCACAGCAACCTCTTTTCTTAGACTGTGAAATGTTTGTGCTCAAATTATCACACATTAGCAAGTTGTAGTTCCAAAATAACAAAACGGACTTGGGCTATGCTAACATCCAAATGACTCTCATGTGTGCCAACAGCCAAGTTTAGGAGAACTAAAGGTGAAGCTGTGGAATGTTCTGTACTACTCCATGGGGGGGGGGGCTGTTACACTTCAAAGTTTTAAAATCTGACTTTAAGTTCAAATATTCCATCATTCACTAAAAAAGGCAACAGTTTCTACTTATTTTCAGTCCTTTCAGTTACAACTTACCCATTTTTAATAGAAATGTGCTATGAAAATCAGTGTCTCCTGGGATTTTTGAAGATAGGCTTCTCGAAAAATGCCCACACAAATAAATATTTCCACCAGACACATTACTGACATTCTGATTCAGGGATTAAATCCAAAGTTCAATGGGATTTTTAACTAGAATTTATCATTGAAAATGAAATTTTATTCTCTCCATTACAATTGAAGATGAGGCCTTAGAACAAGGCCAAAAGGTTGTCATTGCATTGATGTGAAAACAGTCGATACGCTTTGTGAATAGAGGTAAGAGTAAGCAGACTATACTTCTGCTATCTGAATCTAAAACTAAAGGTCAAGCTATTATCCTGGTAACAGTTCCATTAGGAGTAATGATGTGAAAAGTGATATTGCATTAATGCACTGGGTTTCCTAGTATGTTAATAGTGGGTCATTAAGAATCATAGTAGGATAATTTACATTTATCCTTAGAATGCAATAGGTTCTAAAAAGAAATTTCCCTCCTTCCTATTTTAATGCATCAAGGAGACAGGAGGGTTAGTTTTCAATGAGCCCAAAGAATCTGAACAAGTGGAATGAGACCAACGATTAAATTAAATAAAAGAGTTTAAGCATCTACTTTGCTTAATATAATTTGAGGTCCCAAGGTACAGAGAGTATGTTAAGTCACCAGAGAAATGAAAAATAGATTGGTACATGAATAATGACTTTCCCAGATGTTTACATTCACTTGAATCATGCCCTTTAATTGTTTACAAATAATGAATAAGCCTGTGGTGGCTGAACAGATTCTTCCCTAGGAATGTTGTTTTTAATATAATCATCAATGAGCTTGGTGCTAGGGAATGTGTCTGACATGCTGAAGAGCACAGACTGGCCATGCTCCCCTAAGTCAAGTTCAAAGGATTTCTTCTTTGGATTGTCCTTGCTCTCTATACTGGAAAAGCAGAGTAAGTTATAGACTTTTAAAGGGCATCATCGTGTCATGCAGACAAGTGAAAGAGTGGGAGATTTGAAGAGACTGAATCTCATCATGAAAGCATCCAGGAACCCCGGACAGCAGTAACAGCCACTTTCAGCTTTGATGACTCATATATAACTTGTGGTCAAGTAAACAAGTGGGAACCAAGGTTCATATACTGAAGAACTGAAAGATGAGTTCTCGTTACATCTGCCAAACTCTCCTAAGCCTTTGAGAGGCTAGGAATGATAGCCTCGTCAGGGTCTCAGGTGACAAGCAGAGTGACCTAAATAGGGATCACTTGAAGCTAGAGGTGTACAAACACAAAGGAAATACTGGGCACCAGAATGAAAGAAGAACTTCTCCTTCTGTCTCTCTAGTCTCTTAGGGCTATTATTTGAGGTTTTCTCCGTGCTAAGTAGTTTATATATCTCATTTGACTCTCACAATAACCAGGAGGGTAGGGTACAGGTGACAAGATCCAAGTATGGGTAAGTTCAAGAACCGCTTTGAGATTTCACAGTGAATTCAGGTGTTTTCCATAGAAATTATTTAGGTTTTTAATTCTGGATTTTGTTGATGAGTACATTGGTATTATACAAGAAAAATGTTCACATTCTAAATAGAAGCAAAACAAAAACTAAGTAAATATTTCTACACTGAAGATGAAGATGAAGAAGAAAGTTGATGTTATTTTCAACCACAGAAAACAGATGTGTGGCAACATCTGGGGAGAGGAAATTGGATGAACCTGGTGACTCTCTTATCCTCATGGCCCCCAGTCCCAGACCAAGGAGACCAGTTGAGCACACGAGGATAAGCTATACATGGAAACCGGGTCATGGGGAGGACAGAAGTATAGGAGTTTTGAACTCTGAGACCTGATGCCCAGAGAAGCAAATACCCAACACTGCAGCAGACTGTGAGGGGGACCCTCTCCTAGCTTCCTCTCGGAACAATGAGCAAAGATGATTAAGTCATTGCATGCAGAGCTGAAAGGTCATGATGCGAAGAGCCCTGCTGTATCAGGTACAAAACCAGAGCTGGGGTGGGAGAAGTAAAAGACTCAGCTGATAAAGACGAAGGAGAAGCGCAGAGAGAAGTGGACACACAAAGAGGTAGGGAATAGGGTTCACAAGATGGATGGAAAATGCAGGCAGCACAGGCAAGCCTAGGGTAGACTGTCGTCAGCAATGCTCATACAGACTCAAGACAGCTTGGATCCATGGACACCTGAGTCATTAATAACCACTTCTGGAAACCAAAGTGTCTTCATGAAGAGGTTCTTAACCTCTTTTGTATAGGATGGAGGAAAGCCAAAATATTCATGTAACCCCAATTATATGAGACCATCTATTGTCACTGGACTTCAGCATGCCCACTGGTCCTAACTCTCTTTCCTATCACCAGCCTCCATGTACTCACAAATGTTAGACTCACAAATGTAGGCACACACTGTGAGACACAAAGTCATAAAAGATCTTTTGAGATGTGAATGCTTCAGGATACAGTTTCTTTCACTATTTCTGTAGTTACCAAGGACAGTTAGTTACAATGGATGATGTTTCCTGACCCTATACAAAACCAGGGAAGTGCTTCACGTCTAGAATCTAAACACCATGTGCCCTTATTATAAAAACAATATTATAGGAAATACTTATATTTCCCATATCAGGAAATATTTATCCAATACCCACAATATGCCGGGATACAATAGATGCGAATGAATAAATGGTCCCTTGTCCTCAAAGAACCTGCAACAAAGTGGAAGATAAAGGCAAATTAGAAGTTAAGAACAGTAGAGATCTGGGCAGGGTGGTACACACCCGCCTGTAATACAGCAGTGAGGCAGAGGGACTGAGTGTGCAAAGGTAGCCTATACTACATAGTGAGACTATCAAACAAAACAAAACAATAGCAGAGATCAAGTCACTTCAACCAAAACAAACACAAAACCACAGAGAAGGGGCAGCTCACCATGTTTGGGCTGGATGACAGGAAGCTTGGGAAAAGCTTGTGGATAAAGTGAAAGTAGAGGCTAGATAAGAAAGGAGCTGTAGATGAAAAGACTGGTAACTGATCAAAGTGCTGAGTGTATGTGACTGTTGAGTGCTAAGCACTAAATGCGGCATTTACGTCAAACCCCGAAGGGCTCAAGGAAGCAAAGAACAAGGAATAGAAAGAATGTAAGAGCAAGAGGATGGGGAGAAGCGCCATGAAGTGTTATATTCTGGACATGACATGGTTGTTGCACTTGTGAACTCAGAACAGCTATGGCTACCTGCACAAGATGGGGGGGGGGGTGTGCTCAAGAGACCTGACCCCTAGCTGAGCAGCTAGGTCGTTGATGTTGCTGGGGGAAGGGTAGTAATTTGGGGAATGGGAGTGGCTACTGATAGGTGGCCTATGTTCCAGTGGATGGTCCCCATGTGTATGCAGGCAGCACTCCTTGGACTCAGTGGGTTATAAAGAGAGTGACGGAGAGAGGAGAGAGCAGAAGGTAGAGAGAGCAGACATGATGTGGGGGGGAACTGGGGTGAGGACTGAAGGGAATGGGAAGGAGATTTAGGGTGGATATTAACAAGATACATTGTATACATGTATGCAATTATCAAAGAAAAGCAAAGAAGGTGGAGAATAATTCAGACACAGGGAAAGTTATACACAGAGTTGAAGACACACCTTGAAAACTGTCTCAGGTGATACTGAGGTCTCAATAACCATGGACCTCAGGTTTCATAATAATGAGGGAACAGGAGATGAGGTACTGGGCCTGTGTGAGGAGAAATAGGATCCAAGACTCGCATGAAGTGTGAAGAGAACAGCGATCTGCCAGCAGTGCGGAGAGGGAGCAGAAGCTTGCTCTGGCTAGCCTGTGCAAGAAGAATTTGATTATGCATCATAAGTGGTTTAGAATCCAAAGTTGTATCAAAAAGATAAACCAGTATGAGCATTGCTGTTGATATCCCTGAGTCCAGACAAAAGGAAGGCAGAATTACTTTGAAGGGAACTTCTGTATCAGGGCCACAGAGGAGGAATGAAAGAAGAGAGGGAAGAGGAGGAAGAAAGGAAACCCATTACAAATGAATTCCTCTTTACAATCTGCCTTGAGCTGGACCCAAGAAAACAGAATTAGACTCTGACCAACTTAAAGCAATGGGATGGTAAGAAAGTATGCTTAAAATGAATTAAGGAATGACTTCATTCATCAAGAAAATAGCAAGACCATTCAAGCAAGAAAACAGGAAGATAGCTCAGTCAGAAAAGGTACTTGCTGTCAAACCCAATGACCTGACTTAGATCTCTGGGACCCACATGGTGGAAGAAACCCAACACCCACAAGCTGTGCACCATCCTCCAAATAAATAAATGTTTTAAAAAATTATAGAAAAGAAAATAAGCTGGGCATGTGGCACATGCCTTTAATTCCAGCAGAGGCAGGTGGATCTCTGGGTTCAAGATCAGCCTGGTCTACATAGTGAGTTCTAGGACATCTGAGCTACAGAAAGACCTGTCTCAAAAAAGACCAAAAGAAAGAAAAGAAAAGAATGGGACTGGAGAGATGATTCAGCAGTTAAGAGCACTGGCTGCTCTTGCAGAGAACCCATGTTTGATTCCCAGTATCCATATGGTGGTTAACAGTTGTTCATACCCAGTTCCAGGGGAATCCATGACCCTCTTCTGACCTCCTCAAGCACTGCACGACACAGGTACCCTTACACACATGCACGCAATATACTCATACACACAAAATTAAAATAATAAAAATTTAAAAACAGAAAAGAACAAGGCCAATTATAAAGAGGAACAATTATAACAATTATAAACAGATACCACAGTTGAAATTAAAAATTCAAAGAGTGGGACAACAAGGTGGTTCAGCAAGTAAAGGCACTTGCTGTACAAACCTGAAAGTCTAAGTTCAAGTCCTTGAACCCACAGAGAGAACCAATTCCACCAAGGTGTTCTCTGACCTCCACATGCACAACTCAGCATCCTCCTGCCCCCACACCACACAATGTACAATCACAAAATAAAACTAAAATTAAAAATTAAAAGGATAGGCTAATCAATAAGCTAGCGTTACTAAGTGAGATAGGGAAATAGACTGATAAAACAGAGGTAGAACAAAAACAAACAAGTTAAGAGATTTACAAGACAGAAGAAAAATAACCAACAAACACATGTTTCAGAGGGAGGGGACTGAAAGAATGAAGGAGAGGAAAATAAGTTAAAGAGAGAGCAGATGAAAATATTCAGATTTGATGAATCATGAGCCCTTGGTTTCAAAAAGCACAACTACCAAGCGGATTATATTATAGATCTAGTGTGTGTGTGTGTATGTGTGTGTGTGTGTGTGTGTGTCTGTCTGTCTGTCTGTCTGTCTGGAATAAAGAAAGTGGAGAACATCAAAAGCAAAGACACCTTGAAAGCAACTAGAGTGAAAAGAGATCACTTCTAAATAAAAAAAAAAAGATAACAGGCTAAGAGCAGACTCACAGTCACTGATCCCAGATGATACTGGAATACCTTCCAGTTGCTCTGAAAAAAGTCATCCTTCATCTAAAATAAGTCTAGCTAAATGCAACACTGTTTGACAGTTGTGGTAAAATAGATTCTCAGAACAGATCACAGAGACTCCTATACAAAGAATTACTAAATTCACTTTTGTTTTTGAGGCCAAGTCCCACATAACCAAGACAGACTTAAATTCACTTCATAGTCAAGGATGATCTTAAGCTTCTTATTCTGTCTGTGCACCACCTACATTCAGTTCTTAGCAGTGTTAGAGATTAAGCCTAGAGTGTCATGCATATTAGCCAAGTACAGTACTGGTGGAATCATATATCCCTAGTCTCATGTTGTACCCAAAGAAGAAGAAAACTGGACACAGCAGAAAAGATTTGGAGCAAGGAGGAAGGGAAAGATGAAAGGAAAAGACAGGAAGATATTGCCGGGCCTGGTGTTGCAGGCTTTTATCCCAACTACTTGGAATGCTGAGGCAGGAAATCACAAGTTCAAGGTCAATCTTAGCTACAGAATGAGTTCAAGGTCAATTTAGGCATCTCTTCCATCTGTATTTTGAGTGTTTTGTTTGTTTGTTTTGGTCTTTTGAGACAGGCTCTCTCTGTAGCCCCAGCTGGCCTAGAACTCACTATGTAGACCAAGCTGGCCTTGAACTTGCAGAGATCCACCTGCCTCTATTTCCCGAGTCCTGGCATTAAAGGCATGCACCACAAAGCCTGGCAAACTACCTTCTTGAGTTTAGATAAATTTACTACTCAGTTCTTCCCTGCCCTATTTCCTTCCTTCCTGGGTTTATTGGTCATGTGCTATGTAAGGGGCACTGTTTCATGTACCAAGAAATTGAAGTAAATATAAAACATACTCTCTTCTCTTACTCTTATTGGAAAGATAAGATGCTCAAACATATGAAAAGAATGACCACAGATTTTCATTTGTCTGTTTTCCTAAGGAAATCATTAACAGCACAACTTTTACTCCTCAAATTGTTTTAGTTTGAGTCATCTTCCATTAATAAAAGAGCAAAAAACTTAGACTTACTGCTAAGCCATATAAGGGTAACAAGCATACAGGAATTTAGAGAAAGAAAAAGATGCAATCGATATGGTTATGCATCTTGGGAAAGTCTCATGGCTGAGGGGATGAGATTTTTGGCTCAGCCTGGAAGAACAAGCTGGATATATCTAGAAAGAGCAGAGGGAGAGGATAACATTGTATCCTTAGGGAGAATATGAAATCCAAAGTCAAAACTGAAGGGTATATGATGATTGAGCAATGGTGTTGAAGCTCCGTTGCTTCACCTGCTAGGAAGCACTGGCAAACGCAATTGCTAAGGAGAAAGAAATTAAGTTGTAGGCAAGCCAGAAAAGGCCAAAGGGTGGGCTTGGTTTAGTAGTTAAATGGAAGTAGGAAAAACTATGTCACAAAATATGGTTTTAAAATGTTACTTGGCTATTAGTATATACTATGATCTACAAAGGGAAAAATTTTGAGATTTTGTGGGAACTTTCAGAACAAACTGCTGCACAGCTAAATGAGGTCAGAGAAGCTGAAAAATAATGAATAGGAGAGGAAGGACAAAAGAATGGACAGGATGGGTCAGGAAGCAGGATCAGTCGCAAAGAAACAAAGACACTCAAAGTCTTGTCAAGTTGTTTTGTGGCTTTTCATTAGTCTATAATTCAATGATTAAAAATGTTCCATAATCATTTGTATATGGACTTCTAAGTGCAAAAATACTAGCAAATAACCAATTTTTTGAATCTCTCATATTTTTGATGCATACCTTGTATGAGACAGTCAATATCAGCTTATGAAACTGAATTGGAACATCAATTGTAGGTCTCAGAAAAAGCTACAAAGAATGTAATTGACCAATTCTGGACTTACTATACAATTTTGTTTCCTTTGAAGAGAACAGAAAATAGAAGGACATGGTATTACCTTAGGCTGCTGGTGAATATCTTACATAATCAGACAATCCAGTGACTTGGAAAGAAATAATGTGTAGTTTGGAAGCATAGCTAGACTATATGATACCACTATGCAGATAAAAAAAGTCCTTCCCTGAGACCTTGCTTTCATCTGCTGGTAAACCTGCATAATAAATATGCAAATCAATGTTGTCAACAACATCACTGATTACACAACTCTGCGATGCAGTCGTGCCTCAGTGGTCCTGTTTATGCTACAGAAACTTATCTCTTGACAGGAGGTTGCTTCTGTGAACTCAACAGTAGCGCTAAAATGCAGGTTTGACAAGAATTCACCAATTTGGAAATTAACTTAGTAGTTCCTACCCAGTATGTGAAAAATCAATAAAATTCACAATCTTCATAAATTTCTCCACATTTCCAATTGTACCTTTTGCAGGAAGCAAATTGACTTATAGTTTTGAGGAGAGTGAGATTTGTCTTTTGAGCTTTTGGAAGACCAGTTATAAAGAAGGACAGACATTTAAAACTCAAAGTGTTCCTAATCCTAAGGATTTTAATATATTAGGTCTAGGATGGGGCCAGCATAGCTTTAAGAAGCAAATTTAAGAAGGACCACTCTGGATGAAAACCTTTGTGGGTAAACTACATCTGAATTCATGTCATTGGCATTATATTTCTGAAGTAAAACAATTTAAAGTAAACAAGTTGTTGGGGACTTCAAGTTGTGGAGGAAAAAGCCTTTCATTTAACATTTTATTTCATTTAATATTTTACTTCATTTAATCTTCATTAAACATACTCCATAGCTAACTTTTCCCATTCTCTTTGTATCTGACAGACTGCTCAGCATTCAAGGTCTACTATGGATGTCACCTATTTGGTGAGGGCTTTCTCTAGTCAGGTTGGTGTCATTTTTGCTTCCTTCTCATTAGGCAACGGGCACATGATATTTATTTATTATGGGTGGGAGTATGGTTTTACATTGTTGATCACTGCTGACATGTCAGTAGTCCCACCAGATGGAACATTAAGGCCGAGAGCCAAGTTTTACTCCTCTTTATGTCACCAGTTCCTTACTCACAGCAGTGGGCAATAAATTTTTGTGCTGTTGAAAGAACTTTCATGTATGCTAATAATTGCTAGTTTTTTGAGGTCAATGAAAAGCTGTTTTCATGACTTCTCCAGTATGTGAACAGCAGCAGAGACCATCTCTGCATCACTCTGTTTGGTGAAGTTGGATGAACAAGTGCTCCACATGTAATCAAGGGAATTTTAACCAACAGACTGCCAGGAATAGAGACCAAATTTTCTTCATGACTATGGAGACAAGATCATGTAAAACACTAACTGGTACTTGTTTAGTGATTCTTGAATTAGTCTCCCACCCGAAAATGCTTTTCTTTCCCCTTGGTGAAATGAGTAAAGTGGATGAAGTGGGCAGTCATTCCGTCAACTCCTGGAGAGACACTGCAAGTGTGTCTGAAACCAGGGCCCTGTGTAACATGGGATTTTTTTAAAAGGGGGGGGGGGCTCTTGAGACAATGCTGTTCTCATTTGTTGCAGAAGATAATGAGAACAGTCTTCAGAAAACTGGGTCCTCCAAAAGGACAGCTGAAGGAGACTAAGTCCCCAGGTGGGCAGCTGTGTGCTGCTAACATCCACCACGGCAGTTAGAATCAGGAGCACAGGTAGTGGGGGGGGTGCTGAAACCAGCATCAAAACCACTTGTGGTTGCTTTCTCACAATTAAGGTTTAGGGACTACACTACACCTAGTGAATTAGTCTCCCTCTTTTTTTTTTTTTGAAACAGGATCTCCCTGCAGCCTCACATGGCCTAGAACTCACTATATAGACCAGACTGGCCTCAATTTCACAGAAACCCAACTGCCTCTCCTGGGATTAAAGATGTGTACAACCACACCCAGCTCCCAAGATGTAAATTTTAAAAAATATCCTTATATGATTTTGATGAACATTAAAATATGAGAATCGCTATGAAAATATAGGGCTGCCCATTCAGCAGTGGGTTTCCATAAAAAGTGGGACAATACAAACAAGCAGGTGGGTGGAGACTATTTGCCTAGCATGTATGAAGCCTAAGTTCAACACCCAGCAACCATATATACACCCACCAAACAAAAACAAAAACCCCAACACAACAAGAAGATGATGAGACAAGCTCTGTTTTTAATATAATAATATGGTTATGTCCAAGTAAGCAGATTTGATATATAAAAATATGAATAGGTAAATTAGCAGATGATCACTTATCTTCCAAAGGGACTCTTTTTTTAATTTTTAAACTCTTTAATTATTTTCATTTTATGTATATGAGTATATTGCTTGCATGTATATAAGTGCACCCATGTTGTGCAGTGCCCGTGGAAGCTAGATGGGGGTGCTGGATCCTTTGGAAATGGAGTTATGAACTGTTGTTAGCTACTATATGTGTTCTGGGATTCAAATCTGGGTCCTCAGCCAGTACTCTTAACTGCTGAGCCATCTCCCCAGGCCCCCAAAAGGATTCTTGAAGCAAATCTTTCATCAACTGGCTCTTCCTGCCAAACATCTAATTAAGAATTTAATTTATATACAATTTGGAAAGACATAATGCATGTGATTTTTGCTTTCAAGGTGTTTCCCCCTTGCCCTCAACCAGTTATACGTACTAGAAAACCCTTAGAAGTGTTTCCTTCCTGAGAGAAAGGATCAATCTTCTGGTTTTTTTCCTTAGTATGATGGCACTGATTCTCAGTATCTTCAAAAAAGACCTACCCTGAAGCTAGTAAATAAATAGAAATAGAGCTATACTTTAACTACAAATTCACTCTATGTTTTGCATCAGCAATAATTGACTGGTTGTTTTAGATAATTAGTACAGTCACCTTCCTAGCAGAATTTTCAAGTAATTAAAAATGTTAAATTTTAAGAAAGAAATGTAAGTGTGGGACCCTTTATTTTCAAACACATCTCTATGAAAGGAATTATGCTTGAAAATAGCTTTGGAGTCAAGATTTGGAGTTAAATCTGATGTCACCACTTCCATAAAGTTTATATAAGTTTACTTAAAGGCTTCATATTTGCAGTGTCCTCCAGTACAAAGAGAAATAAAATAATACCATGGGTCATGCAAACTGAAAGCAATGTTTCCAGAAGTTCTGAGAACATAGACAAGTTACCATCAAGAAATAAAGTAGCTGCGGGCTGGAAAGATGGCTCAGTGGCTAAAAGCACTAGCCGCTCTTGCATAGAACCCAGGTTCAAATCCCAGCACCTATATGGCAGCTGACAGCTGTCTATAACCCCAGTTTCATGGTATCTGATGCCTTCTTCGCTTGCCTTGGGCACCTGGACATAGGTGCACTTACATACACATGCAGGAACAACACTCATACACATAAAACAAAACAAAACTAAAGTAGCCAGGAGGGGTGGTGCACGCCTTTCATGCCAGCCCTGAGGAGGCAGAGGGAATCTCTGTGAGCTCCAGGCCAGGTAGGGTCACATAGTGAGACTCTGTATCAGAAAAAACAAATAAAAACAAAAAAACAGAAAAATCCAACAACTAACCAACCAAACAAAAAGAGAAAAGAAACAAAGAATAAATCAGATACAAACTCCAACCCTGCACTAAGTCAATGTGAGATCAAATAATAATAAATAATAAACTTTAAGCATTATAATAAATCTTTAGATAGGAAAATATGACAAAGGAATACTGTGTTAAGGAATTAAGAGAGTTATATTCAACCTACACTCCAAACAGTTATTTATTTTTCCTGATTAAGCCACATGAAAGTGAACTATTTGCAGTAACAATGGGGGTACTATTAATAACAAATATGGGCCACAATTATCTAGCGTCACTGGAATGGATGAAGAGCTTTTCATGGATATTTCTGTAAAGCCTGTGGGTGAGTGATAGCAAAGGTAGTAGGCATTCAAGTTTGAAATGCTTGGAGAACTATTAGCCAGGATATGTTCCCTCCTTCAATTCTGAGTCCTTGTGGCTCTCTGGGCAGACCAATGTGATCTCTCAGGCCAGTGACCATTTGTGTTGCACGGAGTAAGGTGAAGATCATCAGCCAGGTGATTTCAGTTGAATGCAAAGATATTTAAAACTACAGTTCAGTTAGACAGCAGCAAAACTTTCTTACCTAATCTCTGGGAAAAAATTAAAAACCAGAGCTAGCATCTAAGAATTGCTTTATTGTAACTTTTTTTTTTTTGAAGAGCATTTCAAGCAGTTAATGATTAAATTGCACGTAGGTCAACTCTTAAGTCAAACTGCATGGTCTGCTGAGAATATCACAGCAAAAACACCTGGTGGGCCAATGACAGCTGGAGCATAGACAGCATATGATGAGGTGAGTGTGTGGAGTACAAACTTCTAACCTAGGTTTTGGCTACAAAACCAGTTCTGAATCCCATCTAAACTACTAAGCCTTATTCAGAACTGACCCTGTCTCCAACTAATGGGATCACAATTACTGTTCAAAATAGTCAAGTAAGGGGTTTTTTATTTATTTGCTTTTGCAATTCAGGGGATCAAACCGAGAGTCTTATATAAGCTAGGCAAGCTTTCTACAATGACTTACATTCTCTTCCTCAGGTGAGTTATCCCAATTACAGGTCCTTTCATTGTCAATATCTCAAGTCATACTTATCCATTAATTTTAAATGGATTACCATTAAACACATGAAATTATATGAAAAACACCACCTCTACAAAGAGGCTTGTGACACTGTCATGGGGAGTCTTACCATATAAAAAGCTGTGTTAATAACTCCCTAATAACCTTATTTCATCAGTGCATTTTAAAAAATGAATGACAGTCAAAGGCCCTCTAGTTAAGAAAATAAATATCACTCTGCATAATCTCTCTCTGTGTCTGAACTCTCAACATGAAGCCAGCATTACACTAATAGTGAAACTAGATAGACACGATTTTAAAAAGTACACCAATCTTTCCAATGAGCACAGATTAAAAAGTTCTCAATAAAATACTTGCAAACTGAGTTTAAGAACACATCAAAAGATCTTCTACCTTGATCAAGCTGGCTTCATTCCAAACATAATGCCCATGGCATTTCTGTCCCTAAAGCTTTTGACAGATTTTCATTATTTTTTTCCTCAGTGTTGTCTTAATATAAATACCTTTATCTGAAATAATATTATACTTTAACTGTTATTTATACATGTGAGAGTTCATAAAATTAACTTAGTCCTCTGTTCCTATGTTATAGGACTTTTCAAATTAATACACTGCTGCTTCACTATCTCATAAGGGATACAGCAAGAAAGAATGTGCATTTAATGTGCACAAAATCTTTCTCAAGCATGAGGTAGACAGCAACAATCCAAATAGCCACAACTCTATCCTGTGGAGAAAAAAATCATTTTATCACTTTTCCAGATTACTCAGTTTCAAAGACTTGGGATAGGAAAACAAGTTTCTCTATTTACTCTACTGATAGTAAGAAAAACTAGAAATTGTTATTCTATAAGACCTTCAGTTAATAGCTACTTCCAAAAATCATCTGTAATATGTGGGTTAATAAACATTTAGAGCAAAATATCACAAAGAAAAATGTATTAGGGAGTTAAGACAGTTGTATTCAAATTTATACTCAACTTTGGTTTCCATTTTTTAACTTTCATAGGTATTTTATTATTTATTTATATTTATATATTTTATTTAATTATGGTAATTAGTGATTTATCAGACCCATTTATTGATATAAAATAAAAGTGTATTCTGGGCCTTTGGTGGTGTACGCCTTTAGTCCTAGCACTCGAGAATCTCTGTGAGTTCAAGGCCGGCCTGGACTACATAGCAAGTTCCAGGCCAGCTGGGGTTACAGGGAGACCCTATCTCAAAAAGACCCCTCCAAAAAGTGCATTTTGATGTGGATCATTCCAAACTGGTTTTGAAATGACATGAGAAATGTCACTTTTCATAAACATGAAAAATAAAAATCTATGCCTATTCAGTCACCCAACAGTCCTACTCTGTAAAGCTTTCAGCAAAGTGTGTACAGAAAGGAAAACTTTCCCTCTAACCCAGGAGGGCTCAGTGATTGGGTCTATGAAATAAACTGACAACAGGTAGATTAACAGGACAAGTACACACACACAAAGAAGGGTGAATACCCTCAAGCCCAGTGAGATCTATAAGCATCTATCCTTTCTTCATAGGGCAAAGATAATGATTTTGGGGAGAGATCAATGGGTCCAAAGAGCAGATGCTAGTTTGTGTGTGCTAGTTTGTGTGTGCTAGTTTGTGTGATGCTAGCCTTGGTGTGGTTTAACAATCCAATCCTTCTTTCCAGGCAACTAAGGACAACTGAGCTCCCCCTACAGAGCCTGTCTTAAGGCTAAAAAGAAAAGCTCCAACAGAGCCTTTCCTGGCAGATTCACTCCCCATGTGCTCTCACTGAAGACACTGGTAAATCAAGATACGTGGGAGTGGTATATACTGAACCCTTCAAGAGCCACAGATAATAAAAATATTTAAGACAAAGCTCGTTCTCAAGGAGTTTATGAGAAATGAGAAAAAATAATGGTTAAAAAATGCTGGCAGACAGTAGAAATAAAATGTCTTAGAAAACAGGTGAACCAATGTCACATTCATATATGAATAAAGACCACAGGAGGGCATAGGATAATCTCATGAATAAAGACCACAGGAGGGCATAGGATAATCTCAGAAGTAAGAGACTATGGAGGTCCTTCAGTGTTCTATATTTTTTATGAAGTAGATTCTTATAAGAATGAAATCTTTCTGTAGTTAAAGGAACCAAAATATGTTTCTAACTAAATACACTAAGGCAAAAAGTGAATATAAAATCTTTGTTGATGTATAATACTGGTGAGTTACAGGTGGAATTTTGTTTTCAAGTGTATTGTTCTAATAGAATTTTAATGCCAGCTGTCCTGATTAGCTTTAATTGTCAGTGTAACATAGACCAGGATCATCTGATGGGAAAGCCTCAACTGAAAAATTACCTAGACCAGATTGGCCTATGAACAAGCATATTTGTAGGAGATTGCCTTGATTATTAACTGATGCAGTGGGCTTACTGTGGGTGGCACCATCCTTTGTTGGGTGGTCCTGGGCTGTATAAGAAAGCTAGTGAAATGGGCTGTAAAGCCAGCCAGCAAGCAGCATTTCTTCATGGTTTCTGTCTCCAGTTTCTACCCTGACTTTCGTCAATCATAGATTATGACCTGAAAAAGTGAAGCCAAACAAACCCTTTTCTTTCCTAAGTTGCTTTGGTTAGAATTTTTAATCATAGCAACAGAATGAAACTAGAGCATAGCTTTAAATAATAAAAATAGTTAAAATTCGTCTATTAGTATCACTGTTTGGACTATTTTTTTTTTTTATCTTTCTGAGGCAGGGTCTCCCTGCAACCCCAACTGGCCTGGAACTCATTATGTAGCCAGGCTGGCCTCAATCTCACAAAAATCTGTCTCTGCCTCCCAAGCACTAGGACTAAAGGTATACACCCCCATGCCCAACTTGTAATTTATTTTTAAAGTCTTGACTGATATTCAGTTTATTACTGTTTGTAACAGATTTTAAAACTCTTGTCTGAATTATCAGTCTATTTGTTTGAGGTATTTCATTAAACATGTATTATTAAGATAGTTCTTCTAATGTCACTAAGGTAGAACGTGGTCATTTATAGTCCCCCAATTTCCAAATGCCTTTATAATGTCAATATACTGTTCTGGGAAAACATGAAAATCAAACCAACTCTTATGTGTATTTCAGAAAAGCATCAACAGCCTTGACCTTCAAGTTTTGAGAAGGCCCAGTCTGTCTAAATGGAAACAGGCCCTTCTTCACTTTAGTAAGTCCTATTTACAATCATTGACCATTTTTCAATTCTATAATCTTGTTTTTAGTGTCACTTCACACTGAATCACTCTTTTCAAAAATAGCAAAGACCATGATATGTCTATAGCTTTTCTTATTTAATATAACTTAACTGTCACTTTAAGTGAAAAAATTCTGGTGGAGATGAGAGATTTTTCTGTTAATGAAGGCTTATGTCCTTCTAGTCATGAATAAAAGGTGTCTGGTACTTGCTAACTCCATTTAAAAATTGAATAATTTTATAAAGTTCATTGTGAATTTCCAAGTATCCTTTAAGCATTATTGGATTCATTTACTCATTCTGCAAGATTATGGTGAGAGAGAGAAAGCAGGCCATGCTCTGAGTCAGCCTGACAATGCAGAACCCAGCCAGTGAAGAACACTCAATTATATGCATTTTAACTAAGGCCTGATTCAAAATTTCACTTTCATGGTAGTTATGTTTTCATTTGAGACTTGGGGCTTGTTATGTTTTATAATAACATTTAAATACTTTCCAAAGTATTTAAAGTATTCTAAAGTTTCCAAAGTTATAGTCATCAGAATTGTTAGTATGGGCATTGAATAGTGAAGAATTAAGTGTAGGGTGTGGAAGCAGTTAGAGATGAAGACACACACATGTACCTGCCATAGACACATGTTCAAAGAAAGTAAAGAGGAGAAGGCCAGAAGGCCTATCCATGTGATAGGCAGGAATGCATATCCCAAAACAATATGGACCAACTGGCTAGGAATGTGTATGTGCTAGGGCAGGGGACAATATGTGGTTTCACTTAGATTTAAAAGGTCTTCAGATGCAAGGACCTGGCAACACAGCTTCTGATCTTTGCAGAGAAATGTACTAGCTTTATTTATAAAAAGCAAACCATAGCTTTATTATTATTCACATCAAAAAAATTTCAGTTTAAATTGTCTTTAATGAAGTTCTTAGAAATTATTAAAAAGAAAAATTTTTTTTGAAAGTCATTTTAGTTCTGCAGATCAAATTGGCTCCTAAGTTACAAATTCAACAATTAATATCACCTTGTCACAGTACTCCAGTCGTATCTGTGGTGGGGAGACAGAACTCACTCAAGACAGAGCTTACATCAATGGGTAAGTTGCTAACTGCAAATTAGCCTATAGTTAGTTTAGCATTGTTTTAACTGTATTTTAATAGGCTGAAGGCAAAGCTCAACAAAGAACCCATACAATGAAATGATGCACACCCACCTTTTATTGCACCCACAATATTTTGGTCTAGTCCTTTCCGGTTGTCATTGAGTCCTCTTTTCCTCTTCCCATTTGGTAAGGAGTTAGCCAAAGTCTTGTCATCAAAAAACGCACACACCAGTTTTCTAAATAGCAGGCTTCCTGAGCGAGTGTAGTTTGACAATATAGAGTCCAGCTGAGATTTAGGCATAAACACATCAAAGCCTTCAGCAAGTTGCACTTCTGGCTACCAAAAGAACAGAAACATTTGATTAAAAGCGAGATGTGAAGCATTTTATTTTAGGCATATGTGCAACCAAAACAGTGGCTAGTGAAAGGTTCACATGTAAATTATATAGCCTTAGCTTTATGGGCAGTAAACTGCAATGTATAAAATCCATCACCAGTTATAATTCATAAAATAACATGCTCTAAACCCATTATTGAGTCTCGTCAAAAACCATGGAAAACACACTGAAAACACATTCCTGTTATTACAAACAGTTCAGTGAAAGCTGGATAATCATATAGTCATACCATTCTATAGCTAAGGAAACATGTGCCTCCTAAATGCAACACCATTTTGTAAATGAAGGTACTAAGATTGTCAAAGGTCATACCAAAAATGACTTCAAAATAATTTAGATATGCTTGGTGCAACACTCTACTTTCTCACACATTAAATAATTTATTTCACCAAAGGTGACAATCATAGGGCTACTCCAGCGGTTCCTGCTCTATCAAGCATGGAAATGCTTACCCCATGGAAAATTTTTATAAAAATAATGCAAAATAAAAATGGTGGCAGGTCCTCCAGGCAATTTCAATCAACTCCCCATGCCTGTTTATGGAGCTATGTCCCAAAACACCCTGGAAAACCTCTGTACTGGCCACACTGCTTGTGGCAGGAACAGGGACTACCTGAAGTCCTACAAGATATCTTCCATCTTGGATTCTACCACGATGCTGTCTGTGGACATTTGTAACTCGTCTTTTCACTTTACATTCCCATGCACATCATTTCCTTTCCAGAGCTTTTCCTAATTCCTTCCTGTCCATAGAGGCAACCCTGTACCTACTGCTGTTTATCTAACACAAGCACCTGTAGTACGTATTATACTATGCTTTGTATCTTCAGTGTCTGGTACACAGTAAGCATGTGATAGATTGAACAAATAAAACTTCATTAGCCATAATCTAAATTATTAATTTATGTGCACATGGTAGCTTTAAATAACAACTTTAGTATGAAGAAATTCAATTGGTAGGTTTAATTAGAACAGAAAAAATGCCTTACTTACACAAGCTGTATTTATTTTCAGAGCTCACCTTCAGACGTCATATTTGCCACTTTGAAAGCCTGGCACTACTTTAGATTTTTCTAAGTCACATTAGATGTGAGGATTTGGAGTAAGGTTTTCTGTTGGCACACAGAAATTACTTTTTGTTTGTCATATTGGGTTAAAATGCCCAGCATAGTACAGAGTGAAATATAGCCTATATCATTTGGATGACTTAGGAAGGTGTTTGGGCCTTGCCCCTTCAAAATGGGATTTGGGACTGGATTATTCAGAAAGTCATCCCATTTCTCTGCTTCACTTTGCCATCTAATGTTTGGTTTCTAAAGGCTTGGTAAATATCACTGTAAAAACAGTGCTGTTTAGGATTTTTCCCATGACTTCTACATCTTGCTGTTTGCTGGGACACAAAGGTCTGCAGAGGCAGAGAAACTTGACAGGGGCCAGAAGCTGTGTACTTAATTCCTACAGCAGGAATGGTACATATCACACACTTAAGAAATATAGGTCAAATGATTTAATGTGAAAGTGTTAGGATGGAGAGAATTCTTTTTAATTTAGTAACAATGACTGATATTTTATTATCCTTCACTAAGAGAAGTCATGGAAACAAGTTTTTAAAATATACATTTTTATTTATTTCATATATCTTAATCATGTTCAGATCCTGTACCCTATATGAACCTCTCCACAGCCCCCGACCAGACCTCATGCATTCTGTCATACATGCTAAGGCCTATCAAGTCAAGCCTCTGTTCCTAGACCATCCTTCAGAGTGAGTTCCTCCACTGGAGATTGGTCAGCCTCTCTAGTATCACCTCAATGGAGAGAATTTTACCATCATAATCTAACATGAAATTTCATTCAAAATCAGAATTTTCTTTTGCATATCCTAGAACTTTAATTCTAAAAATGCTGAGCTAGGATTTTTGTTAAATGTTCCTGTATCATTTGCAAGTCATTAAAAAAAATCCTCCAAGTGTATCTTGCAGTTAACTGAACATGTAGTAGTATGGGAGCTCTTAAGTTGCAAAGGATGAAAAGAAAGGACTGCAACTTGTTTCATTCCTGCATCAAACATTTTGATTCCGACATCACTAACCTGGTGCTTAAAACTCAGCCACCTGACTTCTGAGACTCTCAGAACTTCCCCTTTGATTTAATTTGGAGAACTCAGACCTTAGCTTGAGAAATACTTACCTGGATGAGCCATCAGGCAGAGCTAGACACTCCCTCCTTCATATGCTCAAAATATGTTCTATGAAATACATTCACAGCACTTTTTGCACTGCACTTACTTAGTTGGGATGAGTAACTCTTTTGTATTCAGTGTGCCAAGCAGCCAGTTAGTGTCTGACAGATGTATAGCAGCATAAACAAAACTGCTATGTAAGAATTAGTGCACCATGACTAGCGCTGGGTCAGAGGTCTATCTTTCCTGTACAGAGGGAAGTGGTCTGCAAATCTCATGCTGTGGCTGGGCATACCAATGCCCCAGAATAGCTATGTGCCAGTTCCAGGAACAGATGAACTAGAAAAAGCTGACGACCTGTTTCAGTTCCAACTTAGTAAGTACCTTCAGTGGGAAGAAAGTCAAGGACATCTCTGCAATCAGGACTTAAAACATAAACACCTGTGTACTCAGTACAACGTGAGGAGGAATGCTACCAGAGCTTCAGAGTAAAAGCTGTTGGTGCCAGTATCAGGCAGGACTGGCTGCTGAAGCTGTAGAGGAAAGGGGGTGCCAGTGACCAAGAAAGGAATGGAATGGGGTAGCACTTTAAAGGGTCCCGAAGGCAAGATTTAGGAGACAAATAGTATAACTGTTGTTTGTGGCACCTGTTGTGATGCCTCAAACTAGGCATCTGGAGGTTTCTTAGAAGCCAAGACTTAGAGCATCACAGTCCTATGGTGTATGATTTCAGAGGTGCCAACCAGGGCTGAAGTTGTTTCTGCTTTCTGTTCTATTTTCTATTGCCAAGTCAGTATTGTATTTTGAGCTGATCTCTCCAGATGAAGGAGCACGAACTCACTCACATGCAAGTACCTTACAGAGGCATACGCAATTGGATTAGCTGTGGCAACAGGCAGCAGCATCATACGGACAAAGGTAGCTGAGTTATGGCCCCTCTCTGCTCTTCTCCCCTGCCTCTTATTCAGATTTCTTACCAGGCAGTGACAGAGCATTAAAGCATGCTACAAAACATCAATTCTTAAAAAAAAAAAGGAAGAAAAGAGGGAGGGCTAGTTTTGTGCTCTGAAACGAAGAAACCATGATGCTAATTAATCTTAAATTGTCATTTACTTTATAAACATAATCCTAGTGCGTTATCACCATATAATGAGCCAAAAGTTTGCACATATATTTAAAAACATTAAAACTTTCTTTAGTCATAGAATTACATGTCTTTTTGTTTATTGGCCATGGTTTAAATGCAATATTACTGATGATATTATAAAAAGCCTTGACTTTCCTAGACAGATTCACTAGTTGATATTCAAGCCAAAACAGATAGCTAACACACTAACTTGCAGAGTCTACTGGCATTAAATCTAATGTAAGATTTAATTAAGATTAAATAATTAAGATTATTTAAAGGGTCAAATAATCATGCCAAATCTAATGTAAGATTTAATGCCAGTAAAATCTACAGAGTCTTAATAGCTCTTTAAAATGTCCCAGGACCTAGGTTGGCCACATTAACTATCTTGTTTCTTTGAATTTTGGCTGTGGTTCCCTTTATTTGGAAGTAGTTAAGGTTAGATTTTAGTCTGGATGATGGAGTTTCCAATCATGCAAATGCAAAAATTCACTCCCTGCCCCTGCCACCCACAAATCCTTATGACCACTTCATAAGACACTTGAGATCATATAAATGAATCACACAGGGAACATATCTGATGCATTTTTACATAAGGTATTACTAACATAAAATTACAATAAAGACATTTAACAAGCTACATACAGTCATTGCTTAAGAGTAAAAGGAAGTGTATTGATGCTTATGTTGGGCAAGAATTTAAACTGCAAATTAATAAATGATACGCAATGGTTTTCAAGCTCTGTGTTGTGCAATACCCATATTTACAGGTACATGCACAAGGCTGTCTGAAGAAGGTAATACATGGTGGGAATCAGAAAAGTGAGGCTAGCTAATTAAGCCTTAGACTGACTCAGGTTGGAACTTCAAAGAAAATACTAAGACCTGGATTCTGCTGAATAAGGTTAACTGATTTTCCACTGAAAAACGTAAAACAGGACTGATAAGAATGTTTAAAGGGTACAGTTAGTCTTTCTGTTTGACTACATACAAGGAGACTTTGTTCTGATATGGCAGTATTTAGTAGAGGGATTTCTAAGAAAAAGTTCATCTTGTAAAAGAAAAAATTAAAAAATACATAGAATCCATAACCAATTTTGTTTTGATCTTCCTTTTTAGAAAAATTAACATTGTTTCCTATAAATCAAGTCTGTTCCAGGTATACTTTATTACCATTTATTAAATGCTAGCATGCTATGCAAAGCACTTGGCTAGTGAACACTTGAGAATGAAAGGCAGGCCTGCTCTCTCTGGTTGGCTTAGCTAGTATAGCTGTTATTGTTAGGGCAGCTAAGAACAGATGTGGCTGAGTTGAGAATTCCCAGTATTAATGGAGCCTGCTGGATGTACTCCAAAGACCAATATTGTAAAGGAGATATTAAGTAAAAAGTGCTCAGCCAAAAAAGTTCTGTGAAAAACCAAATGCAATAATCATTTAATACTGACTTAGATAAAATGACAAGCAGTCATTAAGGTCTGATTCTTTTAAATTTTTTATTTCATGAAATTTTGGTAGGAGAATTTTAGAAAGATAAGGAGCTAGAGAGATGGCTCAGTGGTTACGGGCACTGGCTACGCTTGCAGAGGACCTGGGTTCAGTTCCCAGAACCAACATGGCAGCTAACAACTGTCCATAACTCCAGTTACAGGGGATCCAACATCCTCTTCTTGCTTCTGTGGGCATTGCATTCATGTGATACACTTACATACATTCAGGCAGACACTCATACACATAAAATAAAAATAAAAAAGAATTTGAAAAATATTAGAAAGAAAATGCAATTTGGTTCCTTGAAAATTTTTTCATGTGCTTGCATCATAATGAGAGAATGTAATCTTTTAGAGATGCTGAAGTATTTCCCTCTCAGGTAATAAATTAATGACTCTGAAGACTAGGGCCTGATTTAGGTTAAAGATGGTTGAACTAAACAAACAATATGTAAGAGTTCAACACCACAGCCCAGCTTCTTCCCTCCTAAGTCTACTAAAATTGTTCCCCTGAGAAGAGGCCCATGCTGATACTCTGTCTTTGACCTTGCAGGTAGAGAAGTCCCAATCTTCCTAGTTTCCAGGAAACTCTGGCTGCCTGTACTGGCTACTGTATCCTACGATACTGTAGATATTGTTTGTGCATTTCCTCGTGTGCTCCCTGAAGGGCAAAGATTATTCCATCCAGTTTAGTACATCTTGGAAAATAGTGATATAATTAATATTTGCTACTTACTATATTCATGCCCTAGGCTAACATATAATACCTCAATTTTCTAAGTTAATTCTCAGCATAACTACACCAAATAAAAACATTTCCTATTATTAAAAATTACTGTGAAATATTTCTTAAAGGTGGTTTGAGTGTTTCAAGAAAGCAAAACAAAACAAAAACCATTCAACCAACAAAAATACATAGTCTAGATATCTCTGCCCTACACACAAATTATTATATCCAGCATTGACTATAAGAAAAACTGGGGCAAGAGAGATGGTTCAGAGGTTAAGAGCACTGGTTGCTCTTACAGAGGACCTGGGTTCAGTTCCCAGCACCCACATGGCAACTAACAATTGTCTTAACATTAACTCCAGTTCCAGGAGAATCTGATGCCTTCTTCTGACCTCCACAGGCACTACATAGCATGGGTGCACTTACGAGCATACAGGCTCATACACATAAAATAAAAAAAATAGATAAAGTATTTTTAAAAAATAAAAAGGAAACAAACAATTGTTTTGTCTCAGTACTAGTAAGGTATTGGGTTGTGAATTCATGAAAAAAGAGTTAAATACTGTATTTGAATATCAAATTTGGATTTGGGCTTTTATTTCTGCTTCTGTATAATTTAGGTCTGAATTCTATTTAAGTGCTAATTTTTAAAGGGTCAAATAATCATGCTCCAAAAGAGAAACCCTTCTGGTTTTTTCCTCCTTCGAAGTATTATTTTTCACATGCATCTATTCATTCACACATACAGCTAAATTTACTTATACATACTTACATTTGTTCTTCTAACAGTACTTAGGTAGGACTGGTAAGGTTAAAAAAGAACCAATATTTGTTCAGTATGTAAAATGTTCTACACGCTGTTCTAAATGCTTTACATAAAAGCTTCACTTAATTCTTCCAGGAGGCTCACTTTTTGAGGAAAGTGTTGTTATCCCCATTTACAAGGAGGGATCTGAGTGAGGAGCAGCAGGTTTATTTGTTTGGGGTCACACAGATGAGATCATAACCCAGCAGCCTGCTCCTGTAACCACTCATTTTCCCCAAGGAAAGTTCTAAGTAAATAGAATAAAGAGCCATAGTCTAACCTCTCAGTTCTCTTTCACATAATGATCATCCATAAAGAGTTACTGAGTACTCATCATGTCCAAGAAGTGTGCTTGAATGGGCACCCAAGGTCTTTCCCACAGTGGACAAAGGCAGATGACAGGCTTGGAGTGGAGAACTAGCCCACCTCTTCTGACCATGAGAACTTGTGCAGACTCCCTTTAAGAGGACAGAGAGTAAGAAGACCTTGAAGAGTAAGGATTAGATGAGATCACTTATTTCATACAGGATGGAAAATGAAAATTATTACTTTTATTATATATGCCCTGCTCTTGAGAAGCTTGGGTGGAAGGATACAAAATAATGTAAACAATTAGGAATAATATAGAAAGTCCCATAAAGGAGGATTGCTCAAATTAGATTAGAGTCCTGACAATGGATAGAACATAAAAGCTGAAAAAGAACAAGTAAATGGCAGTTAAATTGAGGAGGGAGATATAAATGAAGCCAAGTCTAGAGCCAATGTTTCATAAATCTGTTTTATATGGTGTATATACATGTAGACATTTTGTCATTTTAAGATTGAGTAAATAACACTTATTGAGCACCTTTTATGTACCAGGTATAGCAATAAAACTTTTTTCACATATCATATATCATTTAATTCATTGACAATTTTGGTGGGTTTTGATTAGAGATTTGTGCTTTCCTATATTTGAGTAGGAGCAATCATTAGCAGTCAGAAGATGTGGGCTAGCTTCAGAGATCTACAGCCCCACATAGGCCTGCCCGTCTTGTGCTATGAATGTGTGTGTGAAGTTAGCGTAAAAAGGATAACTTAGTACATTGTGAATCATCAAAACAATTCACTTTCAGACTTGCAGTTCTTGCCTGATTGACCATGGCGATGGTCCTCCTGCTTGCCCTGACTCTACTGTCATTCACAATGCTGCTCCGGTCACCACTCTCAAACAGGCAGGTTATTTTTCTACATGAAACTACCAATGGTTCCCCAATACCTTCAAGATGAAGGTGGAAGGCCTCAGCGTGCCACAGTGAGGCTTTAACTCCCTGGCTCCTTCATATTTTTGCCAAAGCCAGTCAGATATTCTAGCAACACTAGACCAATTTTCCAGTACTATTACTCTGGGCTAGATACTCTGAACATTGAGAACTTAGTGCTCATTTTCAAATACAAAATTCCTCTCTGTTCACATTTTCTCCAGCTTGTTTTATAGAATAATTGCTATAAAAATTAGGGAATTGTTTCCTCTAAACTTCCAACCAAAATTTTAAAAGGCTCATGGCTAAAGAACTATTAAAGGACTAGAAAGGCCCCTAATTTGGACACCTTAGCACTGATGGTTCCCTTACTTTGGGGTTCAGCCCTAACCCTGAGCCCCAGGAACTGTACATGTACAGGCCAGCCTTATGAGTGCCCATGAGAACTGTCCACACACAACATTACTGTAGCCAATATTGAGACTCCCTGCCAAGTTCTTTAGGTGAAGTTTCCATTTCTGCTGAAGAGAAGAATCAAATGGTGTTATCAGATCGGTACTGTAAAGATAGTATCTACATAGCTTTCTTGCCTTTATTTAGAAGCACATTATTTTCTAAAAACAATCAGCACCTGAGTTTTCCTGAATAATTCTGAATGTATTTAACCAAATTTAATAGCTCTTGTTTAAAAAAATGCCATGAATAAATGTAAGTTGCTTTTCATATATTACATTAAAAATACCAATACTGGTAAAACTAATAAGTCTGTTTTATTTCATTTTGCAACTATACATAAGGCTTCTACTAGACCTTCAACTTATCTATAAAGTACATTTGGAAATTAACAATAAAAAAGAAAGCTTAATTATTATTAATAGCATTTAGACACACACGTATAGGAGATGATTTATAGTGTAAATCAGTGTTCCTAGTACATCAAAGCCAAATAAAAAAGAATCCTTAGGAAATTTAAGGAAATATGAAAAGTTTAAAAAGCTTAACAGTAATTTGTGTAATATTTTACCTGTTTTCTGATTATAGTGTCTCCCCTGCCAAGTAAGTATATAAGTTACTTTTTTTCAAATGCATGATTTGCCTAGGGTTTGAACCAGGCCTTAGCTGTAGTGGCAACATGATATAATAAACTGAGGGGACTGGTCCTGGAGCGAGCCTCATTGCCATTAATGATTTCTCAGATTTTTAATTTAGAAGAGCTTATGAGTTATATCATATGCTCACAGATGAAAATAAAACACTTCTTTTAACACCAAGGACTGGGTAAAAGTTCAAATAATTTTTTAGTCTAAAAATATCAGGAGATGATTATTTTCATTGCCTCCTTTTATTAAGGACCCAATGTGGATATAGACTAGCAAACTATCTTCCTATAATTTCAAAGAGAATTTTTTTAAATTAGCCATTTGTTTCTTGTGTAGAGTTTAAAAGGTAAGGTCAAACTCCAATCTCTTAGGGTCTGTGGGAGTTTTCAGCAGGATCCTCATACTTCCGTGAACTGATAATAACAGATCACTTGTTCTTGTTTATTTTAAGAACTCTTAAAGTTGCCAACAAGTTTATGCCAACAACATAAATCTATTTTAGATAGAAATATTGTAAGTAGAGTCTGAAGCTGCAAATTCAGCACATTATGACAGAAATTAGTTTACAGTCCTATGAATATAAAACAGCAAGTCAGATGGATATCTCAGACATTGTAATCCACCATCATAGATGGCAACAACATTCTAGCTATGATATTAAAATAGCAAACCTTTGCAGAGCATTAACCTATCATTACATGAATGGCATGACACTGCCACCTAATTAGCAGTGTAGCTTGCATCTATAAAATAGAATTAGCATGACTGCTCATGTTATTAATAGTTTGGGTTTTCAGCAAGGTATGACCTTATCTGATGTTTCTGTTCATTTATGCCCATCGACAGAGGATTTAATTATGTTCTCCTAATTTTCTACACTGAGGAAATTGAAAACTGCCACTTTGAAATTAAAAATGTTAAAGAAATTAGTGAGCAGATTATTTACACCATCACCTTTCCTGCAGAGATAAAGAATGGAAATGTGTTTGAATAAATAAAGCATAAATTTTTCAGAAAAAAATTCTAGGCAAGGAAATTATTAGTAGTCTTCTTTTCCCCTTTCCCATATATTATTCCCCAAGTTTCTCTACTTGTTTTGAGCAGAATTCCTTAAATGGAAAGTATCTTATACTATAAAACTCATGAACATTCTATCCGTTGGGTTAGTAGCCAAAAAAATACCAACTTACATCTGAGGAAGGTGATTGGAGAACAATGCCAAATCCCAGGACTTGGCTCTCCTCAGTGGAGGTGTGCTCTATGGCTTGGAGACCAGACTGCCCCATGGCCCCAGCTGCCAGCTTCTTCTCAACTTCCAACACGCTGGACTTTGGTTTCAGAATTACAGGTTCCACAGTCTTTGGGAGCATTTTTTTCTTTTTATTTCTCTTGCGTGAGACAGCAGTTCGCTGGGAGCATATAAGGGAAATTGGGGGTTGTTGTCTGTTTTGAGTTCCAACTGTGGACAATAAACACAAATATGGTACAGGCACTGTGTCTGAGGAAACCTACCCCCTGCTGTTTCTGTGAGTTATAAGCTGACACTAAAGTGAGGCTCCCTCAAAGATAAAGCAGAGGCAAGTAAATCTCACTCTGCAACTCAACAGTGAGGCACTTTAAAGCCCCAACTTTGTGAATCACATGACACATTTAAACAAGAATTCCAGAACTTAAATTTAGGTAGAGATGCTTTCTCATAAGACCATTTCACCCAAATGTCATTTGCATGATCAGTTATAGACTAACAGGCTTTTCCCATGTGCTGATCCATCCCTGGTCTAGAAAGAATCCTTCCAAACTGTTTCCTTTGATCACTTGGATCAAAGAGAGAGAGAAAGACAGAAAGACAGAGAGAGAATGAGAATAAGAATAATGAGTACCATCTAGGAACAGTACAAGGACAAAGTACTCATACTGAAC
The DNA here is from genome assembly GCA_035773235.1 of Eospalax fontanierii. Classification (NCBI taxonomy): domain Eukaryota; kingdom Metazoa; phylum Chordata; class Mammalia; order Rodentia; family Spalacidae; genus Eospalax; species Eospalax fontanierii. Next base: position 64,822,819 of record CM069540.1, on the reverse strand, counting down.
ACATATACTTAAAGAATCCAAGATGGCAAGAGACCTGCCTGCCGAGTGTACCATATACCACTCATCAGAGAAGCTTCTTTGTGCAACAGATAGAGGCTATTACAGAGTTCCACAACTCGTCAACACACAGAGAATAAGTGTCTGAGAGACACCAAGTCTTAAGTGGCACATCTATAGTTGAACCTCTACACCTAAGGTTCACAGAACACAGTGAAACAGAAAGTAGAGAAAAAAACAAATGCATCTCTCAACCCTCACTAGTGAAGCTTCTTCATGCAACAGAGTATGATGCACACAGAAGGCCACAACTAGCTGAGTCTTAGAGAATAAGAGCCTGCAGAGTACAAGATCCCAGGAAAGGACTCCTATATTAAACCTCACCCTCTCAATGGCTCAGGGACCACTGCAGAGGAAGAGGTGGAAAGATTCTAAGAGCCAGTGTTGGTGCATCAACATAAAGAAACAGAATCTTTCAGGCCACCGGGAACTTGCTCATATGAACTTGCAACAATGATGACAGAAAGCACAAGACCCATGCTGATTCAATCAGACAAAAATCCAGCATAGAACAAGGAAAATGGGCAACTTTAGCCTAGGAACTATTGGCAACTGATCACTGCTGGGTGAGGAAGAGTAGACCTTCCTTAAGATCTCTAGATAGACTGACTAGACTCTAGTGGATGAACTTGTACCGAAGGACATCTCGGTACAAATGCTTGATCACATAGAACTTAACATAAATGACAGAATGCATGAAATCGGGGGGGGGAGGGGGAATAAAGAGGTACAGATGGGTCTAAATTTGATTGAGTTCTATTATATGAAATATACAAAAATTCAATAAAAATATTTTTTAAAAGAATTCAAGATAGCAAGTTTGGTTTTCATAGGTGAACTCTGAAAAGGAATGTTTACCAATCATTCAAAAATATTCTGATGAAATGTGAAACAGAAAAATATGGCTTCTATTTGCATCAATCCTCATGTATGGCTTCCTCTAGAAAACCACAAGATGTGCCTGCTGTTTTTTGTTTTGAAACTTACACATGTAAGCCCAGTAAAACTGAACTTCAACACAGACTACTTTCAGTTACTTATTTGAGATCCATCTGAAAATCAAGAATATTTACCCTGATTCAAATTTTTTCATGTACATGCTGGAAGGTAATTTACAAGTACTGGAAGCAGCTTGCTGAATAGTGTAGTTATTTAACCACTTGTGTGGTAATTAGTGTCAATGGTTCCAGATCTTAACTGCACATTAGAATCAGCATGAACTTTATAAAGCAGTCCAGTGTTTTACTAACCTGTAGTAGACTGAGCGGGTCAGAATGGGTAGGGCTTGGTCATCAGTGTTGCTATAGGGTTCCTCCAGAGATTCTGGTACACAGCTACTTGTATTTTTACTTCAGGCTAGTGTGCCCTGTTCCCAGGGGCAAATGGACTATGGAAACTATGATAAAGATCAGCTAGGTTGTAGGGTTCTGGCCCAGGCCCTTTCTAAGTCTCATTCTTTCAAATTAAACATGGAAATGTTTTTGGTTTAAAGAGCACAGGGGATATTTGATTCTGTCTTTCCTTTCAAGATCTCAATAGTCCAAGGTTCTTGTACCTAGATCTCAATGCTTGATCAGTTAACTCCTTGCCTTTCCTTAAAATAAAGGTGAAACTTTCAAAAATATAACTTAAATTTAAGTGGCAATAAACTTTAAGTAAATCTGCCTACACAACACAAAACTGTTAAGTTTAAGAAAATTAAAGGAGAGTCACTTATTTAGTTTATCCCTTATGTTATCTTCAGCTCTTAGAGTCATTTACTGCTCTATACTGCAAAAATTCAGAAGAGAAAACACAGCAACAAAGTGGCATTTACTTAATAGATTCTAAAAAGGCTTCAGTCAAGGATTTACATGGGTATATTTGTATTTTGCCATTTCAATAGTAAGGAGCTTAAGTACCAAAATAAATCATTACATTTCATATGCATATTTTCTAAGTATTAACAAATCTTCCTCTTTGAACAAAATCTAACAGAATAAAGTAACCTTTCTTTTGGAGGCCTTTCTGTAGGAGATGGTAACCTTTGCCAGGTTAATAAGAACACAGATTACTGTGGCAGTATCAAATGCTTACTGACCCTGAAAAAATGCTTATTTTTGCTGTGGGATAACTCCAAATTCAGTCCTTTAAAATGTCACTTTCCAGAAAGTTTTTTGCTTTCTTTGAAAATGTGACCTTGGGTAACTGATATGTTTTAGTATTAAACTTTTTATATCAAAACCACATCAGTGGATACAGGATTTTATTAGAATTCATTGACTGGCACAAAGCGGAGCTTCTAAATGATGACCTCTGGATACTACCACGCTGAAAGGGCTGGGCTGCTCTCCTGCTATGGCACAAGCAACAGGCTCCTGCTGAGAGGGGAGGACTAACAAAAAGATTTGTTATTTCTCATATCTGTTTTTCCTACTGATTGTGGAGATTGGAAAATGAGCCACTAAATGAAGACCTGAACTTCCAAACTTCTACAAAATGCTGTGTGGTTTTAAAAGAACACTAAGGAAATAGTGATGTGTGCATCACTATCTCCTTTGAATTTGAAAACAGCCCTGTGAATTAGATATTAATATTTCATTTTAAATGAGAATTGGGAGGCTAGTTATCTAGTTAGTGGTGAAAAACTGGGGGTTCAATCCCTAACTACATTTTTAGTTTCTTTCATCATTTAATGTATCCAGTGACAAAGAGAGTCATGAAACTGAAGGGGCCAGACATGAGGTATGCCTGGGCTTCTATAAGAGAAAATGTCACAAGCAGAAACCAAGGCTCTCCACTTTTCTTTGGCTCATGTCCTTGAGCACCTTTCAAAAGGATACTTGCATTTCCTGAAGGGCTCTTCCACATAAGATATTCCAAAATTTAATTAGCTGGCGACTGTGAAGTACCAGAAGATCATGGGATGAAGTGCACTAAGCACACATACATAAGCCTGTCAGCAGTATTAGGGGCAATAAAAATTTGTTTGATTGCTTAAAAAAAATCAGAAGAAAACAAAATCACAGATTGCAGAAAAGCAGAGAAAATGGGTATTTAAAAAGGCAGGACAGCCAGGTAGGAAGGAGTCTGGAACAAAGGGACAATGTAATCACAATTAAGGATGTCAGATATACATTCATGATCAAAGGATGCATTTAGAGGGTTGATCCTTATACCTGCTTGAAACTGCATTAATTTCCTCATGGTCTTGAGTTCCTGAAGAATGGCCTGCAGTGTTGACTGGCAGTTACAAGTACAGCAGTTTGATCCAACTGGCGAATTCACCACCGGCAGTTCTCCTAAGCACGGAAGAAAATAGTGACACATGCTCCCAATGCAAAAAACAACCAAAAATGTATTTTTAAAAAGGAAATAAATGTATCTTGACAAGATTTGAAGCATGCACAATTACTATGAAACTATGCCAGGGAAAATGTACCTAGTAATTTTCACTGCCTAAATTTTGGGGTCTGACTTTATCTAAGTATCCAGGCTTCTGTTTTGAAAAGTGTATGCTGTGTCACGGGTAGCATGGCCCATGTAAATCCATGCACAGCCACAGCAGATCTCCCTCTATTATGAGACCAGTTCATCTTGAATCACAATACTCCAAAAAGTCACAATAAACATTCATGCTACTTTCTCAAAACAAAACAAAGCATTACACACGAGCTCTGAAAGCAGCTTACAAAATAACTGGCAGTATGCATGCTGTGAGAATTCATATTAATAATTAAATCAATCTAACAAATAAAAAATAATTTTACTGTTTCATAGTGCAATCTTCTTGGAAAGTTTTTTTCCATTTTTCATTTTAAGTAGTGTCTATCCTTAAAGGTGAGATGAGTTTTCTTGCAGACAACAGAAAGATGGATTTTGTTTCTTAATCCATTCAACTAGTTGTTTTATTGGTAAGTTTGCCACTTCAACAATGAAGAGCTACAAATAATACAGAAACTTCTATAATACTTTCTATAAGGAGAAGCAGGGGGGCAGGGTTTTACCTAATGGTTTAGAGATATTTGTGGATTGATTTTCTTCATAAGGGGAATTATCCATCTTTTAAAAAGTATTTATTAATTTATTTATGTGTATGTGTGTGCATAAGTTTATGGGCACCACATGCATGCCTCCAGGGCCAGAAGGCATCAGCTGTCCTGGAACTGGAGTACCGGCAGTTGTGAGCCACTATGGGTACTTGGAACTGAACTCGGATCCTCTGTAAAAGTGCCCTTACCCACTGAGCTGTCTCTCCAGCCCCTGATCATCTTTTATCCATCTTACTTCTTATAATTCCCTCACTAATCTCTTTTTACTGTTTACTATCTTCCTTAACAAAACTATTCTACTCTGTTTCCCCTGTAAGTAAACAAATATCTCCTTATTGTCCTTGAAATAAAGCAGCATATTTGGAAACAACATCTGGCAGAAGGGGAATATCTAGCATCATTAACCATGGATTGGAATACTGAAAGGGGCAGCTACTTCTAAGTTTTCTGATTGGTAAGTGAGGTTAAGGTCTAAGGTTCTGTTCCAATAATGTGTTTTATTATACACTGGATATAATTTAAATCCCATAGTATATAATTATTTATATATACTAAGGTTTACCAGAACCTTAAAAAAACAAAAAAATAAGTAAAGATAATTTTTGGAGTAGCGTAATTATTAACTTTCAAAATTGAGGAAAAACTGAACTGTTACAACTTTAAAATTAAAAAGTCTTCCAATGAAACATTATGGCAGTCACAGCTAGCAGTTACATACATGTGAGTCTTAAGCAACTTTGGAAAGTGGTTAGGAGCTCCCAGCTCATGTAAAGAGCCTCATTTAACTTTTAATTCACTACATGGGGTAGCTAAAAAATTATCCTAGTAGTATAATATATTCCACAACTTTATGTAGTTATGACTTAAGATTACATCTTCACATTGTTTAATTTTCTCTGAACTGTAAATGGTGTCATGCATGTTTGTGTACATGATTTTTAATAAATCTTGACTGGTATATATTTTGGTAGTCAATGATAAAATAGACTGCTATCTACATAAACTTATGCATTTGTGACATATCTAACTTTGCCTTAATTTTTTTCACTATTTCTAGGCTGTGAGGTCCATTTGAGAGTTTGCACAAATTGCTGAAAATCTCCCCCAAATAACAGTCTCCTATATACAGGTGTACATAATTCTAACATGTATTGTTCAACAAGCAACTATATAATGCAGTGTGTGTGTGTGTGTGTGTGTGTGTGTGTGTGTGTGTGTGTGTTTTGGTGGATCTATGTTTGTGCACTTGTGTGTTGAAAAGTCAGAGTTTGATGTCAGGTGTCCTCCTCAATTCTCTTCACCTTATTGTTTGAGACAGCATCTGTCACTGAACCTGGAACTCACTGATTGGGTGAGACTGGCTGGCCAATGGGTCCTAAGGATCCCCTTTTCTTTACCTTACTAAGGGCATTTTTTTCTCCTATGCATTACAGAATATTCCTACACATGATTCTGGTCACTATTTTTATGATTTTAAAGAACAAAACTAGCCCTTCTCAGCTCATTATAAATCACTTTCCAATTTTAAAGAGAATTGAGTTTTTATTTTTATGGAAGAGTCTTTAAAGAGCTATCTTCCTCTAACTTGGAAGCTGGCCAGCATGTGCAATTGATACTGGCCTACCTAATACTGAGAAGAAGAGAAGATACCACACATCTCCAGGGACTCTCACTGTTTCTCCAGTGTCTCAGGATGGCTTCCCATGCCCCTGAACTGGTTACTATAAACTGTGTTCAAGAAAAAAAAAAATCAAAGCATTTTCTTTATCTCAAAGGATATAATGAAATGTAAATGAATGGAAGAAAATCCTTAACTTTTCAAAGAAACTGAAAATGCCATAATTTTTCCTTTGTTTTTTGTGAAAACTATAGATCTGCACATCCATACATAATTTATAAACCAAATAACATCCAATGTCATTGAGTAGAAAATATGACCAAAAGAAGCATCAATTTTTCCCATTAAGCTTTGATAAAAATGAAATTTTCCCCCTTAACAGTTAACAATTTAAAAGAAATCTTACTTTAAAGGAATACTTTTCAGCCCTAATGAGTTTAGCACTGGAATGGGGGCTGAAAGGGAATTTTACGAGAGGCAAGGTTATCGGACTTCCCTCTAACTGGGACTCATTCTCCTGATGATGCAAAGTGAAGGAGCAAGAACATGCATTTAAAACACACCACATGACCACATAGCTTCTGTCAAAGCTGAAGGGGGATTTCTGCCCTAATGTTCAGTCTCTAGTAACAATATCATCTATATGTTGGTAGTAGATAGCTTTGCATCCATTAAAACTCTACTTGGGAGTTGTATTATTTAACACACACCTGATTTTCCTCAATTTGGGGGTTTTTATACACTTCAACTTTTTCTTTATGTCTTCCCTGTCTTTTCAAATAACACAGTGAAAGGAGCTGCTAATTAATGGTAAAACACTTGCCTTGGGTTCTATCCCTAGTACCATACAAAACATGAAAAAATAAAATAACCCAGTAAAAGTGAGTGATTGGGGGAGGGTTAATAAGCTGATCTCAAAGAATAAACTGAATATTTAGGAATAAAATAAGTCAAGAACCTGCCCACAAGGTCATTATGAATGTTGTATGACAGTCATACCATTGGAACTCGCAGTAGTGTGGAGCTGACTCTGGAAAGTTCTAGTATGTGTTCCATACTGCCCTGAGAACTGCCCACTTTGGGATGATGACTCATTCCATGACCCACGTGAAAGAGGGTGGCGGCTCTGTGGGGCCCCTGTAGAGGAGTTCAATTGCTGAGGCCAGATTAAATCCAACTCCTGGGGCTCTTCTTTTAATTTTTCTCCTTCTTTGCCAACACGCTGATATATTCTCCCAGTGCTATCATTCAGTAATCTTCTCATCCCTGTAATTTGTTTTTTAATTTCCACGCTTTCATTTCCTATTAGAAACAGGGCCAAAGTTAACACTGTAAATTAACAAAAAACAAAACAAAAGAACAGTCCACTAATATAATCTCCAAAATAAATGCCCTTCTTTGGAAATAGGAAAAAATACTAATTCCACACTCTTAAGTAATTTGTAAAACTTAAAGAGAGGAAAACTGGCTATCTGAATCATGGTCCTGTTGCAATTCATTTTAATCTTTTTTTCTTGCCAAGTTCTCTCTGAGGAAAGAGCTTTCCTTAGTACATCAGCAGAAAGCGCCTTTCAGTTTCTGCTTTGGAAGTTTAGTGAATGAGGGTTCATAAGAAAAACAGCTGTGACAGAAGACCACAGATGGGATCAGTAAGTTAGTGCCACCTGCTCAACCACAGCTATGCCTGTGTAATGGGAACTGAAGGTAAGTGGTAACTAATCCCACATATCTGTTCCCTCTTCTGTTAGCCTCAGTGGGTTGAGAGTGGAGCTGTTTGAGAATGGGCCACATGGCATATCAGGAGCACTAGTGAAGCAGACATCTTCCAGGATGGAGCACTGTTAATGGAGACACTGGCTCCACAGGAAGACAAAAGTTCTTCAGGTCAGCCTGACAAACAAGGCGGGGTTCTTGCCTTTCTAGTGTCCTGACTCACAATCACAGCCTGAGGATGTTGCAGGGATCCCTGGCTGTATAGGCATGAGAAGGGAAGTGTATCCTCTCTGCTCTGTCCTCTACTAGAAATCAAATTCACCACCCTGGATCACTCCAGTCCAAATCCACTGCATCTTCCCTGAGTGGCAACTCTGTAACTTTGTGCAAAAGGTAACAGATTGTTTCTAAATCCCACATTATTTACATTGACTTCTTTTTTAATGATGGAAAAATGCAAACACTATAATATTTACCATCTTAACTATTTTCAAGTTTACAGTTCAGCAATATATATTCACACTTGTGCAACCAATCTCCAGATCAATTTTTAAAAAAAACTTAAATTGCACTTTTGTGGGTTTCACACAATATATTCTGATAATACTTAGACCCTGTCCTCTACTGCACCCCCCTTACCATACCCACCTGATTTCATATATTCCATTACATATATATATATGTATATTAACTGATCAAGTCAAATGTCTGTAAGTATCCTATGGTATGGGTCTATTTCCTGGACCCTGCTTAATTTACCAAGAGTCACACACTTAAAGAAGAATTACTCTCCCCCTCTCAACAGCTATGTGCTGCCAATAATTCTCCAGATAGGGTTGGGGTTTCTCACTCACTTTCCCACTTCTATGCTGGGATTTTGTCTGACTTGAGCTTACATGGGACTTGTGCATGCTGTCACCACTGCTGTGAGTTCACATGAGTAAATGCCCAACTGTCAGAACTATTTCCTTGTGGTTATCCACCACTTCTGACTCTTAACAATCTTTCTGCTCCCTCTTCTGCAATGATTCCTGAGCCTTGGGAGGCAGAAGTTTGAAATAGGTGCCCCATTCGCACTCTGCAGTCTCTTATTCTCAGTACATTGGCCAGTTGTAGATCTCTGTGTTAATAACCATCTGCTGCATGAGGAATCCTCTCTGGTGAGAGTTGAAAGCTTTCCTAGTGCTGGAAGGTGCTGGGCATGCTACTGGAAAAGAGGGGTGATCATCAATGTTGCCCAGCTATAAATCCTTTGAGGTACAACTAGTCTGGCAAGATATGCTCAGTGGTGCAATGGTGGCATGGATATGATGGAAGTAACCAGCCACTGTCGAATTGGATTTGAGGCTCACTTCACACGATACAGCTCATACCTGATACTGATACCAGGTTAGGAACCTGTGGCTAGATAGATCACAGGACACAAGGGAGGGCTTATTAATATTAGTCTGCAAAATAGTCATAGTATTAAACCAACAATTGTTGTAATCACAGATCAATTTTTTAACATTGACTTCATTAAGATTCTTTTTGAAACAAAGCACATTTTTATTTTTTTAAACAAAGGTATCTCTGCTCAACTTATATTTAATAAATATTAATGGGAATTATAAAATTGCACAGATAATAAAAGATACTACAAACAGTATCTTCTCTTTTCTTTCTTCTTTCAGTGCTGGAGATTGAAAACAGGGCCTTGGGACTGCTAGGTAAGTGCTGAGCAACACTCACAGCCCTATATTATCTTAAACTGTGCAAAAACAATCGCTTAGAGATTAAAAGAAAGGTGCATTTTTCTCTAACCTAAGTACTAACAGTCTTATTTCATAATATGTATACATATTCATGTAATTACCCTAGTGAATACTTGAAACTAAAAATATGAGGAAAAAGACAAGCATCTATTAGGAATAATATAGCTTTGCAAATAAATATATGATATAATGATGCTTTAATGCACCTAGCATCATATAAACTAGATTTTTTTCAGGCAAAACCTGATAGTTGGACAAAAGCCTACATACTTTGTACTATTTAGTAAGATATTCAATTTATTAATGTATTTTTATTATCAAATATTGTGTAAGAAAATTTTATATATTATTTTAATATAAATAGCTTCAAATTTGGGGGGGTTCTAGAGATTGAACCTATGAACTTACTCATGCTAAGCATACACTCTACCATTGAGCAATAACCAGCCCTTGATAACAAAATTAATTCTGACTTATTGAACAGCATATAGAAAAAAAGAAATTCCTAAAGTTATAATATTATTATGTGTTAGTGTATGCTTAAGAGAAATATTCTAATTTGTAATAAAATTATTTATATTTCAAACACCAATAAAATTATAATACAGAAACAATAAATCACATTCCAAGGTTCATCTGTGTTTGGAGGACTGAATTATATGATAAAGTGCTACCATTAAGAAAAAAGACATGAAGATTCTGAAACCTTCTAAGAGCAAAGATGCTTTGTCATAATTTTCAGAGTCCTAAAACTTATGACTGTGAGAATTCAAAGATTGAAAATACAGCTTAAGTTTTACGTACCTTTTTAAAAATATTTTTATTTTCATGTGTATGAGTGTACTGCCTGCATGTATATAAGTGCACCCATGTAGTGAAATGCCCATAGAGGTCAGAAGAGGGTATCAGATTCCCTGTTAGCTGCCATGTGGGTGCTGAGGACTAAACTCCGGTCCTCTGCAAGAGCAGTCAATGCTCTTAACCACTGAGCATCTCTCCAGCCCAAGTTTTGCATAATTTTTAATAATTGTGTGGATGACCAGAATCCTAAGTTACAAGTGAAAATGAGGAATGAAGATGACAAGCAGACAGAAAGAGCCTGGTAGTAGACTTCCTCTACACTATCTAAGACATCTTCTACAGGAAGGGCAAAAGTAAACAAAATTAAAATCAGAGTTTGAAAGAAAAAGGAGAAATAAGCAAAGCTGTGAAGGAAGAGAGGATCAAGGTCTACTGATCGAAGGTCAAACTTTAAAGAACAGAAAACAGAAAACAAGTAATTGTATAAGTCTCTTCTGAGAGCAAAGTTAAAAGACCATGGAGAATGATGAAGGAGGATTGGTTGGGGGAAATTTCTTAGAGGATGCAGGCTGGGCTTCCTTAGTAGACAACTGGGTATTCAGGAATGGACTCTGGATACTCCCTGTGTGTAGAAAAGTAGGGAGAAGCTGAGCCTGTCACGTCTGAAAGTTGTCTCCAGGATGGAGGAAATCCTAGAACTCCTGAACTTTGGTGGGAAAAAAGAAAAAGCTTTGCATGCACATGTGGGACAGATGGGACAGAAGGTCAGAAATAAGACCTGAAGACTAAAGTAGGGATCACAAAAAGGTAGAGTCTGTCTACAGAAACTACAGACAGACAGCTGGTGAAGTAGAAAGGCTAGGCTGGTTTTCCAAAGCTCTAGAATTGCTTTTCAATTGTACTGACTTGTCATTGTCTATTACAGAAGTCATTTTAGTTTTCTGAATCATAAAGGGAATGTCTGAACCAGACCTAGGATATTTATAACCTGAAGAATAAACAGAATAAGTCTAGAAGGGATATAGGCTGTTCACAATTTCTATGATGTTAACTAAACACCTAATTCCTCTAAAGGTGATATATGTCTTCAGAAAAGGGGGCCTAATTTATCATGGTGGAGTCATAGTATTCTGATTCATTTTAAAAAATAGTGGAAAGTAAATAAGAGGCTGAGACTTAAAAAGTATTAGTTGATGCCATGTCTTTCCAGTTCTAATGAATCAGTGTCTTTTTTATGTATAGAGATCTGCAACAGGAAACTTAGGAGCAAGCCATGATTTGGAGAAACAAGATTCTATAAGGAAATCTGTACATTCCTAATTTCTTTTCAAGCCTGTCTATACCTTCATTTACATTCAACTCTAAGAGGCTCAATCTATTTAGGAAAAACAAACAAAAGAAATCTATTCTAATTGAGCTGTACCATGTGGCTGCCTTGCTGGTAAAATAATCTTAATTGAATTCTTTTCCAGAATGGTCTACATAGTCAGTTCCTGGCCAGCTGGGGCTACAGGAAGACCTTGTCTCAAAAAGAAAAAAAAAAAGATTGGAGTAACTGGGACTTTGGAGATGGCTCAGTCAGCAAAGTGCTTGTTATGCAGGCATAAGGACCTTAGTTCAGATCCCTAGCACCCATGTAAAAGCTGAGCATGGCAGTGTGCACCTGTAACCCAAATGCTAGGAGTAGGCAGGGAGGGAAAAAGGGGGGTTCCCAGAACTTACTGGTCTGTTAGTTTAGCTCAACTGGTAAGCTATAGATCTCAAGAAACATAAGGTGGAGAGCAACTAAAGAAGACACTCAGTGTTTACCTATGACTTCTACATGCATATGTGCACACACACACACATACACACACACGAGTATAGTAATTATACTCTGAGAACAAGATCCAGAAAACACTGTAGGCTGAATTCTATTCTTCACTCAATGCCATTACTCTATTAGATTACTTTCCTTCACATATAGGATATATGTGATACAGAATCTTGCATGATGTGGTAAGCATGAGGACAAGACAGAATTCCCACAAAGAATCTTCCTTAACTTGGCTAGGAGAGAAGGATACACCTTACAGAATTTGATTGTTCAGTCTGAGGTGATTTTAAAAACAAAAAGATGACAGCAAACAAACATAGAGTGGTTGTAAATACTGCATGCCATCTCTATGTGTCTTACCCTGTCAATATACAAAGAACATGAATTATGCCTTTGCCTTACAAATGACCCAGTGCTGATGTATAGTAAACATTCCTTAAGCCTTTCTTAAGTAAATGAATGAAAGAGATGGCTTATCAAAATGAAAAATACAGTATGTAGTAGAAATAAATGCCAATAATGATATATACATGTATGGACTATGGATATATATACATATACATATACATTGAGAAAGAGTTAAAAGGTAAATTATTCAGCAGACATTATCAGGCATCTCCTGGTCCCAAAGATATAAAGATCATCAGGCACAAATGAAAGACACTCTCCTCCAAATCTCTTGATATCTTTTATCCAAACCCTTTAATACTGATTTGTAGCTCTGATAAATGGCCTGTATTCTCCAGGTTTATTCATTTCTAATGTCCTAGAACTCTAATTAGCAAGTTGCCTATTTGCAGAGTACATTTTCTGTTTCCTTCCTTGAGCTAAAATATGTTTCATCCCCATTGATGATGCATTTCCTATAACCCCTGCATAAAAGTTATTCATTCTCTCATTCTCACTGGGGAGGGGAAGGTGAAATTGGCTTTCCTTTGGTCCCTAAAGCATTCCTTTTCCAGCCTTGGAAAGAAGCTCACTCTTCCTGAGTAACAGCTCTGTGTGCCAGGAGTTTCAGATTTATAAACGACATGGTAGGTAAAGGAAGGTGTCGAGAAGCTGACATCTCATTAACAGACTTAAGTGCCATGTTAAGGGAGACTTTAAGATTGGAAACAGTGCACTACTGTACTGAGTAACTTAGATTCATTATATTTTTAATATAAAGATAAGAAATAATCAGTTATCTCCTTTAGAAAAACAATTTGGAAAAATTATGGTGAAACGTGGGGTAGGAAATTCTGATGATCATTATTGTTAAGAATTACATGGGGATGAATCCTCAGCATAATTTGGGGTAGAAAGAGAGATGGAAAAACGGTATTAAAGGAGTTTAATTAAATGGTCTTGATGGTTAAGTGGTGGGGAGATGGGGTAGGGTGATGTCAAAGAAGAATTAGTGACAGATAACTCCAATGTTTCTAGTTAATGTGCCTGAATGGATATTAACAGCAATTAGAGAATTACAAAAAAGTTTCAAAGATGTGAGGATACAATGAACCTTGTTTGCTTATTTGTGGCACTGGAGATTGAGGCCAGAGTCTTAGTGTACACTCTATCCCTGAGTTACACTGCACTCCTGTAAACCTTGTTAGAGAAAAGTTACATAGTAAGCAGGCACTTGGAAATATAGTCATAAGGTAGGTAAAGTTGAACACAGAGGCAATCTTTCAGTACTAATCCCTCAAGTGGCTGCCCCCCTCTGGACAGAGTGCATCTGAGAGTAACAATTCCAGGGATTGCAGGACGCTTTATAGGGAGAAGCTAGATCTATTCATGTATAATAGCATGCATAGATTGAAATATGCATTTAAATATTAACGGAGGTACGGCTAGATTTTTTTCAAGAGGAAAATCTATGCCTTCTGAATTCCCAATCCTTGAGGCTAGTAACAAGCTCCCATTCTCACTCTCTCTGTCCCAAGAGGAAATCCACCACCCAGTGGTGTCGTGCCATGCTGAGGGCCTTGCCTTAGCAGAATGAACTGATAGAATCATAAGAAGCTGGATACAATCCTTCTATTATACTCACTGTTGATTATTTTTCTTTTTTTTTTTACACTAGCTTTGTTTTAAAGAGGATATAGAAAAATTTGAGGAAATGATGCCAACAAAAATGATTAGAAGGAGCAAGGAAAGGTTAGCATAATTGGGATGTTTCACAAAGAAAAAAATAGCTACTGAATGACTTAATTATCTTCAAATATACTATGGGGTATTATGAGTAGGACATTGTTCTTTATCAAGAAGGAAAAAGTAGATTGAAGATGTAGCTTCCAGGCTGGAGGGCAGGTGTCAGACGGTCTTAAAGGGCTGGCCCTTCTAGGTCAGAAATGCTAGCATCAGAGTTAAGAAGATTTTGCATAAGAGGTGAAATGAAAATGCTCGGTTGAGGATGATGCAAATGTTCTGAAACTGGACAGGGCAATGGTTGTGCAACACTGTGAGTGTGCTTCTTAAAAGCATGTTTAAAACTCCTTGCATTTTTCAGGTAACAACCCTCTAAAGTAAATACAAAAAAGGTAAGCTTATTAGTGAGAAGAAGTATGATGACCAGGATTACCCTAATGGTTTAAAATATTTCCTCTCACAGAACTCTATGGTTGGCATGGAGTCATGCTTTGGGAAGACTAAGCGATAGCCTGTCAAATGCTAGCAACAAGGAAAGGGCAGTATAAAGATGTGCCCCTTGTACCTAGGGCACAGTTTTCTTCACCAAAAATCTTAGCCAATGAATTTCAAGAAAAGAAAGTAGAAGACTCTGATATGAGAAGATCTGAGGTTACTATCTTACTCCAGACTCATATTAACATGAAAATATTACCAAGGCCCCAACTAGCATCCCTCAGGCACAAAAGCCATGCTTGCCAGAGACATGCAAAGCTGGGATTCAAGCTCAGTCAGGAAAAGTCAAAAAGCAATAGTCAATAGAAGACAGCAACAGTTTTCCAGTGAACATTTTTTAAGTTGCAATCTTCAGTGAAACCCCAATAAATAAAGAGCAAGCTTTGCTAAAGAGGATGTGCCAGATTCCAAATTCCTGTAAGTCCTTGGAGTACATTCAAAAACTCCAAGGGCTCCACATAGCATGGTCTGAATGCCACTGACAAAGCAAGAGGCAAAGGTGGCCACAAATCACCCAGTTGGTTGAGTCAGATATCATAAGGGTATATAGACTGCAAATGTATTGTCACATGTTTGACAATTCTGCTAAACTAAAAACTAGACAAACAACATAAAAGTAATTCATAAAAGAAATAATGAGTGAGAAAAATTTTAAATTTATATCTCTAATGATTAATATAATGAAAAATTAAGGTGAAATTCACTATCCTTTAATTTGGTAAAGGAATAGGATGATAGCCACCTTTACATATACCTGGTAGACTCTTAATTTGGTAAAAACCTTTTGGAGTAGAATCTGGCAATTCTACTTATAGGAATTCATTCTATAGAAATAGTGCAACTATACACGATACAATACAAGGATATTCACTGTTGTATCATTTTATTAGGGAAATACTGGGAACAACCAAATGTTATCAACACAACACCTATAGAATATCATTACATTCCAATAAAGACTAAAACAACCAATATACAACAATTTTAAAGAATGTATAAACTTTATGAAGGCTAAGCTCATGATTATCACATTCACCACTGGGTAGCCTGGAACCAAGACTGCCTGGCTTAAAGTAGCTATTCATTATGAAAGAAATAAATGAAGACTTAGTTAAGTGAAAAAAGTTGCAATACATTATGTTATGTAATTCTATTTTCTCACTAGTGTATACCATTTTCACAACATTATTATTAGCCCTGAGAATATAATGTGATGGGACCTTTTATTATTTATCTCATTTTCAATTTCACAAACTTTAACTACTAAAAGAATTTTGAAATGTACATTATTTTTAAAGAAAAAAATGTAGAAAAGTTATTTACAACTTTTTCCCTGTGGTATTCTGTAACTAGGTATAAGGTAACTGATAGTAATAGCTTTGGACAACTTCATCATGATGAAATTGGCCAGAAATGAATAAGAGGTGGCTAGAGGAAACAGCAAAGAAATTCAGGAAAGGAAGCTTCTGTGGTATGGTATATTTTGCAACTCATGGAATATGTGCCTAAAATTATCTTCCCTTGAAGTTTTAGTTTAAATGCTGTGTTTTAAAAAAGAATTTGGGGGCTGGAGGGATGCTCGGGGGTTAGGAGCACTGGTTGTTCTTCTGGACAACATAGATTTGATTCCCAGTAGCCACATGGCAGACAATAACTATTCTTAACTCCAGTTCCAGGGTAAGTGACACCCTCTTCTGGCTTCCTTGGGCACTGCATGCATGTGGAACACATATACACGCAGGCGAAACACCCATATACATGGTATCAAAATAAATAAACAAAATGTTTTTTAAAATGTGAATGTATTTAGGGAAAATAATGCTAAAGCTACCATTTATAGAGCATTTATAGAGCATTTACCAGGTCCTAGGCCTCCTAGCAAGTACTGTATTGGCACTGTGACATATTATCATCTACAAATGTATTGGACCACATTCATAAATATCCTCAGACACATGTATGTAGCCCATGGACCACAGACTGGACATGCCTACTTAGCCCTGAGAATAAGCTATGAGTTTTCAACATTAGTATTTGCATTGTCCCAGGAGAAATAGGACTGCGAGTTAGAGAACTGAGTTGGATATAGCCAGCTAGGTCCATGTGCTTTCCACTCAAGCAGACAGTGAAAAGGGAGGAGGGACTTAATTCATGCGACACTCACACTTGTAGCTGTCCAGAGAACTGCTGTGACATGATAAAGACACTGCTTGAACTTCTTGGCACCTTAGTCACCTAGCTATGCAAAACACACATGGTGGTAGGCATGGACCCATGACGGACTCATGTTTATGGGTTCTGACTTAGTTGTCCTGCTCCAAACTAAGAACAGTGAGGCTCATAAATTTTCTTGTAAACTGGAAACTTGGTTCATATAAATTGTTTGTTTTATAAAAGGCAGTTATTTTGTTGGGAAAAGCAAAATATGAATTTATTTATGTTAGTGATTTTATAAAACATGTAACAAGAGACTGACAATACACCTAAGACTAAAAACAATAAAATTGTAGATTAAGAGCTACTTCTGGTTCCTAACAGATGCAAATTTAACCAAAAGAAAAATCTTTCAACAAACAACAAAGTAAACCAAAACTCAGTAATAACAACAACAAAACCACACATAAATCAACAACGAAAAAAAGATGCTTCCAAATTTCTATAATAATGTAAATAAAACCTTGCCATTGTTCAATAAAAAATTAAATATTCATAACTTACTTTTGGGAAAGAGAAACCCTTTTCAATAGAATCTGAAATGCTGATTCTCCAATCTACTGTACAGAAGTCTTCTGACAGAGCCCTTATATACAAATGCAAATCTTTCCTTCCCAAAATGCTGATTTCCATATCTACATAATGGATTGGTTAAATGTGAACATGAACATGATTATTACATTTCTTCAATCATCAAAAATTTTTAAATACTACAAGTTAAACATACATGCTGTTACATAGTTTCATTTTCAATATAAATAATATTGATGATACTGAAAATGGGTCACATTTGAGCCTTTCCTTCCAAAGAGCTCAAGACACTCAGATAACCTTGCACCCAAAGGTAACTGGCTAATGGCAGCCTTCCACGGGTGAGACTGGTGGAAATTCCTAGGGATAAGCAAGGGTAGCTTAAATCAGAAGCTTCCAAACTTCCTCACCATGGTTCAAGCAAAAACACATTTCTGTGATAACCAAGAACATGAATCTATATTTATACCATGCACATAAATGTGACCATTTTTGTGAATTTATTCTGTTTGCATATGATGTGCTTGCACATTCTCTATTTACTATTATTGTTACTGCTATTGTTGTTGCTGTTGTTCTTAGTGCTGTGATAATTCACTAAACTTATATGATGACACATTTCTAAGTCATAACCATACTTTGTGTGTGCAAAATACTGCCTTCAATGTCTTAGCTTTTCAGGACACTTGCCCAGGTGTCTCATTGCCCTTCACATTTTTTTTTTTCTGGAGTCACCACTTATCTTCTCTTGGCTTAAATGACTATCTCAATGAACAGACTCTAGTGCAGACTCCTTTTCGGGACCAGAGACACATATATTTAATTGTATATTAGACAGCCTTTCTTAGATATCTCAGAAATTAATCTTAAAATCGTGTCTGATTTGCTGTGACCATCCTTATCCTCAGGTCTTAATAAAAGGCACCAATTCAGCTTTCCAAGCCAGAAACCTGGGAGCTTTCCCTCCTCTCTTTCCTCTGTTCTTAGAACCAATGAATAAGTTCTGTTTCCTGTCATTTTTCAGTTACTTCAGGATTCTTCCACTTGTCTCTACCACAATCTCATTCCTATTATCACTTGATGGTGCTATTGCCCAAAGGCCTCAGTGTCACTCCTCTAAACTCTATTCTACTCTGAGCTAAAGGGAGCTTTTAAAAATGCAAATCTTATTACATCATGTTCCCCTGTGAGATTCGAACAACCTTATGATAGAGTCCCAGCCCCCTAACGTGTATGCTGGCCTTCCTGTCCGGCCTCCTTGCTCATTTCTAGAGGCTTGTTTCTTGAAGTATCAGCCCCCATGTCTATGGCAGTAGTGTTCAAGGTACATTAGGATTATGGGGATGTCATTTCAAAAATACCACTGCTTAGGTTTCCCTTTAAAACAATTCAATCAGAATCTAATTAATGACTTTCACATCTAGCCATCAGATCAACTGCTGTCGGTACATTGAAGGCTTTCAGCTGTTCAGTAGTTCCCTTCTGTCTTAGTTTACTTTCGCATCATCACTTGCAGAAGCCCTGCCCCATGCTCCATTTTCAGGTTTTAACTTAAAGGCCATTTTCTCAATGATCAACATGCTCCTAAATTCCTTGGACCTGGTCAGCCTCCACCTAACCCCCGTCCAATAACTTCCCATAGAATCTTTACTTTCCTCTATCTCAGCCCAGTGGATTTTAACATCTCAGCCTGCCACTATGGCTATTCAATAGTAGAGCTGCAAAATGAATCCCAAATAAACAAATTATATTAACAGATACAATGGGAAGATTTAGTTGAGAAACACTGGGAAAAACAAAACAAAATCAGCCCTGATTTATATAACAAATAAACTGGCAACTGTGGTATCTTTAAAAGAAATTCTCATTTCCACAGAGCAAGCATAGGTGTGGCAAGTAGGCACCACTTGGTGCCTCTGCCTAATCTTGTATTCATATTCATTCTCTCTCTCTCTCTGACTCTCTCTCTCTCTCTCTCTCCTCCCCCCCCTTCTCCCTCTCTCTCCAGAGTCTCCTGTAGCCCCAGCTGCAACTCACTATGTAGACCAGGCTGGCCTTGAGCTCACAGAGACCCTCCCGAGTGCTGGAACTAAAGCGTTTGCCACCACACCCACCTCTAATCTTGTCTTCTTATAAATATCTTTCTATATCTCCCCCCAGCTCATCAAAGACTGGAGATATTATGAACAGTGCCCTCTACTTGACAAGTTAAAAATGGTCAAAGTAACTCAGAAACAGTGGGACTAGGTAGGGGCCAAACATCACCACCATGTTGCAGCACCAGCCTCTCCTTTCTAGAGGTGAGTACAAAGGAAAACACTGAACTTCTAAAGAAATACTAAAGCTAACAGTACTGCAGCAGCAGCTCCCAGCCATAGTTCATGCAATGCATATTAAGGTACTCATTAAAGTCTTGCTAGTAATTGGAAACATTATGTATGTACCAAGAGAATAAGTTAAAGTAAATGGAAAACCCTTAACTTCTGCCTCCCAGACTTTGTACTTTTAAACTGTACCTTAACCTTGCATTTTTTTGTAGAGTTCTTTACATTTTATATGTAGGTGCAGAGTCATGTTTGAGATATAATTCCATTAAGCACATAAGCAACTTCATGGTCTATTATGTTGCATCAACTTTTTCTGTAAAAATAAATTGTTAAGGATATTATTCCTGGAACAGAATAAATTCTTGGCATTACTGAGTAACTTATGTACCATACTACTGTTCCAAGAACACATTACTTATTTTATCATGACAAAGTAAAGTTATTAATCTTCTGGCTTCCACTTTAACAATGAGAAATGTTGTAAGATACACAGACACCTACATTACATTTCAGTTCAACTTTATATCCATAAACATCTCTGCTTTAGACATCTTATCCAAACAAAGGCTCACAGAATACTCTATATAGCATTCTATTTTACAAAACTATTAATGTTCTTTGCTGTTAATTACAGATACAAATGTCTCATCACACATTTGGTTACCAGACAGCATAATTAGCTTTCTCCATTAACCTTTCAGACATAAAATTTGATTTCTGAGTACAAAACATTGTAAAACCCTTGGAATTCAAATAACACAGTATATTTTTACATGCTTGAAAAAAATTCAATACTCAGAGAACAGTTTTATAGATTCTTATTTACAAGGATACTGATTGTCTGGAATTCTAAAAGAAAATCCGTCTCAACTTTGCAATGATTTTAAACATATTGTCAAGTATGCATGTAATAAGCTGTCCTGTGTAAAGAAAGGAGATGCAGTAACCTGACCATCAGCAGGATGTGCCCTTGATATCTCTCTCTCTCTATCTCTATCTCTATCTCCTTTTCTTGTGGTTGAATTGGTTCATCACAGACCCTCATTTGTGAGACAAACAGGCAAGGGAAGGGGGAGACAACAATTAAGGCAAGGGTGTTTGGACAGCTGATAGCAACCGAACAGTCACGTGCTGCATAACAAGGTTTTCACGTACGCAACTGTAGTCACTCAAGATTGGATCAAATCACAATGTTGTAGCAGTCCTAGCTTTGTGAAGGTATTCTATGAGAGGCAACAGAATTGTTTAATGCTGCACTTCTCAGAATATTTCCCTTTGGTAAGTATTGCGCAACTGTAGTTTTTTTCTATTTAGAGCTAAATAACCCACAAGATGACTTTGCCATAACCATGACATAGTAATGACAGTGCTATAGCTCACGTAAGTAGTGCATAGATTTTATTGTTATAACATCTGGATGGGTCCTATCAACAATTACCTATATTTATGCTGCCAATACTTCAAGAGTAGACTGAAGACCTCACTGCACTACTGCATTGGACATTTGGACATTTCTGTCCAAGAAAAGAGTTTCTACTCAATGTATTGTCCCACACAGATTAGCTGACAACTGGTAGTAAGTTACAGGTCGCAAGTTCCAATGTGGTACTCACTCATTTACTTAAAAAATGGCTAAGAGCCTACTCTGTACCAAATATCACATTAGAAAAACAGTAAATATTTAAATTCAGAAGTCTTGCCCTAAAGAAACAACCTAAGCCCCCCCCCCCGGGAGGGGCTTAAATAAATAAAGGTGGACCATGCAGAGGGTGGAATAGGTAGGCTAAGAGGCTAGCAGTGGATATGGTCAGGCCACAGCACTGCATATACCAGGGGGTACCTTCACATACAATATGTCTAAGGTTTTGGAGTAGAAACTGGTTTATACACAGGGGCAAAGCAGCATCCTGCTTCAGAGGCAGAGATTTAAATGGGAAGCTCTTATTAACCTAGTCAAATAAAAATCTACATTTTTATATACAATGAAAAATAAACATTCCATTATTAGGACTGGCATACTTTACTCCTAAAATGAGAGGTCTAGTTAGCTAGTAACAAAGATGAATAAATTTCTAGCAGGGTTGGAATTTAAGTGGTAAAAGAGCTGACTAACAAAGTTTCAAATGGGCTGACTTTACATTCAGTTTAAAATTCACAGTCATCTTTCATTCATTCATCAAGCATTTATTAATGTTTGTTATGAGAACATCACAGGGCTGAGAAGAGCTAACTCTTAGTTTACAATGTGGCAGGAAAGGCCCATAAATAAACTAATTTTACTAAATAAACTAACAGGGATCTAAAGAGAGAGTTACAGAGCGAAGTGGGGGGGAATCTGTGCTGACTGCCTGCAGGAAGCTTCAATGATACAAAGGGAGAGGAGAGGGAGAGAGAGGAAGGGAAAGGGAGAGAGAGAGAGAGTTAGAGGGAGAGAGAGTTAGAGGGAAAGCAAGAAAGCCAGGTGAAGAAGGAAGATGGGTATTAGGTAGAATTCTGAGTAGCAGTGTTGATGGAATGCATAGTTTACCAGTGAGCAAGCAGGCCAGGCCAGCTGCAGTAGTGAGATGTGGCTGGTCCAGATAAGAATGGGAACAGAGAAGTGTCAGAGATAAACAGGTGCAGTTCACCTGGGGACTTAGCTATCATGCCAAGAGGTGTGGGTCTTAACTAGAAGGCATTAAATAATGAGGTATTTCTAGCAGGGGAGCTAAGTTGTGTTGGATACTGAAAGGAAACTAAAGGAACTCCCTGGGTCAACCACTGCATGTGAGAGGCTTCCAGAATGCCCAGACTGCCTACCCTGCTCCCGATAATGCAGCCCATTCTAGGTTATTTTCCCCCTAATAATCTGTTACTTATAAGAACAACAGAATTCCTATAATGTCCTGAATCTATTTTTAACTTTGAGATACAAAACATATTGTTCCCAAATCTTTAGTCTTTCTTATAGAAAGCCATATTTTTCCCAAAGTGAAATCATATTCCCATTGGAACCAGGAAAGAGAAACTGTCCATATGTCTCAGATTCTACCTTTCATAAACATTTTAATGACTTAATCATGATCAGTGTAGGAAAAGTAAAACATCATATCACACTTTTCACTAATTGGGAAGTTGTTGAGCTACATGGAGCCTTCCTGAGAAAGTCAACTTTCCTCAAGATAGATAGTGCCCTTGAGAGAGGGTGCAGGGAGAAGTCAGCCCCATCTGTCCCTTGTAGGACATCTCTAGGTAAGTATAACTTGAGCAGCTTTTTGTTGGGGCTCTGTTTCTCCTGAAATGTGATGGTTGCTAAGCTTTACTATTGGAATTGTACAATACATGACTTTATTTTTTAAAGGAAGCCAAAAACTTGCTGAGAACTATACAACCTCCACTTTCTTTTTTAGTTTATTATATGTGTAAGAGTGTATTGCTTGCACATAGATAGGTGGGTGCAATGCCTGTGGAGGTCAGAAGAGGGTGTCAAATCATCTGGAACCGGAGTTAGAGACACTTGTTAACTGCCATATAGGTGCCGGGACTCAAACCCAGGTCCTCTGCAAGAGCAGTTGGTGCTCTTAACCACTGAGTCATCCATCTCTCCAGCCCCACAAGCTCCATTTTTCAATGGGTTAGTATTATCACAGGTACCTCACCTGTATAAAGCAGTTCCAGGGTTACAGCACAACACATGATCTTGCAACTTTAGTTTTCAATCTGTTATTGGCTTTTACATGTGAGTTTCTCTCCTTTTTGATCTTTTCTGGATTTGTAAAAGAAAATATTTCAAGCTGTAGTTCACAAATAAACATCAGAAAATCCAAATTTCTGTTCTAGCTTGGTAAATTACAAAACCTTCTACTGGGAAATTCTATGAGATATTGAAGTTTGGCTTATCAGCTGTTGCTAGACTCTTAATATACCAGTATATTTTAAGATGAACTTTCAGTCTGATACAACAGTGTCCAGTATGTCCACGTATATAAATAATAAGTACACGAGGACCTACCAGCTGAGTACCCATTATAAACACAACAATATACTAGGTGCTCCTGACAATCCAGAAAAGAATCCAGGCCAATTTGCCTCTAGGATTGAACAACATACATCAGGAGAAATCAGGAGAAATGGTGCACAAATTCAATGTGACAATTGTTAAGACAGGGCCAAGCAAGGATTTGAATGGACACCTAAACCACAATAAAGCAGGTAGAAAAGTAAATAAATATGATAAATTCTGAAAAGCATTGATGTTATTCTTCAACATTAAAACATTCAGAAGATAAACACTTCCAATTTGGAAAGCAATGCCAAGCAGGAGTAATACAAATGAAGGGCATGGTGCTTTCCAGTTTGAAAAGGTTCTTTCACAATGTAGGATTCTGTATATGCTGAAAAGGAATCCAATAAAGTAGTTTGGCCAATAGTATTATTCTATTGTAGAAGATGAAGAAAACTCCTCAAGAATTTTGTTCAGGGTGTCATTAACTGATAACCTGAGATCAAACCAAAGTTTTCTGATCCTAAGTCTATCTTATCTCTATGATATAAACTGAAAAGGCTTACATGCCTGGGCAATATTGGAACTTAACATTGAATTCTGTCAGATTGGATAGGATTTGCTAGAGGGAGTCTGGAAATGGGATAAGACATGGTAGGAGAGTGGAGACTGGAGCAGCCTTGGTAAGAGGGGGGCTATGAGAATGAAAGGAGCTTTGGGGAGAAGAGACAAGTTAAAGTGTTTTTGTGATTTTTGTTGCTTGTGTTTTTAAGACAGAGTCTCCCTGTAGTCCCAGCTGGCTTGGAATTCACTATGTAGACCAGGCTGACCACAATCACACAAAGATCCACCTGACTGTCTCTGCCTCCCAAGTGCTGGGTTTAAAGGCAGGCACCACCCAGACCTGGCTCAAAGTATATTTTTTTTAGTGAGAGTGAAGCAGAATGGAAAGTTAAGACAGAAATGGGCAAAGAACACAAAGAGGAGAACAGGGCCATGCTTTCTCCATGACAGCATGACAAAGAAGGAAGAATGTGGCTAGATCACATTCAAATCCAGTTCTTGTTACTAGCTCTATCACTCAAGGAAAGTGAGGGATTCTACAAACCCATTTCTCTCATCTACAAATGGAAATGTCTTCTCAGAAGCAGTGTAGAAGTGCCTAGCACACAGAAGACCCTTACTCCCTCTCTTCCCCAGTGGTTCTTGAGCTTCTCTGGATGCAAGTTTGTGCCCACTACTTTCCTCCTATCATATGTGCCTTTCATCTATAGACATCCCACTCACTGGAGAGCAGGCTTGTTACCGGGTGGTTGGAGGCAGGGAAGCATAGCCAGGTTAGACTATAGACGCTGAATGCTCAGTTAAGGGAAGCAAACTTGATTCTAGGATCCATGAGAAGGCAGTTCAAGTCTCCAGTAAGATCAGCCCACATGAGAAGAATGAGGAAAGGATTTGAGGCAGCTCTGCTATTAAAAAAAAATCTCAGAACTGTCAAGAAAACTAATTTTAAGTATGGCCAATTGGTAAGTGCTATGTGGCCTTGTACAAGAACTTTCATCTCTGAGCTAAGTTTCTCATTTGTAAACATGAGGTGAACCAAGGCTTGAATAGCAGCAACAGTGACTATGTGATTAAAGAAAGTACTGAGAAAGGACTGACTACAAATGCCTTCCAGTGGCATCTTAGGAATGACCAAGTCTGCACCCAAAGCTACGAAGGATTCTAGATGTGCATATTCATTTGGTGAAGTCACAGATGCTCAAGTCCCCTCAGGAGACTCTCTAAACTATGATAAAGTCTGCACTTGTTTCTTGAAGTCTTTCAGGGGGCATAGAGTATAATCAGACAGTTTTTGGTGCTGTTTACAACATTGGAAAGCATGAAGTTCAAGGTTTTTTGAACAGTGATGGAGGATACTCTAACAAGCCAGAGGTCCACACAGGAGTGTAGGACACATGTAAGATGTTTTGAAACTCCTTCACCTTTTTTTCTGAGCAGCTTTACTCCCAATTTATTGGCTGTATATACTGGGGGCCCCACAGGAAAGTGACTTAAATGACATGCCATGTGGTCAAGGGCAGCATTTTACAGACAGTCATGCTGGTTTACATCCTGGCTCTGCCACTGAGCAACTTTGTAAACTTCTCAAATTCTTTTCTTATAAAGTAGTAATGACAACACCTTTACTGGGACTATTAATGGGATAATATTTACAAAGTTCTTAGTGTTACATTGCATCTGACACTCATTAAACAGCACTTACATTAGCCATATTCCAAACCCCAAAGAATACCCCTAGTTTCCTGCCCCTTGACTCTACCAACAGCGGGGAGAGCTGACATGAAAAAAGACAGGTACACTTTCGTTCCAAATGGTGGTATTTAAGGATTCCAACTTTCTACCTTGCCTAGTGCCCTTGGCCCTTCTCTTCATCTGAAGTTGCATCCCATTCTTGGCAGTAAAGAATGAAGGGGTTCTCTCCTCTTAGGAGGAAGGGCCCAGCTAGTGTTGTTGAAGGTCATATAGGACTTGACCCTTAGGTGAAGAGTTCCCTTGTTCTACATGTGATCCTTCCCAGTCTCCAGGGAAGAGCACTGCATTGTGGTTATGTACCAAGTTCCCAGCTTGAAGATGTACGAGGGATTGTTCTGAGTATGTTCTCTTGAGGGACTCTCTGTTTAGTAGAGGAAGTTCTCATCAAGAAAGAGATTCAAAACTTCAGAGATCTGGATCCTACTCAAATAGCATAGGTACCACACTGTGTGCTGCATCTGCTGAAAGCTGTGTAACTGAACTGAATATGAAAACGCACAAGAGCAGGACTTGGCACGCACATAAATGGAATTCAGTAAATATTTACTAAATGAATTAATAAGACTTGAATCGGAAAAATTAATATGCTTCAAATTTATATGCCATACTAGTAAGTCTGAACTAAAATCCAACGTATTAAAAAAAGGACTTCATTTAATGTTTGTATCACTGTTATGAAGAATAAACTGTCTCCTCAGTGACCCTTGATTTGGCCTGGTAGAAGGGAAATTTGCATAAGAGACTTGGGTTTATCCAAGGTTCTGTTACTTGGGGATAAGTTCTTCCACTCTGAGTTTTAGCTCCCACTATTGTGGGAATAATAATACCTGCCTTGATTGTAAAAAGCCTCTTAGTTAACAGATATGAATGCACTCTCTAAACTATAAAGAGCAACACCCATTTAAAGTCTAATTATAGCCTTATCTTCTTATCACTCTGCCTTGGCCAGTATTACCCTTCCCACCAGAATCTTCTGCCTATGCAAGTCTTCCCCAGAGTTCAAGGTTTAGGTCTCTACCCTACCCTTTCCATACTCAGTTTCCTACTCATCTGCAACTGTCATTTAATTATTACTCATATAGACTGGAGTGTTTAAAGCTCAGGTAGAACTTAGCATTACCTTATTAACTTAGTATTACCAAATGACTTTTGGCAGGCTTCCTTAATATCTCTAAGCATTATCAAAAATGAGGACACTGATGATCCTATAACAGATCTGCTTTATCAGAAGGGGCAAATTAGAACATTTACATTAAGTACTCAACTCTGCTTTACATACAGCATCCAAACATGAGCTGTTGTGATTGCTGCATATTGTATCCTCGCTGCTTCCTAAACTTGTTTTATTCACAAATCCCCAAATATGTTTCAGTCCTCAGAGCAGAATTCCTGTACTATTCATTTCTGATCCCACTACCATTACAGAAAAGGGCTTAGCCCACAGTACTTCCTCACCTGGTAAATTGATTAAATAGTTTCCCTTAGACAGTGCTTAAATTTGTACTGTAGTTCCATTGAGCTGGCTTAAGAAAGTCAAAGACCACAGGGTGAAATTATTTCTTTTAACCCTTTACCAAATTGAAAACATAATTCCCAAAGCGTTTAGACAAGTCACCATACTGTAGAGCTACCTTACCTTATGGGATGTTTTACATTAGTCAGCAACCTAAAATTCCAAATTTCCAAAATTCTAAAGCAATAGATTTGATGTGGGAACTTCTGCCAAACTGAGGAGCATTCTGTACTCCCACCCTCCCCCTGGGATATGTACCTGAATCTTACACATACAGAGCATGAAGGAGAACACGTGTCTGCACACAGAAAGTCCTATACAAAATCCAGGAGCTATGTGTTAGTACTTTTTATAGGTTAAATGGCTCTAAAGTATTTTGAAATCAAACCTCTAGATCTACATCATAAGTAATATTATGAATAGGCTTCAGTAATTTACAAAGTAAATCTGATATAAATCTATGTTTTGAGAAAAGTGTAAACTATAACACTGTCAACAACAAAATTCTTAATTTCAGATGTTATCTGTAACTATCTCCAACTCTCTAGAAATCGTGCTTCCAAAATCATGTCTATTCTTTTAAAAATTGGCCTGGAGATCTCAAAAGGAAAATGTTCTTTGGGAACCATATCTGATTTTTCCCAGAACAGGTGCTCACTATCTAGGCTGTTGCTGTCAAAGGTCTTTTTGGCCAACTTCTTTCAAAGTGTACTCCATCCCTGGTCTTTCACTGCTATTCTTGTATCTTCAACTCAGTTAAGGAAGAAGGACAGTAGTATCTGCCATGTCTAAGAGCCTGGGTTTTACTGAATTCTGAACGCTCGCATGCTATTCTTTATCCTCTCTTTCACCTTCACAATTTATTACTCTATAAGATCATTACTATTTTCCAAGCACACAACAGGAAGGGGTTATGAGGAAACCTTCTCTGGACAAGAAGTAAATCCAGGACATGAAGCTCCTCTTGCATGAGAAATGTAAATTTTCTACTAAAGGCAAACTCATTCTTACAAATGGCAATATCAAATGGTACTTAAATCAGCAAATTCCTCTGACTAAGGTTAATGCACTAAAGAAAGTCTACTCCAAGATGTGTCTCTTTCTGGGACATAGAATTTCATTTGATCTTGGTTTTCAGTGCTCTTAACAGTCAACAGGTGCTGGGGAGTGGTGCTATCCCCAGGAATATTCTCTGCTTCAGTGGAAAAATACATGTGCCTGCAATGATCATTCCAGTAGGAGCCTATCATGTGTCTCTAGTTCGCCTTTGGAAGTGTGACTCCCTTCTGGCCCTTTGCAGCCCACTCTTTTTCTCCTTCAAAGCAAAACAGAAGGATCTTGAAGAAAGCACACTACACACTCTTGCTGTCACAATGGGACTAAGCAGCAATCCAGCCACAGCTGTATCCAGTCACAGGGAAACTCCAGTTCTTGCTCTCAAGTACTCTTACCCAATTTTCTCCTGTGTTCTGCTTCCTGGTTGTGCAGTACCTGGCCCTCAGGCAAGGCTGAAGCCAAAAGTCACCATTTACCCTGTACTTTGCCTTAATGAGCATTTCACTCTTAGGGGAAACATCCCAGAGAGTCTTGTCTTTAGCTCAAAGTCTGCAGATAAATAACTCCACACCCAACGTTCCTTACCAACATGCTTTATACCCAAACTACACACAAACAGACAGGCAACACTTTTGGCGACCTATATACACATCTGTGTTTCAACAACACTTGTTGGAAGGTCTGGAAGACTGTGCCTCTGCTCTGCCTTCCCCTGAGGTAGGTGAGCCAGGAAGGATGATGGCAGGTGAAAAGGTAAGACTATTCTCCAAAACCACAAATGTTAGAAAGGCACTCACAGCCAGAAAAATGAAAAGCTGCTCAGTGGTAACTGGCACTCTGAAGAGGTGGTTAGGCAGACAATCACACTTTTATTCTCCTTATGCTTTCTGACTGTAGATTTAATTTAATTTTGTCATGGCAGGATTAGCAACCAGGCCACAGAGGTGAAGGGACATTATAATAAGACAGCACATTAATCCTCTATCCCACCCAAGGCAGAAGCAAAACCAAACAAATAGGAGCTTCCTGGAAATTGAATTTCTGTTATCCAGATGTCAAAGATGTAATACCCCAATTACACAAACTATTGCCAGCGAAGCATGCCAGCAAATATAATGTAAATGGGGTGAGCACAGAGCGACAGAACTGCGCAGTCAGCATCTGGCTCTGTGAGTGAGTGATAATTAGCATTGTGTATAGACACTCATAAACATTTATGTCTGAAATACAACTTTTAGCCATGTTAATAGGGGATATATTGGCAATCTGTAAAATAAAAGGTCTTGAAAAGAACGTCATACATTAAGCAATGGCAAACATTTCCCATTTTTGCATGATCCCCCGCCCCAATTGCAAATGGCCACACTGTTTTTCTGAGAAATTAATTGACATAGGAACCTACCTAAAACAATAGGTTGTGTCTCTCTGGCCTCCCCCTTAACATCGTTGCTGAATTTTATGATCTTATATAGCTCATGGTGACAATCTGGCATGAGAAAACAACTGAAAATTAGAATTTTACTGATCTTACGAAACAGAAACAAATAATCAAAGTCTAGACTCCCACTCTATGCATAATTAAAAATCTATTTTGACAACTCAATCACAGAAACTGTAGTCAATAATAACCACTAAAACTTTGCTTACTCTGAAGTACACAAACTTGAAACATTACTTTGACTTTAGAAAACTGCTATGCTTGATTACACAGTTTTCATGGTAAATTTTGCCCCCAGATACCAATTATCAGGTTTCTTTTCTTTAAGACAGTAAGTAAATTTGTAAGAAAAAGAAAATTCTTGCCAAATTGCAGGCCTGGGAGTTTCCTTAATTTATCTCCACAGCCTATTTTTATGAGTGTATCAACAGTATGCTGCAGAAGTGGTTACTTGGTTTACGCCCCAAAATAACTTAAGCACACATGAAAAAAAAAAAAAGTTCTGTTTTAGTTCAAATAAAGTATAATTTGAAAGGTAGCAAACTTTTCATCTTTCACACAAGTGAATCTTTTGCATTCAATACTGTACTTTACTTAATATGCAATAGTTTATGTTCTAAAATGAAAACAAAAAAGCACCCGTACAGAAGAATCAGATTGATGATGATTATCATCATCATCATCAGAAGGAAGAGAAGGAGGAGAAGGAGGAGGAGAAACAGGTGGAAGAGGAGGAAAAGGAGGAGGAGGAAGAATAAAAGGAATAAAGAAATAAAGGAAGTATGTCATTCAAAGTTTAAAATACAACATTTTACAAGCTTCTGTGGAGTCACTGCACTTTGGTAGTCTATTTCTTTAAAAAGTAGGATCACTCAGCTACAACAAAAATAGAGATCCCTTTTTAACAACTATTCTGGCTCCCCTTTTGTCACAAGGTGACAAAACTACTCTCACTTCAAAGAGAGAGTAGTGTAAGCTCCCTGGGGTCACAAGAAAGCTGCCTAAATCCCTGAATGAGTACCAAGAGGGCCATCACACAGGCAGAGATTTCCAAAGTACAAAAAACTGAGTAATCAACATCCCTGTTTGGAGGCGCGCGGAGCGGGGGGAGGGGGGGGTACGAGTATCAAGAAAGAGCCAAATATTTTGAATACATACACTATTTCAGGCCTCTTTCATTAAAGAGTGCGAAACTAAATTAGGGGAAGCACAGATGAGTAGATCCTCAAAGTGCCTATAATTAAACCATTTCCAGACTAATCAAAAGTGGGCTTTATAGAATCCACATCTCAGCTTCGCTGAATTTGAAAAGCACGATTACTTGTAATTGCCCTCCAATGTCCATCTGTTTACATGTCACTTCTACGGGTTCTTGAAACAATCATGTGGCTTTCTAATCTGATGCCAAAGCTAGAATAAAAACAACTCAGGGAAAGTGGACAGGTTCTGTGACTGGGCTTTGACCTCAAGTTGTTTCAAGAAGGGTGGGTCTAGCCTCAATAAGAGGACTTGTGACATTGCCATAACAACAACAAGAACAACAACAACAAAAGGCACCTGCCTCTCATTTAAGGAGACAGGCATTTTGAGAGGTATATTTCTTATTTTCAGTTATTTTTTTAAAAGTCAAATCAAGACAGACTCTCAATAGGTATCCGAAAAACAGACGAAGACCGTGTTCGACTTTCTCCTCCCCCGACAAAATAAAAGCCTGGTGTGCTGTACACCTGTTAAATGGTCAAGACTCAGCTGGGATTTTTTTTTTTCCTTGTATAATTCCTGTCTGACTGGTATCCGATCAAGTCTTTAGAAACCTTTCCATCCCAAATCACTCAACTCTTAAAGATGCCGGACGCCAACAATTTCTGCTTTGAGCTTCGATGCCTAATGAGCTAATTATTCTTGAAAAGAACAACGATCATCTTTTTTGTGTGTGTATGTATATGTGTATATATATATATATATATATATATATATATATACATATATATATATACATATATATAATTTCTTTTTAATTCCTTCTCTTTGGGGAGGAAAGAAAGGAAAGGAAACAACAAATCCTGGTCGGATCACCAAGGCTCGGCCTGGCGGCCAGGCCAACCACGGCCACCCCAGCCCAGAGTGGCGGCGGTACCCCGGGAGTCCCCCCACCCCTTGTCATTGTCTGCTGATTTCCTGACGTGTCCCTCCGGCTGGTTTACGTGCAGTCGCCTCCACCGCGTCCCCTCCCGCACAACTTTCCCAGCAGCCGCCGTGTGGGGCCCGCGGGCCCCCGGCTCGGGCGCGGACGAGAGGTCCGGGCCGGCGCGCCCCCGGCGTGGAGCCCGCGGGCGGCCAAGCGCGCGGAACCGAGAGCGCGGAGCCGAGTGCGCGGCCGCGGCGCGCTTTCCCGCTCCCGGCTCGGCGCCCGGGGCTGGCCGCTTACCTCGGCTCACCAGTTTGAAGCTCTGGGATTTCCTGCTTCTTTTCCTCTCCGAGAACTCCATGCTGCGGGGAAGGCGGCTGAGACGCGGAGGTGGCGGCTGAGGCGGGCTCGGGTCAGCGCCGCGGAGCCGCCGGCACCGAGGTCCGCATCGGCGGGGGAGGCCAAGGACGCGGGAAACCACCGCGAGCCCGCCCGGGGGCCGCAGACGCAGGGAGCCGGCGGCGCGCGGGCTCCCGGGCGAAGTTGTCCCCTCGCGCGGCGCCGCCTTCCCAGTGTCCTAGGCGTCGCCTCGGTGCCCCCTCTTGCCGCCTCGCTTTCCGGAACGCCGCCCGCCGCAGCCCAACTTTCCGCTGGCAGCGAGCGGGACCTGGCGCGGAGGGCGGCGGCGGCGGCGGCTGGGAGGCTGCGGGCGCTCGGCGCGGCCGGCCTGGGCTCAGCCTGCAGACGCGGCGAGCCGAGGGAGGGCGGCGGCGGGTGCGGAGCCGCGGCCGGGGCGCTGACCGCCCCCGCGGGAGGAGGGGCCGCGCCGGCGAAGGGGGCGGCGCCGCCGGGACCCCGGGGCCACCTGCTGGCGGAGTCCGGCCGCCGCCGTCCCTGGGGGCCGCCGCCGCCAGCCTTGGCCAGCAGCCAGGATGAGGCGATAGGCGGCTCCGGGTCCGCAGAGCTGCCCTCTGGGGCAGACGCGGGGCGCTGCGGGGCTCGGGCGGCACGGATTCCCATCCGCCGGCCCGCCTCGGCCCCTCGCAGGAGCCCCGCGGTCCTTAGAAATCACCCCTGGAATCGTGAATCCTCAGTGGCCAGCCGGCTTCCTAAGATCCCGCCGGGCAGTGTCAGGGCTACCGCTTTCTCTAAGCAAGTTTTAGCTGGGGATAGAAGAGGTGTTAGCATGTACTGCTGAGAAGAAAAAGAGTGAACTTTCATTTTTTGCCCTCCATCCTGGGCACTGTTGGAAGAAGTTTATCCAAGGGAGCACTTGGAATGTGGGGTTGGGGATCATAGTGGGGTGAGGGGGTTCCTGCTGGCTCTTCGGACCTAGTGTGGTCTTGGCAGGTGCAGGAGATTCTGCTGCTTGATGCAGAATTACCAAAATAATTGGCCTACACAAATAACCGTTGGTACTTTTATGTAATAATCTCAGGGGAGCAAAAACTGCACTGCAGGCTCTATTTCTTTCTCACATCTTTTGAGCGGGAATGGAAAATTGTACACCACTTGGAATTGATAGTATAGGAACGTGATCTGACACGCTTAAAAGAACTGCCAAATCTAAGGTGGCTAGACCAAAGTACAAAGAGAATAAAGGGGTGGACCTCCCATTCAGCCCTGTGATAAGTTCAGGTAGCTCCCAAGAGTAAAGGGGAGGGGGGGACGTATATTGATAAATGTTATGAGTCCCACGCAAATGAGAGAGCCAGAGGCCACTCTGGTGTAACAGGACATAAAACAAGGAACAGTTACCAAGGAAGGGGGACATAGGGAGCAACTAGCACAAAGATGCCTGGGAAACAAAATCAAAGGATTGGTGAGCGCAAAGTAAGTCGAGACCATAGGATGCTGAAGTCTTGGTGACATGCACACAGATGAGAAGTTGGTTCTAAAGCCTGGAGGCGAGAGCAGGAACTTTAATTCAGCTCAGTAAAGCAAATCCTTTTAAGAGAAACATTATTTTTGCTGGCTCTCCTTTGATATTTTGAAGATCTTAGATCTCTTCGCGTTCCAAGATAACAATTTAAGTAACTATTCTTCTTGGTTCTTCCCACCACCACCCTTTGTTTAAAATGAGGCTTTAAAAAATCTGAAGATGACTGGGATGCTTTTAAAGTAAGGAAGCATTCTGGGATCCAGTCCGGTGTGTGTGTGTGTGTGTGTGAGAGAGAGAGAGAGAGAGAGAGAGACCCTGTCGAATTTTATGCCAACAGCCACGGGCTGAGTACTATGCTTACTGAGTAATGCTGAGCTGAGCATTGTTCATGTCTTGGAGCATAAAATGAGATTTTATTATGCTTAAACTATGATGAAATCATTGAAGGTGTCCTCCCAAAAAGCAAATCCCCAGGGAAGATGTCAACTTAACACTTTCAGAACAAACAGGAATATGAATTTCATCTACTGTAGAGAATAATCTTTATATAGCCAATATTTTAGGGGACTCTAAAAATAAGTCACCTTTTCTTGACCTTTTTCTTTTTTAACCTGACTCCAGAGGTGGTCAGTGAAGGGGTTGGTCTGTGGAAGACCTGAGCCAGCCTGTCCTATTAACTTTTAAAGAAAAATCAAGATATTTACTCACTACTTGGTACTAATAACCATGGTTTTATCTAAAAAAACGATAGCTCTGATTAGTATTTAATAATATTCATTACAATATACTGAAATTGCTTTGAGTAGGTATTCCTACCACTTGCGTTGGCTTAACAAAACAGACTTAAAAGAATTTTATCTTCATATCACTGTGGAAGCTAGGAGTCCCTGATCAAGATCTGGCATGGTGTCTTTTTCTAGCTAGGGCTCTTAGCTTGCAAATTACTACCTTGCTGTGTGTTCTCAACATTCTAGACAGGGAGACAGGTCTCTTTCGTTTGAGGCCACCAATCCTATTGGATTAGGGCCCTGCCTTTATGACCCTCTTTTAACCTTAATTATCTCCGATGAAAGGCTCCATCTCCAAATCCAGTCATATTAGGGGTTAGGGCTTCAACACAGGAATTTTGAGGGTTAGCATTGTTTTTGTTTGAATATAGTGTCTGGGTTGAGGTATCCTGGCAAATCCTGTAGATTCACTAAGGTCATTGCTCTGCTCTGTACTTCTGAGTTCCCAGAAGCTTCAGAACCACAGGTTTACATGTTCTTGAAGCTCAGGGAGGCTGGTCAAATCTTCAATGACATCATGCAAGCCAAACATCTTATTATATGACCATTCCAAATCCCAGTTGATTGTAAAGATTAAACATAGGCTTAAATCTTTGACTAAGACAGGTAATTTGGCCAGATGACATTAAATAACCATAACACAAATTCTTAAAATTTTCTGAAGACTCTGTCCTAAGAGAAATAAATAGCATTATGAAAATTTCCATCTTTATTTAGAGATCTACTGTCCAAAAGAAATGTAAATCATACATATAATTGAGATTTTTTATTAGCCAAATTCAAAATAAAAATCAAATTCATTTTACTTAGCTGAAAGTATTAAAATACTATCATTTTGACATGTAATCAATAGAATGTTACTGAGATATTTTCTTTTTTGTACAAAGTTTTGAAATTGGTATATGAAATGTATTTTACATTTGGACAACAAATCAGTATAAACGACCTAAATTTCAAGCGCTTCAATTTCAGTAGCTTCAAGTAATTGGTGACTACCATATTGGACAGCTTAGATTTAGAGGAACTGCATGATCTGAATTGTGCTGTGGATATAGGTATTACTACAAGTTCATTATTCAACACTCTTTAACCCTCCAAAAGAAAGAAGCAGAATAGTATTGAGTGTGAGTTATTTGTCAGTCTTTAGATTCTCTATAATTGAAAATTGAATCACTAAATAGATTCTGGGAATCCTTTAAGAAAACTTCATAAATATCAAGATTAGTGTTTCAGTATTATGATAGTCATCAGATAAATCATAGAAAAAAATTTCTTCTGTAGCACCTATTTCTTAGTTTATTCTTGGTCTCATATAAACTCACACACTGGTTTATTTTAGTAATTATAATTTAAAATGATGGAGAAAGTTTGAGAGATTATATAAGTGAAAATGATATTTTGGAACCCTCCATTAAAACAAAAAGTTACATTCAGAACTGGAGAAATGGCTCAGTGGTTAAGAGCTCTGGTGCTTTTGCAGAAGACCCAGGTTCGATTACCAGCACCCACATGGTAGTTAACAGCTATCTGTAACTCCAGTTCCAGGGGATCTGATGCCCTTTCTTGGCTTTTGTGGGTATTGCATGACATAAATAACAAAATATTTTTAAATGTTATATTTATGTGGGGCTTCTCTTTTAGAATTCAAACATATTTGTGTGGTATCTAATTCTCTTAATCACATTGCAAAGTTGGTATATATTCGTGTCCCAGTTTTACACCTGAGAAAAATCTGTTTCCACAAGACTACTTTTTAGTGGTATTAAGATAGCAGGCAGGTTTCTTGAATCTTAATAAGATTCTTAGCCTTTCTTTAAAATCAAAATTTCTTTTTTTCTTCAGAACTAATTTAAATGTGGGGAAGACTACAACTCTTAACTGGACACTTCAGTATCTTTTACTGATAGAGACATCCATGGACCCACCCCCTCTAATCAAGACAGAACTTTCCAAGTATGTCAGCAAGCCCCGTTGAGACCCTTCCCAGTACCTCCACCTCAATTCCAGGAAAGCTGTTCTAACTTCTGTGAGCATAGCTTGGGGATGCCTGCTGTTTAAGTTGAATCGTGTGGAATACACTACTTTTGTATCTGATTTCTTGCTTAACTTGTCCCAGAAACTTACACATCTTGTTGGCTGTGATCAGCAAGTAGTTCATTTCTTGGTTTTTCTGTTATCTAATTATAGGAATAAAGCACTTTTAAACATCCATTCTACTGTTGATTGATATTCTTCACTTTTGTTGTGGCTTTTGGTACATATAAACATACTTTAGCCTAAGTATATGTGAGTAGAGTTGCTGAATTAGAATTGGACACCCTTTTATGATGACTTTATATTAGTTTGAAGGCACTATTTCTATATTCTGGATAGACATCTTGTAGAATATCTTGTGTTGTGAGTGGATCCTCCAAATATGTAGCACATGTTTTAATTCTTAATGATCTTAATTTTAATGAGTCTGAATTTATAAATCTTATGTCATAGTAAAATATTATCTTCTACCAGATAAAGGTTTCTTTTAAACTTGAACTTCTCAGTATATTGGTCTTCTGAGGCGACAATAACAAATTACCACAACTTGATATCTTAAAGCAATAAAAATTTTTTCATAGTTCTAG
The DNA here is from genome assembly GCA_035773235.1 of Eospalax fontanierii. Taxonomy (NCBI): domain Eukaryota; kingdom Metazoa; phylum Chordata; class Mammalia; order Rodentia; family Spalacidae; genus Eospalax; species Eospalax fontanierii. The sequence goes on along the minus strand of CM069540.1, from coordinate 64,785,608 downwards.
AGGTTAGTAATCAAAAATCAGTATCACTAGCCTGAAATAAAGGTTTCAACAAAGCTGAGCATCAAAGAATATCTGGTTTTGCCCCTTCCAACTTCTAGATGTTCCGGCTTTCCTCGGAGTGTGAAGGTATCAATTCCTACTGCTCTCTCTGCAGGTCTCCCTCTACCTGCCTTTTAAAACATATACTCTCATTATTTGAGAATTTTACACGTGCATACAATGTATTTTGATCACTTTATCCACATGCTCATAACTTTTCCTGAACCCACCCTCACACTCTCCCAACTTTGGGTCCTTTTCAAAAAAACAAACACACACATGCACACACAACCCACTGAGCCCAATTTGTGTTGCCCATTGTAGCTAAAATTCCTTCTGTAAGGCACAAACAACATCTGGCCCCCTCCTCCCTTGGTTCCTATGGCAGACTGAAATTCAATTTTGCCATACTATACTCTTGGAAGCCAGTGAGTTTATTGGCTTACTTACACAGTGAGGATACTTACAGGAATATGGGTGCTCCCTCCTAAGGCTGCACTGGAAACTCTATTCAGGCCTGGATAATGACTTCCTCATAGCCATGCAAAATGTCAAGAGAGCCTCCCTACAGCATCCTCGGATTATATACTCCTAGCCCCTCCCCCGGTACAAATAGGGCCTACTCTCTGGGAGGTGTGGCTGACTCTCTCTGCCCCTCCTTTCTTACACAGCATAACAGTCCTTTGGCTGTGATGTTCCTAGGCAAGCAGGTGCAACCAAACTTGGGAAGAAGGCATCTGTCCATAGTCTGCTGGTGGGAGGGTAGTCCTATGCAACATCCATATACCTCTGCCATTGCTTTATAAGGACTCATGATGACATTTAGGCCACACCTCAGTAATCTCTTCTTACAAGATTCTTAGTTTAAGCACATCTAACATCTCTTTTCTACATAAGGCAACATTCACTGGTTCCAAGGATTAGGATGGGAAGATCTCTTAGGGATCTGGCTTTCCATCCTTCCAATAATATTTCCTCTGCAACCATCAAACTCAAGGCAAGGCAATGTGCTATCATTTACAAATTTCTTTCTCAGTAGGATTTACGAGACCTGTCTACTGTTTATATAAATAGTTAATGTCTGTGAGCCTCAGTTTCTCATTTGAAACATTTATGCCTTATCAATGCTATAGACTTCTTTGAGATGAAATTCTGCATGTGAAAGTGGTTTGAAAATTTAAGACTAGATTGTATTCATCCATGACATATTTGAGAAGATAAAGCTTTGAAATACAGTTCTCATTTTTACCATTGAATAAAAGCCCTATGTCCTACTGCATTCAAGGTGTTCAGCCTATAGTGAATGTTAATCTGAACTTTATCCCAAATGTTGGAGGTCATGTATAGTAGGTCATGTATAGCATAAAATAGTTTAGAGGGTATTTTCTGCTCTCAGACTCCCTTGGATTTGAAACTCAGATTTCCCAGTGATACAATCTTTGACAGATCAGGTCTGGTATGACACAGTACCCCTACAATACTATATCCTAGGTGAACTTAGTTTAATGAGTTGCTAACTCATAGATGTAATAGTAACTAAAAAGGATAAATGAAAGCAGGCATAGTGACTTGGGAAGCAGAGGCACAAAGATCCCGAGTTCTAGGCCAGTCTGCAATACATAGTGGCACCCTGTCTGGAAAGAAAGAAATAAAAATAAAACAGGTGAATGGTGTTCCTAAGGAAGTCCAGTAAAAAAAAAAAGGCAGGAGGTGGAGAGGTGGCTCAGCAGTTAAGAGTACTGACTTCTCTTACAGAGGACCCTGGTTCGATTCCCAGCACCCACATGGTGGCTAACAACTGTCCAAAACTCCAATTCCAGGAGAATCCAACACCTTCTTCTGACTTCCATGGGCATTGCATGCCATGGATGCACTTACATGCATTCAGGCAATACACTCATAAAATAATATATATATTTTAAAAACATAATAAGGAACCAAGGAGTGGAAATAGGACCCCTATCCCCACTCCAAGACTGGGATTCAGGTGTCTTTCATGTGACAACCACAGGAAATCTAGAGTGCTGATGGCAAAAGACTTTACAAGGTGAGGACCCAAACTAGTCCACAGAAACATTTACCTGTAAGGACAGACTGGCCTGAGCCTGCATTTGGAAAGTATCCAAAATTGGTCACGGGGCTCCAAGTCTGAATAGTAGCTGAGGACCAGTGTCTGTTTAGAAAGGGTCTTTCTGAGTGATGGCACTGCAAAAATCCCTGTAATGTCTCCTCTGTTGATAGAGCTAAACATTCTGCGACTCTAAGACCACAAAGATGAGTGGATTTGGAGCTGGAAGGTGATCATTGACCACTGGCAGTAATATATCCTCTTATTTCTTATTTTCATCATCTGAAAATTGGCAATGGTAATTGTACTTCCCATGCAGAATTATTATGAAGAACAAGTAAATTAATGCATGTAACTGCTTTGCTTACTGACTGACTTATTTTTGTCTGCTCTTTCATTTGGCTACTAAACCCTTATCCCAGCCTGATGTTATAAGCTGATATAAAGATAGAAGTAATAAACACTGCTCCTGTCCTCATTAAGCCTCATCTTCAGTCTCTTTTATAAGACTGTAGTATTTTAGATGATTCTTAGTTTATGTTTTAAGGATTAGTACTATCTCAAAGCCTGCTTTTTTGAGTTGAAGAAACTTCTTACTGTTGAAATGTATTATTATTTTGTCTAGCTATTTTAAAAGAGAGTCTGTGTGATAGCTTTTTAAGTTTATTGATTCAAGAGTTTCATGGAATGAATTTTGATTATATTCAGATCTCCTCCATCATCTTCACCTTCACCCTCCCACCTCCAACCCCTCCACCCCAACTTCATGTCTTCTATCAGCAAATGAAAAACCCCATTCATCTTACGTAATACCTCTGAGCTGGGTGCTGGAGAAATCATCTCTCATTAGAGTGTCAGTGATCTATGATCCTTACACCCAGGTGTGCCAAAGTATGGCCCACTCCCTTTCTTTTGTGCATGGTTTTGGGTCAGAATATGCTCAGGTTTCTTGGAATGGGTTCCTCACTCTAAATTTCTGTTTCTCTTGCACCCTGCTTAGGAATATCAAGGATTTCTCGGCAGTCAGAAATCCTTGGTTTTCCTCATCAGAGTTAGTTGTTCACAGTCCCTACATGCAGGTTACAGTGTGGCTGTTTCCAAGCCTCCCTTGGCACAATGATCCCACTGTAGACCAAGGCATTCTCCAACATGTTGATTCCCCACAAGGTTTTACTGTAGGTAAAAGCAGAAGCTAGGTCCTCACAGCAGGCAGCAGTTAGTTCATAGACCCCCGAATCCAAGATCCTCTGAATGGCAGTTGGGAAGTTTCACAGCTTCATAAGGCAGCTTTATGTCAGTCTCCTCTAGTTTATTTTCTAAAATCTTTGAACTTCTCAGATCCCTAATATTGTTGAGGACTGAAGTCAGGATTGACAGCCACTGGGTGGTGATAATGGTCAGTCAACCATGGGTGCCACTGGGATACGTGGTTAGCCAGGCCAGTATGGCTCTGCCATCTTGTCTGCCGAGGTATTTTCTCTATTTGGTAATCTCTGAGTTCAGAATTTTGACATACAAGATTCTTAATAACAAAACCCAGGAAAATCATCACTAATCTGACAGTTAAGGGACACTAAGGACACCTATATTGAGAGGACTTTATCCCTGTATATATGCAAACAGACGGCATCTTTAGTCTCCCCTAACCGCCACACTAGTGATGATATCTCATGAGGTGCTAAACTCAATCTTTGTCACCTGTCTGTCTGAATACTAACTTCTCCTTAAATCTGTTTGGGGCTTCCATGTTAAACTTACTTTAAGTTATCCCATATGTTCATAGGAATGGCTGACTGATCTGCAACCTATAAAATAAAGGTAAAAGTTTGAGACGAAGCCCTTATGTTAATTCCCCCATTCCAAAGACTTCAGAAACAGGTCTTAAAATTATAGGAACCACAAATTTTAAAAGTGTTAGTTTGAAACTTCTGAAATTAATACTTTATTCATTACAGAATGTCTTCACATACCACTGTTTATTGTTATTTATATCATATACTGTGTACACCAGTTAATGTGTGAAATGTGGCTAAATTATGCCTAAAAAGAATATGAACCATCTTTAAGACGGTGTGGTGAAGACCGTCTAACTAGAAATAACAAAGAAATATAAGTGAAATAAATTGGGATCAAAATATAAATAAATTGGGAAAAACTGTCAAGTATTTAAGACATGCATGCCTAAGTGGAATAAACTTCTCAGAAGAGAAGAGACTCTGACATTTAAAGTAAATCCAGAGCATTTAGACAGATTGTAGAAAAAGGTTCTGTAAGGAATGTGTAGTTGTACAGGTGGTCTAAAACTTGAACCAGACAGTCAAATAGCTTTTCATGTGTCATATCATCAGTTTCCAATCTTAGGTCAATCATGTTTTTAAAGGTCTGGTATAAAGATCAAGTGAACAGTTCTATGGATCAGAGAGGCATATTTTGTCAGTAGGATTTCATTTTGTTCTTTTCTCCAGTGAGCTGGATGTGCTGACACATTCACACAATTCAGTTTCTTATGGCTAATTTAGTGCTGGTGAAGGGTATCAAACTGACAACTAAGGAAGTTGAAGTGTATTGTCCTGTTCTGGGGCTCATTCTAACAGAATCTGTGTGAACACTGTCAAGGGGTAATGTTTTCTGTGTGATTCCAATTGGTTTTATTTGAGGGACTAGGAATACAGGACTAATAAGTATTTTCAAATGTAAGTAATTTGGAGGTTGTATTTATTAAGTCACTTAATCCCCTAATCTGTGAACAACACAATTTGTTCTAGGTTTCAAGGCTTATAAGCCACACATAGAGTGAGCTGAAAGACTTCTGTCTTCAGTAAGTATGCACTTTAGCAAACTAGCATGAGGACGAGGCTGGGGATGCATCTCAGTGGTAGAGTACTTCCCTGACATGCACAGAGCCCTGTGTTCTAGCTCTAGCACTGTATTACTGATGAAATGAGACTGCTGTCTTTGTCATGGGCCATTACTTCTGAAACACTAGAAACAAAATGAGAATGGAATTCATGAAGGTCAGTGGTTGGAGGTGCCCATAGGGGATGGACAGATGATGCTGCTGAGGAGGAGGAGGTTTATTTCTTACTCTCCTGCTACACAGACATATGTGTAGTCATATTTCAGAACATTCCTTTATAAGGGGTATTAAAGATGTGAAATAATTTTCAGAGTTCTTCAAAGAATTGATAGAACAGGATGCTCTCACTTGCTCCTGCCTAAGCCTCTGTTCGACGCAGTGGACATTTCATCTTGTTCCATTGTCTTCCATATTACAAGAGCTCCCTGCTCCCTACTTTCAAAAGAAAGCAACCTCTACTATTATTGCAGAGGACCCGGATGCCATTCCCAGCATCCCTATGGCAGCCCAAAACTGTCTGTAACTCAAGTTCCAGGGACTCCAACACCCTCTTCAGACTTCCACGGGCATTGCATGGCATGGATGCACTTACATACACATGCAGGCAATATACCCATACCCATAAAATAAAAGATAACAACATTTTTTTTAGGAAAGAAAGCTCCAAGTCCACTCAGATATCATCTTCTAATTGACTTATACTTCTAGAGTGTCTCCATACATCCCCCAGGCAATATGTTTTAGGAGAAATGGAGCAAGATTTGAATGTGACAAACTGAAATCAGAGTTTCAAGAAAACTGTCATGTGCCTAACTGGAGTAGGTTCCTCAGAAAACACTGTAAAACACTTGAATTAAGTCTACTAGAAGTGTATTAGATAGGACTGGAGAGATAACTCAGTAGTTAAGAGCACTGGCTGCTCTTGCAGAGTACCCAAGTTTGATTCCCAGCACCTACATGGTGGCTAACCACCATCTGTAACTCCAGTTTCACGGGATCCAATGCTTTCTTCTGACTTCCACAAATACTGCACGACATGGGTGCACATTCAGTTAATACACTCATACATGATTAAAATAAAATATTTTTAAAAGAAATGGATTAGACAAACGTCTAGAAAATATTCTTATAGGCACAGGATACATTTAACCACTCAGTACCTACCATAGTGACTGCTGACTGTTCTGATAACTAGAATTAGCCTTATGACACCCTTGCTGTAGGGACCAGAGACTCTCGTCTGCTGATCTTTTATAGTTGAATCTATACTGGACACACTTTAATGAGATCTGTATCTTATGCAGTAATTTAGTACTTTTAAAAACCAGGGAAGCAAAACAAATAGAAAATGTGCCGTGAAATTGAGGGGTTTTTTTTCTGGTTTCATAATTTGATTGTAAGTAGTATCTATATAGGTATATATCTCCCATAATTTTACTTGTTTAATTTCTAATTAGAAAGCAAGCAAAATGTATATTCCATATTGGCATATATAAAAGAAAAATTACTACTTATATGAAGTTGTACTGTCATACCTTCAATCTTTGCAAAGAATAAGACAATATTTTTCTTTTTCAATGAGAATAATTAAAATTGAGAATTAAAAAGAACCATATTAGACTTATAACTTCTGATGTTCACTTCTCTATTCAGTCAGTATTAGTGGTTTTTGGTATTATAAAAGAGCTTTTTAGCAACTCCGTGATTCCTACTCCAGCCCTCTTAAAGTTTTCCTGGTTAGTATAGTTTTATTTTATTGTATCTTTGTTTGATATACTTATTTTCTTGATTTGGCAATGCAGATCTTCAAACATTCTCACAAGTACTTTCCTTTGGAATTGAGTGCATGTACACAAGTTATGTTGATAAGTTTTCACATGGTACAGCTTCGTATACTTTTAAGAAAAAGCTGACTTAGTCTCTTGTCTGTAGTATACCAACAAAGCATTTCCAGCCTCTTAAGCATCTTCATGCTCCAGACTGCCTCTGTTTGATCCTGTTGTTTTCAGAGACTTAAAAAATATATCTTGATGTTTTAGGTACATATGTGTGCACACATGCACCATTCTAGAGGTAGTCTGTACTTAAGAATTCCCATTTTTAAGATATTTACTTGTGGTTGGTATTCTGCATATTAGGGCTACCAGTTCTGAAGGGAAAAACCCAGCAAGAATATTCAAACTTGAATTTATTTTTTTAATACTTAATTTTTAAAATGTTATGTGTATGAGTATATTGCCTATATGTATTTAAGTGGCACCAATGTTTTGCAGTGCCTATGGAGGTCAGAAATGGTGTCAGATTCCCCTGGAATTGGAGTTACAGATGGTTCTTAGCCACCATGTTGATTCTGAGAATCAAACTCCTGTCCTCTGGAAGAGCAGCCGGTGCTCTTAACTGCTGAGCCATCTTTCTAGCCCCTAAACTTGAATTTTACATGCAGAATATTTTATAACTGTCCTATGAAACAATTTGAAATTTATATTTTATATAATATTTTTATTCTTTGAGAAATTCATACAAATGGTGGGTGAGAAATTCTCCCACCATTGGAATCTATTTTGCACAAAGAAATTATCTATTTTAAATGAAATTTAAATGTAACTGAACATCCTGTATTTAATTTGGCAACCGTGTCATAAACAGGGACTTCTGCCCTTGCAGCTTCCCTGCCTTTAAATTCCAAGAGCTTTATGCAGGACTCTGAATTCAGAGGAAGGGTGGAATGAAGGAGCATAAAACTTGCCTCTCACTGCCAGGCTGTTGGCAGTTTGTAAGGCTGTAAACTTCCTTCTAAGTCTAAAAATATGGTGTTCAGATATCAGGTAAAAGGAGGAGTGGGGTGACCTCAATGAGATAGTTCTTTCTCAGACTAATTACCATGTTCTTGAAAAATCATTACCAGGCTGGCAAGATGGCTCATCAGTTAAGAACACTAACTGCTCTTGCAGAGGACCCAGGTTTGATTCCGAGCACCCACATGGCAGCTCACAACCATTTCTAACTCTAGTTCCAGGGGATCTGACATCCCCTTCTGACCTCCGCATGTATTGCATGACACAGGCACACTTACACACATGCAGGCACTATGATCTTACACATAAAAAAATAAATTTTAAAAATCATTACCAACTTATCCTAGAAGAGCTGAAGTCATATTAAGTGCATGGGTGGCCTGTTTACCTGGAGTCTATAGCCAGGTATTGGTATACTTTGATATTCCAACTGCATAGATTTGTAGATAAGGTTACCTATCATCCTACTACCACTGAGCAAAACAAAATTCCACATGAAAGATATTAGTATGATAGTGGACTTGTAGCTTCTCTTCCTCCTTGCTTGAAAAGGAGAATTCTTTGTTACCAATATTGTGTTTTGGGCCCAGCATATTATAGGAGCAGATTAAAGGAAGAAGGAAAAAATGAAATGGAGCCCAGGCCCATCTGATTGATCAGGAAAAAGCAGAAAAATAACCTCCCCATAAGAAAAGAATAGATTCCAAAGATGAAGCTAGGTGGACGACAAAGCATGTGTACATGTCTGTGTGTGCCTCTGTGTGTGTGTGTGTGTGTGTGTGTGTGTATGTGTGTTGTATGTATTGGGGCATTGGGTATAGGGCCACTAGATTACAAAGAAATAAGAAAAGAAGGTAGTGTTCTCACTGGGCCCTGTGACATACATGGGAAAGTAATAGAAGTTTTACTATGAGTATAAATTTTGTCCCTCTTTTGGAATTTGTTGAGAAACTAATTAGTATTTATATTTATTACAAAGATTTTTAGCTGTCAAATTGATGTTTCTTCCAAATGTGAGTTATGCCCAGATTCTCCTGCATACAACCTGTTATGTAGTTAACCTGAAGTCAGACTAGGGGAAAGAAAGGCAATAACCCATTAAATTCTGACCAAACAAATGCAGAGTAGTGAGGCTATAATACTACTGCGTCATTTATTCCATCATTACAATTCCTGGAAAGAACTGAAATACTTACTCCCAATAGGAACATTAAAAAGTAAATGGGCATTATCTGTTCATGACTTTATAACATGAATTTTCTTTTTATCTCTTTTATTCTCTTCATATAAATATATATGTGACATAATGCGTGATCATGAGGTAAATAAACATTTTTGTCATGCTACAAGTTTGTGAGAATTTTCTTCCAAAGGTGTTACCAAGGGTGCTGAAATTTTTAACGTCTATGCATCATCGCATTACATTGCCTTTGAACACTGCATTGTTTAAAAACACAGGAATCTCTTATTTTGAAGTTACCTTCTGCTAAATTATTTTTATTTTCCTCAGTAATGGAAAACTTTATCCTTAAAGATATTTTGAGTTTTGGAATAGTTTGATATCTGGGATAATTTGATAACCTATGAACATAAGACACATTTTTTATAAGAACAAGAGAAAAATGAGTTTTTACAGCTCAGTAGCTGAAAATAATAAAAAGACATCCTAAATTATTTTGGTGCAGATTTAGTTGAATAAAAATATAATCACCAAAAAAACTGTTTCAAAATAATGGCTTGTTTAGGACCATACTTAGTTTCCATTCATCCAACATTGACAAACATGTCTTTAGGACCTGTCAAATCTTAGATACTAGTCCTGGGAGTATTGTAATGAAAAGTCCTCAAAGGATATTGAAATTCTGCTACAAAGTAGGTACTAAAATACACAGTTGTAATGGAGAGGTCTGAAGCCTTTGTTCGATTTTATGATATTACATCTTAGGTAATATGATATTCTGCTTATTGTGGTTACATAACAATTACCCTGTGGTCTCAACTCCCAACCATTAATTTACATCTGGAGAATATATTGATCTTTCCAGCTTCTTTGCTCCAATGGGCCAACAAGGTGAACCACTTGAATGCCAATGATAGGGATCATCCAAAGTGATCACTTTGTGACATGTCTGGTAGGTGATGCTGGTTGGGAGTTGAGACCACAGCAGGGGCTGTGAATTAGAACACCTCCTTGTGGCTTTGTCTGAGATTCCTCACTACTTGTGGCTGGGTTCCTAGGACAAGCAGTTTGACAGGAACACAGTCAATGTTCATATGACCTTTTGTGACCTAGCCTTGGAAGCTAAATACTGTCACTTCTTTTTATCCATCAAAGTAATCATTACAATCACTCCTAGTTTCAAGATGGCAAGGAAAGAAACCTCATCTGTTAATGAGAAGTGAAAATTCTGGAAGGATATGTGAAATGAAGACTATCACAATATACATTTTTGGAAATGGGCCTAAGTGCCTGGACTCCACATCACATGCCATCAGTAAGGCCTCTTTCACTCTCACTCACACCCATTAGTAATCCTGCAACAAAAATAATGAACATTCATATAATGTGGAATAAATAACAAAAAAGGCGAATGAAAATGACTTGATATATTATTCTCACTTGAGAATAGCTTAGGCAGACTTCAGGCAGTGGATATACTCTTAAATAATTGGAATTACTTCGATGTGATTTTTGAGTTTCACTTTTTGCCCAAAGATTATTATGTGGCTTCAGCATGATGTCAAAGCCATGGTTGATCATGGTGTCAGAATACGGAATAGAGAACTAAAGAGCAGCTGGGGACATAAAAATGAAGGCAGCATGGAAGTGAGCTCCAGCCAGACATGCTGGCACATGCTTTTAATCCCAGCACTTGAGAGTCAGAGGAGGTGGATCTCTGTGTGGTTGAGGCCAACCTGATCTACACAGTGAGATCCAAGCCAGGTAGGGCTACAGAGAGACCTAGCTTCAAAAAGACTCCCGCAAAAAAAAAAAAAAAAAAAAAAACAACTCAGCCCTAAAATATATATGTAAATTTTAATTCTTGTCTGGCCATCATCAGGGAAACCACAAGTGAAAAAAGAGAATTGAGCGGAGATTTAAGCTACTGTTCAAAACAGAGAAGACAACTTCAGGAGACTGAGTCCAACCATGTTAATTCTAAGCACTATAGCAGATCCAGAGTCTCCAGAATATACCATTTATAAATGTATAGTATAAAAATAAAAACTGTTTAACCATGAAGTCACACAACAGAAAAAATAATGAACACCAAACCATAGATGATATTTAGAAAACAAGGACTTTAGTCCTTGTGAACATGTTTTTAAAAGCTTTCTGGGAAAAATACAAATACACTCATAATGAATAGTTGGAGAGTATTTGTAGAGAAATAAAGAAAAAATTCAAACAAATTTTAGAGGAAAACTACAGTAACTAGACTGAAAAAATTACTTATAAACTTATTTGCATATTTATAGAACACATGAAACCTAATTTGAAAAAATAGATGAATGGGAAATATCTACATTCAAAGAATGAGGAAAAATATGAACTATAAATTGATCCTCAGAAAATTTTAGATGATACCAAGCAGTTTAACACATGTATTTGGAACACCAGGAGAGAAGTGAATGGGGCAGATTTGAATAATAGCACCAGGTTTCACGAATCAACTTATAGTTCAAAAAATACAAGCAATAAATGCAAGAAACCCATTCCAAGTGTAATATCTAAAGTTGAATGTAAGAAGGCATGTGGGTTGAGGGCAGGAAACTCTATGTACTACATAAGTAGAATAATACAAATAATGATAGAATTATCATCAATAGTAAGGAGACCAGAATATTATGATGGATACCCAGATACCATTTAGTAAAAATCTTTCAGTGGAAAATGTTCCTATCCATGAAAAGTACTGTTAGCTGATGGCCTTTAGTTATTTCCCCGCTTCAGAGATAGCCTCAGTTGTAGAGAGTTAACTCTTTGAAGTCATGCCCCCTTCCTGAGGTAGCTATAGTCAGCAATCACTCAGTGCTGGAAAGTCCTGACCACTTGGATTGACATGAGACAATGCTAAAGGGCCATTCCTATGTCATATCTCCTCAGGAGTCAGCTGAGGTTGTAAAGGGTGAGCATTACTATAATACTTTTTCTGACTACTCTTGATTCCTCTCCTTTCCACAGATTTGATGTCAAGGACATGTCTTTGTAAACATCCTACAGGGTGAACTCTGTCTCAGAGTCTGTGTCCCAGGGAACCCAACCCATGACAACAACTGTATGACATCTTTAAGTACTCTGACAAGTTTCAATCCAGAATTTTATATTCAACAAGCTTCTCTTTCAAAAGAGGGTGCTCCTGCAAAGAGCCTATGTTCCATTCAGCGCCCAAATATTGACTAACAACCTCTCTAACTTAAGTTCCAGGAGCATCCAACACCCTCTTCCAGCCTACATGACCATAAATTTAATATTAAATAAATTTTACTTTTTTCTTTTCTTTTCTTTTCTTTTCTTTTCTTTCTGAGACAGGGTCTCTCTGTAGCCTTAGCTGCTTAAAACTCACTATATAGACCAGGCCGCCCTCAATCTCACAGAGATCTGCCTCTGCCTTCCAAGTGCTAGGATTAAAGGCATGCACCACCATGCCCAATATTAAAATAAACTTTAAAAAAGAGAAAATAGATATTTTCAAATGAACTAGAGCTGAGCACATGTGTCACTAGCAGACTTGTGCTACATGAAATACTAGATGGAATTCTGCTGGGAGGAAATTGTGCTACATGCTAATTTGGATCTAATGGAAAGAATGTGGAGCACAGGAAGTGATAAATACTTAGATAAATCTAAGTATATACATTTCTACTTTTGTTTCTTTAAAAAGAAAACAACCCATAGAATTGTATAACAGAACTCATTACACTTTATTATGGGGGTTATAATAGGTATAATAGAAATTTCATAAGGTTTTGAGGGGAAATAAAATATATAATTTATATTAAATATAATGATTTATATTTATAAATCATATTTGATATAAATTTATATTATATTTATTTAATATAAATTTATATTTTAATAAATATAAATTAAATTCTTAAGTAGATACTTGCAAGGATGTGCATTGACATACTTAAAGTGACCATTAAAACAAAATATAGTGGTTAAGGAGATTGTTCAGTGGATAAAGTCCTATGCAAGCCAGAGGACATGAGTTTGGATCCCCGACACCACGTAAAACACTAGGTATGGTGGTGTGTGTTTCTTATCCCACTACAGGAAGTAGAGAGAGGAAGACTCCTTGGGGTTTACTGGCCGGTCAGTCTGGCCATTTGATGAGCTTCTGGCTCAGTAAGAGATCCTATGTCAAAAAATAAGGTGGAACTGGATATGGTGGCATCTGTCTTTACTCTCAGCACTCAGGAGGCAGAGGCAGGCAGATCTCTGTGAGACTGAGGCCAACCTGATCTACATAATGAGTACTAGGCTAGCAGGGCTAAAAGGAGATTCTATTGAGAGAGAGAGAGAGAGAGAGAGAGAGAACTGGGTCAAAATACAGGGACTTAAGTGACCACTGTGGGGTGCCCAGCCCCAACTACATACATCTAAAATGCAACCCTACACCAAAGGCTCAGAGAGCATTGTAGAAAAGGGAGTGGAAAAGCCAGAAAATCCAGGAGGCCTGCTGCTGGATGGTGGCTTCTAGACATGACAGGGAGACTGCACCCATGAAATCTCAACCATAAACATGGCCTGCATAGTGACAACACCAGTGACAAGTCCCCACCTCTGAAGAAGATCTAGAAGAAATCAGCGACTGCTAAAGGAGGGAATTGATTTACTCCAGGGATGAGCACCCTGATAGGTTATCCAGTCCCAAGTGATCAGCCCTAAACACAGATACACATGAGCATGGCTAAATGGACTCAGTAAATTTTGTGTGTGTGTGTGTGTGTGTGTGTGTGTGTAACAATAATATAAGAGAGCACAAAACTGAGATAGTGGAGACGTGGGAAGATTTGGAGGGGGAAAGAGGAGTGGAGACCATTTAATATAGTACTCGCTTGAAATTTTAAAAATACAAAAAAGTTATTAAAAATGATTGAGGGAAGCAGCTGATATTGACCTCTGGCTTCCACACACATGCATGGGTATACACATTTGCATACACACACACATACACACACACTCACAAAATCATAAAAAATCAAAGATACAAAGTCAATCAAAAATTAAAGATAGAACACTACAGTATATATTTTAATTTTTAAAATTTATTTTTATGTGTGTTTTGAAAGCATATATGTAAGTGTACCCATGTCCTGCTACATCGTATTTTTGAATATCAAAAAGGAGGCAAGAAAAGAGGAAGAGAAGGAACTAAGAATGAGTTAGATAAGTAAAAAACAAAGAGCAAACTATATACCTAAATCCAATACTGCAAATCATTATATTGAATGTACATGGATTAAAAACCCCAATTAAAAGGCAGACTCCAATTAAAGTCAAACTGGGTGAAAAAACATGAGTGAACTATATGTTCTCTACAAGAGTCACACTATAAATATGACTGCACTAATCACTGAAAGAGGAAAAATGATGTGCCGTAAAAAGCATAAGAATAAAGAATATGGAGTGAATATATTTTTGTCAGAAGAGAATTCAAGAGAATGAGCATTAGCAGAGAGGAAGAGAGGCACTTTGTGGTGCTATCAGTAAAAATAAGTTTGAAAGACCAAGCAATTATGAAGACTTTGTGTGGTCTAAAAACTTAAAAATACATGAAGGAATACTGTCAGTAAGAAAGCAATATAAAACAAAGTTAGAATCCTTGTTGGATATTTTAACTTGTTGCTCAGTAATTTATAGAATCAGGAAATATGTGAAAGCTCCAAAAGATATCATTAACCAAATTGACCTAAATTATACTTTTGGAATAGTATATTTAACAATTGGAAAATTCAGTGTCTTCAAGGACAAACAGAATGTCTACGTTGATAAACTTAATAATGTATCATCAAATGTGTGTCAGTAAATTTTAGATAAAAATTGAGTTGTACACTTTTGAACTAAAATGGAGTTCAATTAGAAATCAACAAAAGTTTCAACTATGTGGAATTAATTGACTCATCTAAATAATATACAAATGGAAAAATAAAGCATGAAAGAACTTAGAAAATATCAGAACCTTAATGTATAACATACAAAAAATGGATAACAAAAATCAATAGGATGTATCAAAATCTGGGAAGTAAATTTATACCATAAGATGCTCATTTTAGGAGGGGAATAAAATAAGTTATCTAAAAGTCTATTTTAATAAACTACAAAAGACACATTGAAAACAATAAGGAAAAAGTAAAAAGAGATGCTAAGCAGAGTATGGTGGTGCATGCCTGTAATACCAACATTCAGGAAGCCTAGGCTAGCCTGGACTACATAGCAAGATATAGTCTCAAAAAACAACAAAAATGGCTATCAATGAAACAGAAAGGCAAGCAATAGAAGAGAAAATTACCATGAAGCCAAAAGTAGTTGTTTGAAAACATAAAGCCTTGCAACATCTATTTGATCTTGCAAAAGCCTTGTAAGATCAAAAGGGAGAGAATCTAACTTACCTTTATCGGGTATGAAAGATTACTGTAGGTACAACAGGCGTTAAATGAGTAAGAAAATATTATGAATGAATTTAGGCCACTATATTGATAGCTTGGATGAACTGGCCAAGTTTCTGTTTTTAAGTAAAAGTTTCCATAGTTGAACAAATATCAAAAAGACTACTCTTAAATAACCCTGTATTTTAAAATTGAATGGGCTATTAAAAATCGTCCCACAAGGAAAATTCCAGACCCAAGTAATTTCACTAGTGAATTCTTCATCAAATATTTAAGGAAGAAATACTGAACATACACAGACTCCTTCAGAAATTAGAGTATAAAGGAACACTTGTTTTATTTTCTAGAACTTTCTCTAATTCACTTCTAGGAGACTTACTCCAAATGCTTTACAGGTTTCTCTGAGGAGCTCCAGTTAGGCCATCTTAAATACGTGACAGTTTTCCTAAGACTCTGATTTCAATTTGTCACGTTTAAATCTTGTTCCATTTCTCCTACAACCTATTGCCTTAGCAATGTATGGCGATACTCCGGAAGTATGAGCCAATAATAAGATGCTGTCTGAGTTTAAAACAGCTGGATACTGAACCCAGGTCCGGTGGAAGAGCAGCTAGTGCTCTTAACTGCTGAGCTACCATTGCTCCAGCCATGAGTTAAAAATTTGTGTCCATGTAGACACCTGCACAGAGGGATATAACTCAGAAGTACCACAAAATCAGCAACCAGAAAGCAAAGACAGAAAAACCTGCATACAAAATTTTATAACAGTTTCCTTTAAAAGAAAATTTTGTGTGTGTGATTGTTTAGCCTGTATGTAGGTGAACCATGTGTGTACAATGCCAGCAGAGGCCAGAAGAGCATCGGATACCATGGAACTGGAGTTATAGATAGTTATTAACTGCCATGTGGGTGCTGGGGATGGAACCCAGGTCTTCTGCAAGAGCAAACAGAGCTCTTAAATGCTCAACCATATCTCCAGTTCCTGTAACAGTTTTCTTACTCCCCAAAGTTAGAAGCAACCAAGATTACCTTCAATAGGCAAATGGATAAACTGCTTGTGATATAGCCATACAATGGAATATTTAGTGGTTAAAAGAAATGAGCTTTAAAACCATAAAAAGATCATGAATTTAGCTGCATATTGCTGAATAGAAGAAGCCAATCAAAAGGCCATAATTCTAATTATGACACTGCAAAAAGCAAAGTATGAACACAGTAAAGAGACCAATGGTTAGGGGGAGAGGAAAAGATGAATAGGCAGAGACTAGGGATTTTTTAGGACAGTGAAATTATTCTGTATGAAACTAGTTTGGAGTGTGTGATGTTTCCTGAAATTTAGAAAATAACACCTTAATGTAAACTGGAGGCACAATTATAATGCATGAATATTGACTTATCACATAGCAAATTAATTACACAAATACAAGATACTATAGGAAGGGATGAAGAGGAGCTCTATACTTTGTGCTTTCTATCAACCAACCTAAAGCTGCTCTAAAAATATCCTTTTTCAATTTATTTAACTAAGAGATGAAATTTAAAAATAAATTCTATGAGGAACTCAGTGTTGAGTATACCTCCACTAGGTTGGTGGTTAAATATGTACATATGTTCATCAAATTATTTTGCACATGGCTCTCAAAATAAACTTCCATTTCCTTCTAAGCAAATTTTACTTCAATAATGATAAACAACTCTTTATTATCACTTGCTGATTAACTTGGTTATAGTTAATACAATGATGTAACATGGGAAACCTAAAGGAAGCAAGGCCAGATATAAATCAGTGTTTTTGACCTTGAGAAGAAACAGTCACTGCCACATTCCTGAACATTTCAAATAGATGGGGAATTGTTCTCATAAATGTATTCTTTAGTAGAGCCACTCTTCTTTCAGGTTAATTAGCATGCAGAGGGTTGATTATAATTCCAGGTTTCCTTTCTCTCAATGTGCCTTTTGTTGACATCTCATGTATCTTTTTATTTTTTCAGATTTAGTCATAAGTGAAAAGCCTCTTGGAGTCGGGGCCCACCCATCACTTGATTGACAAGCATGTGTGAACTTGTTCTTGAATGAAGTGGGAGATCTAGACAGTCATAGAGGGACGGGTTTCACGAAAGCTGAGATCTGCCATGGTCTGTCAGGGAATGGTAGGGAACAGGAAAATGAGAAAGAGCATAGTTCTGTGAGTGGAGATTTGTTTTCAGGATCTATTAGAAATAAGGCCTTAAATATAAGCAGGAGAAATTTGAATTTAATTACATAATTTGGGAAGAGTCTGGAGAAGAATTTTGTCCCTATTCTCCCATGTTCAGAGATCAAGACCTTAGCTTGTTTAGAGGCGGTGGCTATGTTGTACATCACTTTAACCTACCGTATGGAATTGCTTGGTCAAATATCACTTAAAACATTGCTATGAAGTTAATTCTTAATTGTGACTAAAATACAAATCAGAAGACCGAGTAAATGGAAGTTACCCTCTATAATGTAGGCACACATCATACAATCAGTTGAAGACCTTCAGAGAAAAAGGCTGAGATTCCTGAAATTCACAGAGTTCTACCTTCACATGATTTCATACTTGAACTACAAAAATCACCTTTTCCCTGAATCTCTAGCCTGTGGATCTGCCCTACAGATTTCAGCTTTGCTAGATACCCATGACTCTTTAAAACTCTCTCTCTCTCTCTCTCTCTCTCTCTCATCTCTGGCTGGACAAATGGGTCAATGGTTAAGATCAGCCTCTTGTAGAGGACCTGAGTTCAGTTCCCAGCACCCACATGGCACCTAACAACTGTCTATAACTCACTTTCAGGGGAAGTTGACACCCCATTCTGACCTTTACAGACATTGCATGACACAGGTGCACTTACACACATGCAGGCCATACATTCATATACATAAAATAAAAAATTAATTCTCTCACTTATATGTGTATGCATGTATTTATGTATGATTTCTATTGAATCTATTTCTCTTAAGAACCTGATAGAATGTCTAATTGTTCCCTACTAGCTCTGAAACACTCTTGCACCTACTCCCTGCCTTCAACTCAAATCAGCTTTGAAGACGATAGGGCTTTATATACCTTTAGCAAAAAATAATGGCTTTAAGCCAAAAGAAAGGAATGCTAAAATAGAATTTTGTTTCATAAGGTTGGCAGCTGTACCATATGTATGTATTTGATTCTACATATATGCATGATTTTTTTTAAAAAATTAGTTCATTTTCAGTTGGAGAGTCTTTTGGGAAGTCAGTCTTTACTAACTGCATGTACATGTGTCTAGCAGGCTGTTTCTCCAGGTCCTGAGTAATGTATTTTCTCACTCTGTGGGTGTTAGGTTAAGAACCCTGGGCCCACTAATTTCAGATCTAGTTTATTGCTTTAAAGCAGTAGCTTAATGTCATTCCCTTAAAATGTGACTTCTTATAAAGCCTACCCACTACTTACAAAAAGACCTATCTTATACAACTGGAATTCTGCCCTGTTCATTTATACCAGGCCATACCACAATCAGGCAGAATTGCTTAAACCATGATTCTTTCTGGTTCTTGCTGGCTCTGTGCCCCATAGTAACTGACATAGCACTTTCTTTTTTAGCTGGGATAATCTTCTCTTGGGCTTGAACTCTGGTCCTTCCTGCCTACATGTGGTGCTTAGGGCCTAGCTCTGGTAATGACCATAAGAACTAATGAATCTAAACCACTTTATGTAAATAAGATGCTATTTGCATAAAGATGCTCATTGCACTACAATTTATAATTGTAAGTGACCTAAATATCCAATAGCAGAGGGAATAATTTAAATAAAATCTTGTTAAGACCCACTTAATGAAACACTATATAACTAACAAATCACTTTGGAGGCTACTTATCAAAACAGGAAAGTGTATATCAATAGATGCCTCCAACACTTAGGAGGCAAAGGCAGGCAGATCTCTGTGAGATTGAGGCCACCCTGGTCTACATAGTGAGTTCTAGGCTGGCTGGGGACTACAAAGAGACTACAGGGAAACCCTTTCTCCTAAAAAACCCAAAAGGTAAGATATAAAATATATGTACTATTGTTATGAAATCTACAATATATACACAAACATATGTATGGCAATAGTGCTTGCTTAATAGATTTTGAATCATGTGTGATTTTATAAATTCCTGTAATATAGTTGTATTAGTTACATTGCCTACTATGACCAAAGTACCTGAGAGAACAACTTAAAGGAGGAAAGATTTACTTTGGTTCACAGTTTCACGGGTTTCATTCCATGGCCTCTTAACCCCATGTGCTTGGGCCTCATGAGGGACAGGAATCACATGAAGGACAGTAAGACATATACTTCTAAGAATCAGCTCTCAGCGACGCTTTTATCGAGGTTGACCCATTTCCTAAAGTTTTTTCAACCTTCAAAAATAGTGCCACCAGATGGGGACTAAGTCCTAACATATGAACCTGTAGAGGACATTTACAATTCAAACCACAGAATGGCTATATTAGTTTTAAAGATTGTGTAACTCTTCTATTTACCTCTGATTTAAGTGATTGTTTTAATAAATTTATTAGTGGCCTGATATCTCTCAGTCCTAGAATGAGAGTTTTAATAAAGGCATCTTGAGAAAGTCATCATTTAATTACCCAAAGCAAGTTTGGCCCTTAAAAAATGTAAATGTCCCAGAGCTCAGAAGGTAGAAGGAGGTGAATCTTTGAGAGTTCAAGGTCAGCCTGGTCTACATGTCAAGTTCCAGGCCAACCAGGGCTATATAGTGAGACCCTGTCTCAAAAAAATAAATAAATAAAAGAGAAAGGAAAAGCAGCAACAAATATACCTTTTTCTAGGCATGCCAAAGGATATCTAAACACTGAAAATGACTTTATATTGACTTTTAGCAGAGCTGGGCCTCTGCTGCACTCGACACCAGGTGCTTCCTAATTTCTGCCCATGTTGCGCTTCCCTATTAGCAAAACAGAAAACTCCAACTACTGTCAAGTGGGCACAACTATTTTTATTCCCTAACACTGTTCTTTATCTCTGTCTTTAGGTAGCATTAACTCAACTGATAAAGTCATAGACTTGAAAAAGGCAGAGCTGGGTTCAAGTTCTGGGTCCTTACAGCTGACTAGATCAGCTACTTAACTGTCATGGCTCTACTGGCTCAGAGGTGAAATTATTTACTTAGTAGGATTATCAGATGTTTGTATCTAGGCCAAGAAAGAGCTATTGATAAAGCAAGTGCTTTCTCCCTTGCCCTCATTAAATGGCCACTGGGAGAGAGGATGCTGGCCTCTATTCTGTAGCCCCCATTCAGGGAAGAGAAAGATTGTACTAAGAAACATCATGCCTTCTTACTTAGCCTACCCTGAAATACTGTCTTTGTGGCTGGTTCTTCTGGAACATTTTGGAAGTTACCATCACCCAACTTGCTGACATTCTTATGCAACAACAGCTTTTACTGAGGTAAAGGCACAGGAATTTCTAATGAAGCTGGGGAAATGGTGTAGTTTTGATGCCTTAATGATGATAAAGATGAGCAGATAAGTGAGTAATGGAGAAAAAGCATGCATACAGCTCTCTGACCTCATCTCTCCTGGCTGCTCCCTCTTGTATTGATGACTTTTTTGCCACATCTCCCTGACAGCATCTAGAATCTCTGTGAGCCCAGCTACTGTTCAAGCATGTTTAGGAGCTCAGACTTGGTACAGGACTCCCTCTATCATCAAAAGGGATATTGTAGTACAAGACCATGGTCATCAAGTGCCAACTAGCGAGGTTAGCAGGAACTCATGAGAGGCCCTTGACTCTCCCTCTCCCATTTTGCAGCTGTCCTTGCCAGAATCCAGTCTACAAGTTCATAGCACTTACTACTTCCCATAGTTAGTTTTCTCTGTATTTGACCCCAATTGCAGTACCTGTCCTCTGTCACACAGTCTAAGGACTCACCCTAGCAATCTCATGTGTGCCCTTAAGTAATGAGTATGATTAATCTGTGCAATCAACAAGGCCAAGTCTAGTCCAATAAGAAGAGCAGAAACTGGAGGATTCTCATAGGATAAGCCTCACAGTCCTTAGAAAGCAACTTCACCTTCCGATATGAAAACCCAAATTGGATTATCTGGACTTATCCCCTCTGACAGGAGGGACCTGTTGAAGACTGAGTGACCACGTATCTTTAAACTGACCATTTGTGCCTAGCACGTAAGTCCAAAGCTCATTGTAAATGGACTCTTGCTCTGATGGATAGTCTTTAATATTAAATGCTTATTTCATGATTTACCTTTGCCTAGTAAAAGGATTTCTTTCTGGTCCCATTGGCTTTGGGTGCTTGGCCTCTTGTTTATGACTCTTGGCTCACTTTATCCCATCCAATCTCATGTTTAGTGCTGTCCTTTAGGCATCAACTCTGATTTCTTTTTACACCTTTCTTTTGCTCCTAGAGTTAACTTTTATTCCATATGTCTAGTCAGTGTTTCTTCCTGGTACAACCTAGCTCTTGTAGCATCTGATATTACCTCCTTAAGGCAGGCCCTTTCACCCTGGCCACCTTAATAAACACTACATATAAGAAACTAATATAGGGTGGTAAGAGAAATGGTTCAGTAGTTAAGAGCACAGGTTTTTTAAAGGTCTCAGGTTTGGTGCCCAGCACCCACATGGTGGCTAACAGCCATCCATAACTCTAAATCCAGGGGGTCTGATCCCTTCTTTGGGCCTCTGCATATATTGCATATATATGGCATATATATGTAGGCAAAACACTTATACACATAAAAAATGAAGTTTTAAATTTCTATCTCGTGACATTCATATAAAGATTTATTACAAAGCAGACTTTGAGAATATATATAAGCATTTTAAGATAAACAAAGGGTTGAAGATATAGCTTGATGATAGTGCTTGCCTGGCATGTATAAGGAACTGGGTTCAATCCCTGGTACCTCAAAATAAGACAACAAAAGAGGTGTGGCATGCTGGCAAAAGTAGACACTGTAAATAACATGTGTCTGTTGCTCGTGCACTCTGATCTCTGCATTTTGTTACCTCTCTTTCTGTCCTCGACTCTAATGTGCTTCCTCTTGGAAGGATCCAGGAACTTCCTGGCTAGTCTTGGTTTATGTCTTTTACTTGGTATTTTGAAAATGGCCCTTATTACCTCTTCCCTACCAATCCCCCACCATGCTTGCTATTATGGGTCAATTAAGTCTTCTTTCCCCCCACCCCAGCTGATCTGGGTTTTGCTTTATTATTTCACCTAACACTATGCCTCTTAACATACTACCTCCTTTCCATAAAGCTATTCCCCTCTACAGGGAATCTAAGAGAAAAGTGATTAAATGATGGGATTAAGGGGACATACAAAAGGGTAGCAATGTCAGCTATGAACCATGGAGTAGGGGAAGAATTGTAAAGTTTCTCATGTAATACTGGAGGCCTAGAACTCTTGAAGCACTGAAGATGAATAATAAATTGAGTTCTAAGAAGAAAAGAAAGTATATTGATGAAAGATGAAAATAGGGAGAAAGAATGGATGTGATAGTCACAATAGAGGTATGCCACAGGAGTGAAGGTGGGAAAGATGAGCTGCAGAGCCATTCTAAAACCACATTATAAGATCGCTGCTAAGGCGTTACAAATGACTGCCATTAGAGGCTGACAGAATAGTTTTTTGCAACCAAGAAAGGCATATTTTAAGATTTATTTATCTGTGTGCATGTGTGTTTGTGCATACAGGTATCTTTGTACACATGTGGGGGTTCCCTGCAGAGGCTAGAAGAGGGTGTCAGATTCCTTGGAGCTCAAGTTACAAGTATTTGTAAGACACCTGACATAGATGCTGAAATCTGAACTCTAGGATCTGAATTCTGATCGTTATGATTGAGTGCTCTTAACTGCTGACCCATCTCTCCAGCCGCAAGAAAGGTACATTATTCATTTTTAACAGTTTTTACAAATATTTCTTTATTGTAATGAAGCTGATGCAGACAATGTCCATTGAAATCCCATGCCTCTGACCAAAATGTACAAATAAAATAAAAAGGAACAGTGTTCTGTTGAATACACTTCTGCATGAATAACTTCACTAACTGCTAATGAAAAACTAGAACTTTTGTGGGATCTTCTGACAAGATATCTTTAAAATCTTCAGATGTTTTCAGTGAAACCATCTTTGGAGCTAGTCATTACTTTTCTGTATCTGTTATCATGACTCCAAACCTGATATTATTCTCCTTTTGGTCCAGATCCTCAAATTTTAAAAGGAGCTTCAAGTTGAGGAAAGATCATTTTTCCACAGTTAAAAGTTTTCTGAATCACCGCCATCTCCCACTGAAAATCATAGTACAGGAGTGAAGCAACTACATCTTAGAACTTGAGGGTCAATTGGAAGGTCATTCTGAAAGCTCTCTCTGGTTGAATTTTTTCATCACCACAAACCTGAAAATGAAGTCCTGAGAAAGGTGGCCTCTTTGTGCATACATGAACTTTTTAAAAAGAATAGTGCAATATGCAAAGGTCTGAGGTCTGATCACTGAAAATTGGCAGAATAAAACAACCAGTAGTGAATACTGAACACTCGATTTCAAATCACCACATGTTTTAAAGAGATGGAGTGTCAGTATTGTATTTTCATTTTCAACATCACATTACAAAACAAAAACTATTTTAAAAAATATAAAAGGATTGAGGGGAAAGAAAAACTAAATATCTAAACTGTTTTAAGATCCCATTTGTGCTTGATAAGCTTCTATCACATCTTCCCATTCTCTGTTCTTCCATAATATGGCCATCAACAGTTCTCTGACCTCCGAAGAAGAATCTGTGTGAACTCATTAGACTGCCCTGTCTTTGACAGCATGATTCTTTGAGTTTCTTGAAATCTGTGGTCATTGTCACTTTGAAGTGCATCTCACTGCTGTCCTTTCCAGTGACTTTGAGTTTAATGTATTCTTCTCCCTTCTCATCCTCTAAGTTCTCCATTGAAGGTTTTTGCCTCCTGGTCCAGAATGCTGATGGTGTCTTCACCCTAAGAGTCTCCACACTGCAGCACCTTCCACCAGGCAGGACCTCACTCTCAACTTTACAAATCTGTCTCCCTTCCACAGCACAACACCATGGCTCAAAAAGGTATATTCTTAAAGACAGCTGAAATAACTACAAAGTACTATAAGGCTGAAGGCATGGCATAACAGTGCTATAGTTCCTAGAGTTAGGGGTGGAAGCAGGAAGAAGCAAAGTTGAAGGCAGCCTGGACTGTTTAGCAAGATCATATCTCAAAAGTGAAAAACTCAAACAAATAGCTATAAAACAGCTTCTTTATTGACTACAGCAAGAAAAGCACAAATAAAAGGAATACGCAGAAAGGACACCATGATATTTGACATTTAGTGCTGTGGATTACATGAAGCATAGGTACTCAGCCATGGCAGGAGAGAAGCTGAGGTTAAAAAAGGATGTTGAATGCCTGTGTGATGTTCAACACAACTAGCCTTTAATTCTCTACAAATGATTCTCAGCCCTTGGATGCAGCTCAGAATCACCCAGGAAGCTTTTGAAACTCCTAATGTCTGGCCTCTTGAGACATTCAGAGTTTCTAATGTAATTGGTTGGGGGTGAGGCCTGGGCATAAGTAGATTTCATACATTCTCAGGTAACATTAGCGAACAGCCATGCCTAAGAACTTCTGGTTTTTATGAATGTTTTCCCTTATGGAAAGTGAAAGGGCTTAGAAACCAAAGGGAAAATGCAAATGTGAATCTACTGCTAGTGCCCATGAATAAGTCTCAGATAATCCTCTCTCAATGTAATTAAAATGGCATTTAAACTTGAACTACTATGATATTTTCGCTTCTCCCAAGAATCCTGAGGCTGAAATTTAGGGGTTCATAAATAGGAAGTAAGTAAATATATTTTAGAATTATTTTTATTTCTTATTGTGTGTGTGTGTGCACATGCACATATGTGAAGGTCAGACAACTTTGGGGAGTGGGTTCTCTGCTTCCACTTTGTCAGGCAGGATCTCGTTGTTTCTGTCACTTTGTGAATTTCAGTCTAGCTGACCTTCGTGCTTCCTGGCAATTCTGTCTCCCATCATGCCGTACAAGTGCTGGGATTACAGATGCAAGTCACTGCCTCTGTTTTTTTTGGAAATCAGGGATTGAACTTGGGTCATCAGGGTTACACAGCCAGCATTTTTACCTGTTGAACCATTTCTCCAGCCATATACATACATTAATTATGAAAAATCTTCAGCAATAAAAAGAAAATCATGTTTTTTTTGCAGTATACTGATTTAGAGTTTACTTACAATGATACTTTTTGACATGTTTTCAGAATTGCTATTAGTTAAATATTTCTTTTGCAAATTTCTACCCTCTTCTTAAATGAAAAGGCCGCTTTATATTTTTCTTTTCTTCAGTCTTATGCATTTTATTTGATCACTGCCTGCATTGCAAAATTTGGCATATTATATAAGTCAATGCTATTGTAAATGGTAAGTCACTGGCCCTACTTTCAACCCATTGCTTAAATGGCCTGGCGATGGGTAGAGGGTAAGAACCATAAAGGATTGGCACTGGCCATTTTTAAGAGGATTAAAAATATAGAAACAACAGTAACAAAATATAGTGAACTATATACTGTTAACATAGCTGCTAAATAAATGTATGTTAAAAGAATAAAAGAATGGATGGTTGAATTGGAAAAATAGGGAAACAGCTATCCTGATATGTAAAACTGGTCAGTGCTTACTGTATGCCAGGCACTGTTTTACCCCTTTATATACAGTATCTCTTTTTCATCAATACACTCATTCTATTACACAGGTACATTTTTCAGATGTGGAAACCAAAATGAAGAAAGATGGAGTAATTATAGTATAAGGCCCTACTACTTGTAATACTGTAGTAAGTTCCAAATTTCATGATAGCACTGTGACAAATTACCTAATTTCACACTTAATTAAACAGATGCACTTCCTTCACCAACCAAGGCCAAGAAGTTGTCTTTTCTGTTTTCAGTGCCACACACTGGTGATGGGACCTGCTTTTACTCTACTGTTCTTCACATTTTATAACTTTCTATTCCAAAGGCTACAGTTCCTCAGCTTTAACTAAACGTAACAATAGGTGGCTCATGCTTGTTAATTTCATACAGAACATCAAGACTCATCAGTTTCTTTCTAGATTCTGCCTTGACCTCACCTTTGCTGACTTTTCCTAGGAAGCCAAAGCAAAATCTTTGTGTTCTCTATTCTAACCAGTCTCTAGTTGAGGAATTTTATACTTAAGCGCATAAGCAATATCGATCCTTTAGTTTTCTTTTTCCGTACTATCTTTGGATTTGGTGTCAGGGGAATACTAACCTCAAAAAATGAGTTGGAAAATGTCCCATCTTCTGTTTTCTGGAAGAAACTGTGCAAAATTAGTGTTACTATCTCTGTAAATATTCTCAATGAAACTTTCAGGGCCTAGAAGTTTCTGTTTCTAGTTGGCAGAGATTTTTTGTTTTCATTTTTATTCAGTTTGGAACATTTTCTTCTACCTCCCTCCCGTCTTCTCCTTCCTTCTTTCCTTCTTTCTACTTTTATACAAAGTCAGGCTGTCTTACCCTTGAGCTGGAGAGCCCCTTGCCTCGTCACCCTAAGTGCTAAGATTACAGGTTTAGATCATTATACCCAGCTGTGATTTCCTTTTTGACTGGTATTTTTAGAAGTTGTTTAAGTTTTTAAATAGTAGAGCATTTTAATAGACACTTTTCTGCTACTTGTTTAATTTCATTGTTGTTAGAGAATATACATTGCATGATCTTAATTCCTTTAAATTTATTGATATCTGTTTAATGTCCCAAATATGATCTTAATGCATATTCCAAATGGACTTTAAAAGACTATGCTTCTGCTTGGGCAGAGTGTCTATAAATGACAGTCACATTACACTGCCAGTGTTCACGCCTCCCATAACTTGAATGATTTTTCTGTCTGTTAGTTCTATCAATTACTTATAATTGTCTCCTAACAATTTTTAAAATTACATTTATTTATTATTTGTGTGTGTGTGTGTGTTTGTGTGTACATGCATGCATGTTCCATGTTGCAAATATGGGGGCGTCAGAGGACAACTTGCAAGATCTGGTTCTCTCCTTCCTCTGCATGGGTCCCAGTGATTGAACTCAGGTTGTCAGACTTGGCAGCAGACACCTTTGCTCACTTAGCCATCTCACTGGCCCAGTTCTAGCAGTTTTACTTCATGCATTCTGTTGCTCTGCTATTAGACACACACACACTTAGGATTGTTATGTCCTCTTAGAAAATACTAGTATCGTTATAAACTATTACTTTTTCTAGTAATATTCCTTATGTAGAAGTTTGTCTGATTTTTGAAAGTCCTTACTTAGTTTTGATTCATAGGCATCAAAAACTCTGCAGTCTAATTGGACTCAGAAGAGAGTAAGGAAAACATGGCACCAAAGGGATGGAGTTTGAGCACAAAGATCATAGGATATTGTGACCCTAGGAGATGGAGGCTGCTCTCCTAAGCCACAGAAGGAACCGTATAATGAAAGATGCACACAAGTCAGCAGTGTTAGAGCTGTCCACAATTGGCACTGCTGATCATGCTGGTCTTACCATTTCTGGATCCAAAACACTCCATGGCTCCCACAATGTTCATGCCATCCTTCACCTACTCAAAGACTGTATACTTGGCGTCAATCACTCAGTCTTAGCAGTGAGATGAAAACCTGGGAAACATTTGTGTTTGGTCCAGCATTTGACATGAAAAGATGCCCATATACCAAGGACCCATATACTTCAGGATGAAGTTCTCATCCTCACAATTCTCCCTGTAGAGAGACCTACCACTTGTGTCATTATGGTATGTGAAGTCACCAACCTGGCACATGAGTCCTGGAATCCTGGGAAAGCAAGAACCCAGGTAACTAAATCTTTTCTCTCTGATGCTTGAAGAAGACACAGTTAAAGGACTTACCATCAACAATGATGTCAAACAACGTGGTAAGGTTGATTATGGCTGACAGTAAGCTGCACAAGGGACAGTGGCATCTGCCACTTTGATGTTAATATAACCATTATCAATTTATACTACATGCTGCATAAATATTTAACTTTTACTTTATTTACCTATCATTTTTCCTTTAACTTATTTTTTTATACTATAGGTAGGGTTCTTATAGACTGTATATGGATGGCTTTCCTTATAAAAATTCAGTCTGATAATTGTGATTCTTAAGTACTCAGTCAACTTACATTTTTTTAAGACAGGCTTTAATTATGTATTTAGCTCAGGCTAGACTTGAAGATCTCCCTACCTTCTGAGTGCATGGATTACAGAATTTCACCACAATACCCTGCTGTAGATGATCATCTAACACAATTGTGGTTTAAAAGGCAAATTATCTGTTAAAGAGATTTAAAATGCAAAGCGTAATTTCTGTTTATGTTCATCTTTGCTAATTTTTGTGTTCTGTTTTTTTTATGATTTATCTTCAGTTCAAATAACCTTCTTTAACAGTTCTTATACTGTAGGTTTGTTGGTAATTAATTCCCTCAACTTTTGCCTGAAAATAAATCTTTGCTTCACCTTCCTTTTTTCGGTGAATCTAATTCTTGGATGGCAGGGATTTCTTGAGTGCTTCAGCAATGTCACTCTTCTGTCTTGTGACTTGCATACTGATGGGAATCTGCGGTCATTCTTTGTTCCTGTTTATATGATGGCTTTTAAGGTGGCTCTTAACAGATTCTCTTTATCACTGCTTTTCAGAAAGTTAATTATGATGTGCCTTACTATTGGGGTTCCTAAATTTCTTCAATCTGTGTTTCTTCTAGATTGCATACATTTGGAAAAAATTTGGCCATTGTATTTTAAAAATCTCCTACTACCTATGCGCCTTGTGGGGCTATAGTTGAAGATAAGTTAGATATTTGATCTCGTCCAGCTGGTCACTGATGCTCTGGTACTTATTGGCTTGGGTCTTTTTTACCTCCACTTCTTGTCTGGGCTCATTTTTACCACTACATCTTCAAGTTCAGTGGTACTTTCTTCTGCTATGTTTTATGTACCATTAATAGTATCCAGGGTAATTTCTATTTCAGATCATTTTTCATGATGATTTTTTAAATTATTTTAAATCTTTTCCCAAATTTTAATTTGCCGGAGCCCCCCGGCAGAAATCGAACTGTACCTGAATTGGGGAGTGAGGATTGAGAAATGAGAGAGAGAGAGAGAGAGAGAGAGAGAGAGAGAGAGAGAGAGAGAGAACACGAGGACAGATTCGGGAGGGCTCTCAGTCAATACTGAGGCCTCGACTTTATTCTGCTCAGCGTATTTATAGGAACAATACAACCACCATTTACATATACAGGATTATTCAAAACACCTACATCTACTTAACAAAAGGTGCTAAGCCTAGGATTTAAGATAAGCTTTCCTCTGGGTGATTAAATCAGACCTTCCTATAAGGATTTACAAGATCCCTACAAGGATTTACAAGATCTTCAGCCTTAGGTTTATAGGATTTTCAGCCTTGGGCCTAAGATAATCTCTCCTTCAAGTGAATAAATCATTCACATTGCAAAACGCCCTAATCCCACAGCACTTCTGGGATCAGCAAGACTGATCCCTGCTTGATCAAAGTTCAAAGCAGTCAAATGGCTCCCGACATTAATTGACATATTGTTAGACAGCAAGTAGCTATCTATCTGGGATAGATTATAAATTCTCTAGTTTATCTGTTGAAAGACCCACACTTCCAGTTTCACTGGTCAATCACCTGATCACAGGACCACCCTTAGGAAGGTGGGTTCACCTTAAGTTATATTAAATAGATGGGTGAAATACCGAGTGTGTTAATGAGGCTGTGAACTTTTCCTGCCTGGAATTCTGCCTCCCAGTGCAGTGCTTCTGGACCCAGCCACACGCATGTGGGTCTCTCTAAGTCTGCGGCTTTTTTGATTCTTAAGAAAAGCATAATCTTTCCTTCTCTTCTTTTTCTTCTTCACGTCCCTTTTCTAAACATGCTTTCTCATTCTCTGAGGCTTTGGGCTGTGCCAGCACCTTGTATTTCTTTACTGTTTCTCTAAAGCTTCCTTCTCCCAGTCATGTGGCTGCCGGTCTGCCACATGTCTGATCTCCATGCAGGCTCTAAACCTGCATGACTTTTTGGCTTCTTTTCTTCTCCCTCCATTCTCTTCCTCTAGACAGCTGCTGAAATCCCCAGCTTGCCTGACTTGAGGATTTTTCTTTAAATTCTAATAAAATTGTCCCAAAGCTTCCATTTGGGTCCATTCTTAAATTCTTTTATGAATGAGACTAAGAACCCACTTGAGGATGCTCTCTTTCTCCCTATTTCAATATAGCAATTGAACTTGTGACTGTCTCCTCATTATATCTGTGTTTTCTTACATTAAGCATACATTATGTTTATTTTAATATTCACTATATAGAGAACACATCCTCTGTATTTTAGAACATCTGAAACATTTGTACTAGCTGTTTTAGAGGCATTTATGTGATTATCATCTCTGTCATTTCCAAGTTTTTTTTCAATTAATTGATTAGTATCCTCTTTATGAGCATATTTTTCACATGCCTGGTAATTTTGTTTAGCTCTCAGGACATTATAGATTTTTACATGGTTGGGTGCTAGATTCTATTGTATTCCTTTAAAAACATTGGCTTTTGATCTAACATAGAATCAAGTCATTTATATAAAAGTTTGACCCTTTCGAAGCTCGCTTTTAAGTTTTGATAGGGTGAGAGCAGCCTTTACTTTAAAGAGGGTAAAGTCCCTTGCATGGGTAATTTCCATAGCTATATTCCCAGCTATCTGTGAGTTCCAGGCATTGTTTAGCTTACTGACAAATGGTGATTCTTTACCTCCTCTTGGGAGTTTTTCCTCCACATATGCAGATCAAGATTCAGCCAATTGTTTAAGTAGTTAAGGAGATCTCATCACCTCTCTTTTCTTCAAAATGCAATCTCTCTTTTCATTAATTCATTGAGACAATTTGAGTGCTGTTTGAGTTTGCCCTACCTGTATCATATTCCACAAATTGCCTTAATGGTAATCCAGGGTGAAAGCCCACTTTGATTATAAATCTTCTTTCGAGGATTACAGTCTCCTGCTTCTTGTCAGATACTGTGTGAAAATAGGTATTTCACATCTTTTTGTGTTTGTTTCTTTTCTTCACCCCTTCCCATGCCCAACTATCTTTTCTTCATTCTTGTCCTAGAGTCTTTTATGGTGGGAAAGCAGTTCTTATGGTTGGCTGTCCAAAATGCCATTTAAAATTCACCATGCTCCTGGCCCTAGTGGCTCAGCTACTCAGGAGACTAAGGCAGGAGGCTGCAAATTTGAGGCAAACTTGTGCAACTTAGTGAGATCATGTTTCAAAATAAAGTACAAAAGAAGAGCTCAGAATGTAGCTCAGTGTTACTGTGCTTGTCTAGCATGCACAGGACCCTGCGTTCAATCCCTAGTACTTAAAAAATTCACTCTGCTTTTTCATAATCTTTAGGGCAATTATTAGAAATTTATACTTCTGTATGATTTTAAAGATCATTTTCTCCTATTCAAAATTGTATTCCATAAAATTACAAGTGAAACAGGACTTTGTTGTCTTTTATAAAATTAATTTTATGTTATTTTTCTTTTCACTTTTGCTATTTCTCTGTCTTGTTTTCTGTCAGTAGCTTTTTATCAATCTCTCTGTATATAATCTAAATTTTTATTTGTTTTATTTCTAAGATTTTTTTCAGCCTTTGGCTGAAACATTTTCCCATTTCTAGCTCATCTCCTCATCTCATATATAGAAAATATTTAACTTGTCATGAATATAGCTATCTTACCACAATTCTTTGTTACTTCTAATGTTTAGAAAGCCAGTTTTGAGGAAAATAATATAATCATGAGAATAATGTAATACTTTTATCTATCTTTCCTTTTCCAACACAGTATTTATGCTTATCTGTTCTATTTCTTTCACAGAATATCTAGAAGTTGAATTATGATGATGATGTATTCCATATCATTTGACTATTTTATCATTTACAATGGTATTAAATGATTTTCGGTCTATTTATTTTACTCAAAAGTTTATTAACAATGATCTCTAAATTGTATTAAATGCCTATTCGGGATTTTAAAAATATGTAATCATGCATTGTTTCTCTTTTTAATTTGTTGATGTAAGTAATTTTTAGTTGGAGATCCTAAAATAAGTCCTACCTACTGTTGTTTTATATACTGCTAAATTCTCTTGCTAATATTTTAGGAACAACTTTTTGATCCACATCTATTAATGTAATCAGTATTAATCTTGGTCCTATATCAGGCTTCAGTGTTCTGTTTATGATGGTGTCATAAAATGAAACAGAGAGCTTTCCAAACATATTTTCCCATCTGGTCTGGGAGATTTCTCAGATCAGTGATTCTCAAAGTGTGGCCAACCTAGAGGACTGGTTCTGTCAGAACTATCTTTACTAGAGCAGACATCACTTGTCCTTTTCATTCTGTTGACATTTGTGTGGAAGGTACAAAAGTATCCACT
Organism: Eospalax fontanierii; assembly: GCA_035773235.1. NCBI lineage: Eukaryota > Metazoa > Chordata > Mammalia > Rodentia > Spalacidae > Eospalax > Eospalax fontanierii. The sequence continues at coordinate 64,752,676 of CM069540.1, read as the reverse complement.
GCATCCAACTCTCCCCCTAGTCTTACTCTTCACTACCATGTACTCAAAGGAAGATGATTCTAGTTTCACTTAAAATGTTTTAATAAGGTAGTAAGATTTACTCATTCTATTAAGTCTTGACACTTGAGTAGGCATCTTTTTTAATATTCTGTATGACGAAACAGGAAGTACCTAAGCAGAGCACAATGGATGCCCTTAGAAAAAGCATTGCATAATTCTGTTGCAAGTTGAACAGCCTCTTTTCTCATGGAACACTATTTTCATGGGAAAGAAAAACCAACTAATACAAAACTTACAGCTCTTCAGACTCGGATATTTAACAGATGATTTCTTGAAAAATGAACTTGTCACCTAAGAAAAACATCTGCCATTTGTGACTAGTGATGAAATGTGAGCTTTCAGTAAAGATGAGCGTTTTGGAAAACTTTCATTAGTCACCATGAGATTGACATCTTCCCAGTCAGAAAACTTTTTCTGGGGCTGGTGATGTGGCTCAGTTGGTAGAGTGCTAGTATGCACAAAGCACTGGTTTCATTTCCAGCATTGCGTAAAAGTGTCCATGATGGTGCATACCTGTAATCCCAGCACTTGGGAGGTGGAGGCAGGAGGATCAGAAATTCAAGGTCATCCTTGGTTACATAATGTTCACAGCCAGCCTGGGCTACATGAGACACAGTATATGAGAACAAAAGAGGCTACTCTGATGAGAGATGGTGACATTAATGCATTTTAAAATGTTGCATAATAAAAGTGACAATATTTGTGAGATCTGCATAAATTTGTGAGCCAATATTTTCTAATGAATAATGTATGATGTGTGTGTGTGTGTGTGTCTGTGTAGAGGCCAGAGGTAACTTCAGGTGTCATTCTTCAGGTGCCATCCACCTTGTTTTTTGAGACAAAGTCTCTCACTAGTCTATAAATTACCAAGGAAGCTAGGCTGCCTGGCTAGTGAGTCCTAGGGGTCTGCCTGTCTTTGCCTCCCCAGCATTGTGATTAGGGGCGCTTTAATGACTGAACTATTTCTTTCTTTTTTTTCTAGTCTTTTCTTTCTGGTCTCCCTGTAGCCTGTAGGCCTGCTGGCCTGGAATGAACTCACTATGTAGACCAGGCTGACCTTTATCTCACAGATATCCCCCTGTCTCTGTCTTCCAAGTGCTAGGTTTAAAGGTGTAAGCCACTCCTTCTGGCTCGACATTTAACTTTTGCAAAACTACGGCTGGTCAATTATGGATGTATTAACAAAGGTAATAGCCACAATGACCTAATTAAGATACTCTTCCTTTTTCCAAACTACCTATTTCTGTGGGGCTAGATTGTCTTGATTTACTTAACTAAAGCAAGATATTGTAATCAATTGAATAAAGAAATAGATATGAAAAACTCAGCTTTCTTCTACTAGCTAGACATTTAAACATGTTTGAAACAATGTAAAACAGTGTCACTATACTCACTGAAGTTTGAAGATATACTTTTCAATAAATATGCTTATACTCACATATAATATGTTCATTAGGATATTTTAAATGAATTAATAAATTAAAATTTCTGGGTTGATTTCAGTATGGTAAATATTGACATCTATAGCCCATATAAACAAAACCCTTCTGAGGTTCTCAAGATGTTTTCATAATAAAAGGGGCAAGGCTGGAGAGGTGGTCAGCAGTTAAGAGCACTGACTGCTCTTGCAGAGGACCTGGGTTGGGTTCCCAACACCCACATGGTGGCTAACAACTGTCTGTAACTCCATTTCCAGGGCACCCAACACCACACCCCATTTGCCCACCGTGGGCATTGCACACATGTGGTGCATTTACATACATGCAGGCAGAACACTCATACATATAAAATTGAAATAAAGTTTAGAATAGAAAGGGGTCTGAGACCAAAATGTCTGTGAACAACTGGCTTAAATGGTATTAGGATTATCTTTTCTTTAAAGAATATGTCAATCTCAGTGGTGAAAAATCCAGATCTGATGTGTCTATTTAAATGCAGTCCCCATAGTTTTTGCTGTGTTGTAAATATTTAGTCAAATTCATGACTAAATTTTTTGTGGGAAGTCACCCATTCCTTTCAAGATTTTCAAGTTTATTAACAATGAGCTGCAGGAAGATTTTCTTAAAATTCCTTCACTCCTTTAAGTAACACTGGTTATTTCTCCTTCCTTATTACTACCCTTGAATTTTTTTCTTCTGAACTCCATTTATTTAATTTATTTCAACCATAACACCAGTAGAACATTATAAAAGCTTTGGAACAAAAATAATAGGAGAGGAGACAATAGTAGATAAGAAATGTCAAGGAAAGAAATGGCTGAGTAGTGACATATGGACTATCCCCTCATCTGATCATTCTGAACATTCACAAAAAGATGGGATTGGAGTTTGTTAGCTAGTATCTCAGCTTGAGATTCACAAGGAAGACTAAAGCATGCAGGCTCTTCTCAGCCCCCTCTTACCCAAGATCTGCTTATCAACTGCTAACATTCTTAAATATAATCAAACTCAATTCTCCACCTGTAACCAGGCTCTAGAATAACTGATCTAAAAACTAGAATGTCAGTCTATTAACTTCCTGCCAGATGGATCTGAGTGCCTATGGCTATTGGTCAAAGCCTGTCTCTATTTTGCATATAAACGACTGTAGTTTCTTAGGATGTGCTCTTGGAGATGCCAGTGTAAGGAAAGGAGATAGGTAGGATTTGGCAGAGGAAGGTGGTTCAGTGAGACCTGTGATCCTCTAGGAGAACTCTAGAGCTAGAAATACCTGTCAGATATTCTCAAGTTGAAACAGTGAGGTTAGGCCTTTAAATGTCCACATAAATTATTGATTGGGATAGGTTGTGTGATAAGACAGGTTCCTGAAGGCTAGAGCTATGCCCTGCAAGGAATGCTGCTTGTGCCTTTCACAGTCCTATTCATGGTATGGATATATTGATTATTGATCCAAAGAGAATATTGGGGCCTAATAACATAGTATTCATGACAAATACATTGTTTGTAGACTGCATCCTGACTTCAGAAACACTACAGTGTAAAGATTCAGTTGTAGTTTTTGGAAACCAATGCAAGCCATAGGAAGAAACAAAGTAGAGGATTTGGGGCAATCCAGGGGTCCCCATAGATTGTTCTTCATCTGGAGGTCCCCATAGATTGTTTTACATCTGGGGGTCCCCATAGATAATTGGTCTTCATCTGGGGATCCACATAGATTGTTCTTCATCTGCAATTTAGCTTTCTTCTTGCAAATGTCTATTGTTCTTCTTTGGTGTCAACATAAAGCAAATAAGAACAGAATTTGGTACTAGGAGTGGGATCTTCCTGTGATGGACCTATGGCTTTTATGCCTTGGAATGTTTTAGGGAGAGGAAGGTAGAGCTTTGGACCGAAAAAGCAATGTATGTTCAGAGCTTACTGAGCTGTTCGGGGAATTTGGAAAATAATGCTAAGAACAATGCAGATGATGGGATCTGGACTTGTGAAGTTTCAGGGGGAAGTATGAGAGTCTCTTAAAGATGCTATTAGGGACATTTGTGTGATATATTTGAATGAAGCATCTGTTGAAGTGAAACCTTCTTTGTTTTACTGGGACAATGGAAACTGGTTAGATAAGGGGTGAAGAATCAGTTGTCATTAATAAGAGACAGCATCATTAAAATCTGGAAAGTATTTAGAGCCAGCATATAGAAGGTGTCCAGAGGGAAGCAAGGCTACATTTCAAGCTGGCAGGTGAACTTAGTAATGTGTAAGGATCTTCTACATGGTACTGGTTTTTGAAGGAACGAAGTGGTCATGGAAAGCAACTGAGATTTACCACTGTGTGGCAGAGTCAGAGACTCCCTAAAGAAGCTAAGAGAGGGTACTGGTGAAGATTAAGACTCAGTTACGGTAAAGACAACAGCATATCATATTCCAGGACTATGAGATGACCACAAGGCCCAGAAGATCATGAGTAAGTCCCGATGTCAGACATTGACCTTTTACATTGTTGGATTTTGGTTTGATTTGATTGTAACTGTCCCCTGGTTCTTTACTCTTTGAATAAGAAAGGATATAACTTGTTTTTGTATTTTATTGTTGCCCACAGTTAAGAGACTTTTAACTTTTTAAGTTTTATAGTTTTTAAAGACTGTGGGACTTTTAAAGTTAGATTGTTATTTGATATTATGATATTAACATGAGATCTTGGAGGTAAACAAGACAAGAAGATTATGGTTTGAAGTGATACATTTATGTGTCAAAATTGACAAGGGGTAGAATGTCACAGTTAACTTTGGATGTTGACTTGACATACCTAGAAAGAGGGAGCCTCAATTGAGGAATTACCTCTATCAGAATGGCCTGAAGCAAACTGGGATAGCCAGTAAATGGTTATAGACTTGTTCTATATGAAAAATTGAGCGTATATATATATATATATATTTTACTGATGCAGAATGTGTAGAAGACACAATTTATAAACAATAAAGCATGCAGTATGCTGCATTGTAGATTCCATATATCCAGTCAATTCTTTCAGAAGGCTTCTATTGATTTTTGCAGAACTCTTATATCCCAGATAACATATGATTATAACTTAACAAGCCCAGCTCTGACATGCATGCTCAATTTTATTTTTGACTAGATTAATGGATAAGACAAAAGTGAAACAATGAAGATACATGTCAGAACTGCTCATATTTGTCAGTTATATGAGAAAAACTCTGAAAACATTTAATATATTTGCCTTTTATTAAATAATCACTTCAGACCCCACACTTTTTAACATATTGTATTGATGGTTCCCAACTGGAGGGAGATTTTCTCCTCAAGAAACACTTAGCAATGGCCAGAGATTTTTTTGGTTTTCACAACTAGAGAAAGGGATGCTACTGATCTACTGAGTGAAGATCAGAGACCTTCCTCCCACAGTGAAGACTCTAATCTGTATTTATCCATAGTTTTTTTGTGTGTGGGTATGTGGAGGAATCTGTGTGTATGCATGTGCATGTGGAGACCAGAGGAATTTTTTTCTGATTGGGTATCTTTTTCTGTTACTCTCCATCTTACTTTTGAGACATATCCACAGTTTTTTAAAGTACAGACTATTAACAAAATGTTAGATCAAGCCTTGACTTGTAGTGTTTGCCAATTTCATCTACTCTAATATATAGTAAGGCCTATGGAATCAAATTAGTGCCCCTACATGCCCTTTGGTGTGGGTTCATCCACTGGAGATTGGGCAACCTACCAAGAGTCTCACTCTAAAAAGATTGACTTAAATGAGATTGATTTTCTCTCTCTATCAGTTGTGAATACTTCCTCAGGTAGGATTTCTTCCCCACTTGCCCACTTTAAAAAATATATTTTATATATTATTTTTATTTTATGTGTATGAGTGTATTACCTTCATGTAGGTAGATACACCTGTGTCAAGAAATGAACATGGAGATTAGAAGAGGGCATTGGATCCCCTGGAACTGGAATTATGGATGGTTGTTAGCCATCATATGAGTGCTGAGAATCAAACCCAGTCCTCTCTGCTCTTAACTGATGAGCCATCTCTCCAACCCGAACTTCCCCACTTTTATGCTGGGATTTTTGTCTGGCTTAAGCTTATGTAAGACTTGTGTATGCTGCCACCATTGCTGTGAGTTGATATGAGTAATTGACCAGCTGTCATGTAAACTGTTTCCTTGTGTATTCGTCAATTCTGAATCTTATAATCTTTATTCTCCTCCTTTTGCAATGATACCTGGGGCTTGTAAGGCGGAAATTTGTTGTAGGTGTCCTATTCAGTGATAAGTAATCTGCAGCTTCTTACTCTCTGCATGTTGGCCAGTTATGGTTTTGTGTTAATTACCATCTTAATTACCATAAGGAAACTTCTCTGCTGAGAGTTGAGAGACGCATTTGTGGGGCTCCTTCAGAGACAGCCGTTGCGCACCGGCGGTCCCAGAGAACGGAGAGTAAAACAGGTCTTCAGAATGGCTCAGAGTGCGGCGGGAAATGACACCCGGGAAACTGCTTCGGTGGGCAGATCGTTTATTGGGACCAAGACAGAAGTTTTTATAAGAAGGCATTTTGACATTGGGAAAGTTAGAGGTGGGGTTAAGGGATTAAAGGTGGGAAGCTTGTGGAAGTTTAGGAATGGGGAAACGAAACCCAAAAACCTGGTTCTGGTCTGGGGTGGGGGAAAGGAAGATTCATATCTATAGTGAATTCCTCCGGGGAGGTTATCACACATCAGGCAGAGCAGGCCAGACACCTGCCGTCCCTTCAGGGTCTCCGGGGTTGCTGGGCTTTGCTCAATACCTTATTGCAACAAACACTGGCCCCACACGCATTAATCTATGGGTGTAGCAATGTCATTAGGAGTTAATTTAATACTCTATCTATTTAGCAGAACCATAGTATTTTACTCTCCTCTATGGCCTGTGACCTATCTATCCTCAGGCTCCAAGGCCTGATATCGATGTCAGGTATGGGCTCCATCCTAAGAAGCAGACCTTAAATCCAATTGAAAGTGGTTGGCTACTCCCCTAATATTTGTACCACTATTACACTGGTGGGCCAGTTTTTGTAGCCTGCATGATTAATAGCCTGGTAAGGTTGATGATTAATTTTCTCTTCAGATAGCAGGCATAGCATCTTCCAACACTATGAAAGCTAGCCAGTAGAGATGAAGCTTTGAAGTTAGCACCAACTTTATTTCTCTTTGTTCTACAGCTCATGTTTGTAATTTCTTCAGCAGTACAGTCTTACTACAAAATTCTTTGGTGGGTAACCAAGAGTAGGGAAAATGGCCAGTATTGTTTGAAGATATTTGGGACCCCTGTTCAACACTTTCAAAAGAGGTAGTTCATTCCTGCCATTGGTCTTTTACTTTGTTAGCCTGTGGTGTCTAGTAGGAGCATTGTCCTCTTGTTTAACGTAACATCTTTTCATCTCATTTTATAAATGTATATATATATATACACACACACACACATATATATGAAATTTCTATAGTGGTAGTTTTCCATAATGCTTTTTCTAAAGGCATTCAGTGTTAGCTATCCCCCGATACTCTCTCCTCCGCTGTGCTGTCCTATCGCCAACTCATTTAACCCTTCCTATTCTATTCCCCTTTCCCTTTTTATATCACTGCATTCTATCTTGAAAGGATTGTGAAATGGTGTTCTTATGGCTTTAAAAATATGCTTGGTAAATTTAACTGAATCTTGAGCTTGTATGCCTGGTGAGCCTTATCTCATCAGAAAGTTTATGCAAGAATGTTTTCTGGAGTGGTATCTCTGGAATGCTTGTACTCTCTTAGTTCTCAGGAGACGCTTTGTTCTCCCAGGAAGGCATACTATGGTGATAAAGCTATCTTACTCATACTTACTGAACTGCTGTATTCTAGTCTCTTTATCATTGTTCACTGTACTGTAAGCATTCAGCTGTAGCTCTGATGAGTATGAGTATAAAAGTAGAGTTGCCTGTGCTTTTGGCACTCATGAGTGAAGAAATAAAAATGAAGCCCCCTGGTCTTTTTTCAGATCCATGATAATCCATTCAGGTCCCTGGGCTGCTAGACTGATGGCCACACGTGGTGCCCAAACAGGGATCTGAACCTCACAGTGAAGATTCTTCATGGTTTGTTGGAGATGTAAGCTACCCTAGAAGTCCACTCCAAGATGTCAGGGGCACAAAAAATAAGAACGCACAAACTGAAATTAAGGCTGTTTGGATGGAGGATTATTTAAAACTTTTTCAAGTCCTTGTAAAAACACTAGAAGTTTGCTAACCCACCTATGCTCAACAGCTTATGGGCCATGGAGACTGGATTCACACTGAGAATCAGTTAAGATATTCTGGCCAGGCAATTGGACAAATTAGAGCATGTTATGTTATAGTGTAGGAGCAAATGCCTCCATTTGGAAAGACATTCAGTAAGATAAAATAGGTAACACATGAACCCTGTATTGATTTTGTTGCTAAGTTACAGGACAAGTTATAAAAAACTGTCTCCTATGATGATGTCTGGGATATGCTGTTAAAAATGTTGACTTTTAATAATGCTAATGCTGAGTGCCAACAGGTGTTATGCCCTATCAGGGCTACTCAGAGGAGTGTAAAAGATTACACTGAGCTTGCAATGATATTGGCTCCCTTTCTTATAATACTAATTTATTAGCTGCAGCCCCACAGGTTGAAACAAGAGGAGTAAAAAGCTTTAGATGTGAAAAAAAAGGTCACTTTAAAAGAAATTATTTAAAAAGTCAGCAAAAGGCCAGTGCCTCTGTTGACCCAGCTTCCCCAAGAATATGCCCCAGATGTAAAAAAGAAAAACATGGAATAATCAATGCTGTTCTAAATTTGACAAAGATGATAGTCTTATTTCTAGTGTAACTTCATGAAGCTCCTGTCCGGGCCCAGTCCTTGGTCCCTGGAAGCACATGAAATAAAATTAATGCTATGAACACTTAAAGAAGCACACAGATAGAAAAAATTATCCCTTTAAATGTTTAGTTTCCATATAATCTTGTAACTTTAACTGCTCTACCTTTACAAACACCTGCTCCTTTAAAGGCAGGAGATCAAAAGATTTTACAGAAAGAGAAGGATAATAGTGAAAAATCTTCCCTCTAAATTCAGTTTTTTGGTTTTACCTCTGAAATGAAGAGCAAAAGCATCCCCTAGAAGGTTCTTAGCATGGAAACTTAGGACAAGTTTATTCGAATTTTTAGAAAAATCCTCAGGTCAGGCAAGCTACCTTGAGGAGGAGAATGGAGGGAGAAGAAAATAAGCCATGAAGCCATGTAGGCTTAAAGCCTTCATTGAGGTCAGACATGTGGCTGACTGATAGCTGTAAACTGTGAATGAAACCCCCAACAGTTTCAAACTCAGAAAGATGGAAGGAAACCTGGAGCCAGAGCTTACAAAAGATGAATGAGGAGAGACCAACTTTTTACAACTTCCCAGAGATCTAAGCCTTGCAAATAGCTCCAGATCCCAAATTCACAAAGGACACTGGGCTTCCTTGGCAGATAAAATTCAGGACTCAAGGAATTCACAAACAGCTTTGAAAAAGGACTACTCCCTGGCCAGAAGCTTGCCTTAAATATCAATCAGATGTTATGGCAACCCCCCTCCCCTAAAAGCCAGGAGGGGGCTGAAGGTTTTTAAGGCTTTGAGGACTTGGACAATGGGCTGGGCTTTGAGACTCAGACTCGGGCTGTGAGGCTGAACTCACTCCCCCAGGGAGCTTGCCTCTCACACTCTCCCGGAGGCAGCCAGCCCGGTTCCCCAGAGCCCCAGGCCCAAGATGGGGGTGAGGGGGCTAGTCTCCCCCATCTCTTCCAGGAGGCTAACCCCGCCCCCCCGGGCTAGCATTTCTCCACTCGTGGGTGCGGAGCAGCTAGTCCCATCTGGTCTTCTCTTAATAAAGCCGGTTCCTGTTAGCTGCTGGCGGATTCTCTGGTCCCTTCTGTCTGCTGCATCTCTGGAACCCAAAACCTTACAATAGCCACACCGTAGGCAGAAGGAAGCTTTAAAGAAAAAGAAATACAAGATTCTAAGGCAGCCCAAAGCATTAGAGAAAGCAAGTTTAGAAAAGGGATATGAAGAAGAAAAGGAGAGATAACACTTTTTCAGAAGAATTCAGAAAAGCCTGCTGTCTTAGAGAGACCTACATGTCTGTGGCCAGGTTCGCAAATACTGTACTGGGAGGTGGCCCTCCAGACAGGAAAAGTTCACTATCTCATTTACACACTAGGTATTCTGCCCATCTATTTAGCATAACAGAAGGTGAAACCCACCTTCCTAGGGGTGGTCCTATGGCCAGGTGATTGACCAGTGAAACTGGAAGTGTGGGTCTTTCATCAGATAGACTGGGGATTTTAGAGTCTTGACCTATTAATCTTCTGGGACTATTTGCTACTCTAACACCTCTCATGAGAGAGTGAGATATGGTTTTGTCTGAATGCATGGGATGGCTAAATTCTTGTGTGAGTAATTACATCCTTTGAGTTTAAAATAATGTACTAAAGGATTAGTCCTATCAGTGTTATCTTGTCCTGTCTTGTTATCATTGTCAAGGACAGGAGAGCTAGACTCTTCTCTGTCCCTTGTTCATAGACTCCCAAACCTTTCTGCTGAAAGTAGACACAGAGCTCCAGCAGCCAAGATCTGCTAAAGGGCAACAGCACTCTTTTCCCTTGCCCACCCACTCCCTAATGACCTGGATTGCTGTGTTGGAATTTGCTCTTAGATAAAATTCCTCAGCCTGAGGGTTAACAGGTGAATGTCTTTGATGTTTGTTTTTAGTGTATATCACAAGCTATTGTGCTTTTCTCAACTAACTTAATGTTTATAAATGTTAAATGTTAAAAAAATCCTTTCCCAGCCTGTGATCAGAGCCCCAGACTGAACTAGTTTGTTTATTAATGTTTGAGCCTGGGATAAACAGTATAAAAAATGAGAAATTTACACTGTAAATATATCCTTAATAGTAAAAATTATTTTAAAGTATGCTTAGATATGTTTGCTGTTACTAATTTGATTCTTGATTGGTAAATCATATTTTTTTAAAAAGCCTTTCATTTTTATGTAATTTCAACAAAGCAGACTATGATAAGTGACTTTCTCACAGTCTTCAGACCTCCAGATGATTAATTATCTTAAATAGATTTGAAAAAGTTAAAGAGAAAAAGGGGAAACACTGTTACTATTTCTCTCTTGTTTGTAAAAAGTTTAAAAATTAAAAATGCTAAATTAAAAAAAAAGAACAGAGCTAATAATAAGGGACTGTCTTTACAATACCTTAAAAAGTGAGTTTGGGTTCCTTCCATGCCCACGTGACCCCTCAGAAACAGATCCTCAACAAACCTTAAGGGTAAAAATAAGTTGTTTTACTTGTGCCAACTGCATGGTCTTAAACAACCAACAGGAAAGTATAACTAAAGATTAAAATGATGGTATATTTCTTTGAGAGTCCAAAGAATTGCGCTTCCCAGACATTAGGCTTAAGTTATATAAAATATTATTCAGACAATTTCTCACTAATGATTTCATTCTTAATAAAAAAGTGCTGCTCAGGTATAGGACTGCAGATCTTGGCCTAATCCCCTCTGCAATGCCCACCTGTAGCCAAAATGAAAACCGACTATTGTTCTATCTAAAAGTTAAATGATGTCTAAATTTCTTCTCTCTCCTTGTCTAGAAGCCAGTTGGGAAGGAACTCACACTGTGATTCTAGCCACTCCAGCAATGATCAAAGTAACTGAAAAGCAAATCCTGAGTCTAGCCATGGCAGTGAAAAGAAAATAAGCAGAAACCCAATAGAAGGATGTTTTTGGAAGCCCTCATCAAGAAACTATGGTTTGAACATTTAAATTCACCCTGCTCTAACTTCTCCTGGTTCCCTGCCTAGAATTTGTGCCTGACTACTCCTGCCTTTACTTCTTCTTCCCCTTGGCCCACTGATATCCACCCTCCTCATAATGATGATTATTCCATGCTTTTCAAATTTTTTCAGTTCAAGATCAATGAGATGACCCAATAGTCAGTGAACCAGATACTCTTAACCTAATTTCCTTAGGTCTCTTACTACTGCCTGCCTTCCTGACCCCCACACTTCAGACCAATGTTTCTGTTCTACCCTTTAAGACAACCCTCTTTGCCAATGTTCCTGTCCAGCAGGAAGTAGTAAAAAAAGACCATCGTTGCCCCTTATCGTCAAAAAAGGGCTGGAATGTTAGGTTCTTGGCAGACTCCTAAAATGGTGGCTCAGCTCCCAATATTCTAAAATGGCAGATCTGGGCATAGTCTGGGCAAGTCCATCTGTTTATCAGGAGACCAACCAGTCCCTGGCTAAACTGCCCCAGCCTACATCTTGGAAAGTTACACAACCCTTTAAAGCTTAAAAGGCTGCCTGACTTCTGCTGCTGGTTGTTGTCTCCCTGAACACAGGAGGTAATCCAGCAGTTTGACCCCCCAATAAATTGTTTCCCCACCAAAAAAGTGGGTTCTTTTTAAAATCCTCAAGTAAAAGCTGAAAACATATACTCTTAATACATTTTTACACTTAAACCATAGTTATTGTCAAAAATACAAAATACAGTAAACGGATTTTATAGATCTTTTCACAGGTTCAAAATGTAACCCTATGCCACCCACATCCAAGAACATTCATCTTTACCTGGGTCATTGTCTACAGGAAACCGACAAGCTGATTCTTTGGTAATGCCTGTCTAAGTTACCTCTGCAGCCTATCAATGACATTCTGTAACCCATGTGCAACCCCACATTCCACTATCTCTAGCACAGGAGACTGTCTCTGGTTATGATCAGGGTTCTAAACATACTTTCCCCTCTTTCCTTCTAGGTGTTATCCTGCGAGGTGTTTCCCTTTGCATGTCACGGCAAATGACGGTTACTCGGTTACTCTTTAATATGTTCATGTTAATGAGGATACTTACTCTTCAGCCTCCTGGACCACAACACTTTCAAAATAAATAATAATAATAACATGTGTAATCGATCATTTGTTACAGGCATTTACTGTTTTAGATATACCAAAGAGATTAAAACTGAGAATCGACCTGCTCATCATGTGTTCCTCTTACAATGCTTTTTTGCTTCCTTTGGCATAGTTCATATTACAGTTATACTTTATAATTTCACAGGAAAAGGGATTGTGGAAAGTTACCTCACTTACTCGGGATGATTGTTTCCAGTTCCATCCATTTACTTAGGAGTTTCATTATTTCATCTTTTAAAGAACTGAATAATATTCCATCGTGTATGAACCACAACTTCATTATCCATTAATCAGTTGATGGACATCTAGACTGTTTCCCTTTCCTGCTTTATGAAAAAGGCAGCCGTGAACACGGATGGACAGGTATTTCTGTAGAGGGTACAGAGTCTTTTGGGTATATGCCTAAGAGAGATAAGGCTGGATCATGGTAGATCAATTTCTAGTTTTTTGAGGTATCTCCACACTGATTTCCATAGTGACTACACAAGTTCGCACTTTCACTAGCAATGAGTAAGAGTTCTCCCTTCTCTACATCTTTGTCAGCATTTATCATTGTTTAATTTTTAGCCATTCTGAGTGGGGTAAGATGAAATTACAAAGCAGTTTTAATTTTCCATTTCATTGATGACTAAGGATGTTGAAATACTTTGAATTCTGAACTTGGATCTTTTCCTCAGACTACTGATATATGGTAAAATACTATCTCTAAAGTCTGGATTACAATCCGTTCTTCATAGTGTACTAGGTGTGGGGGAGCATGTTTGCCAGGATGTTTGTAGTAAATGCATTTTCAAATTATTTTCAGTGATTGTGATGCTTAATATTCATTGTCAACTTGACTGGATTTATAATCATCCTAGAAACTTATTTCTGAGTGTGGCTATGAGGGTGTTCCCACAAAGCTCTAAGTGAGGAGGTAATATGTACCCTGAATGTGGTCAGTGCCATCCCATGGGATGGAGTACTGGACTGAACTAATGGGGAAAATAAGCTGGCCACCAGGATTCATCTCTTTACTTTCTGGCTATGGACACAATGTCTAATAAAGAAGCGATCTCATGTTCTTGCCAGCAGGCTTTTCCAACCCTGAGGTATCCCCTCAAACTGTAAACAACAATAAACCCTTTCAGCCTAAAGTTGCTTCTTGTCAGATATTTGATTAAGAGCAACAAGAAAAGTAATGAGTACAGTGGGCTTACTGGTATATAACCTCACTGTAAGTGATCTGGAGGTTCTGTTCATATGGAAAAGACAGACTAATAAAATCCTTATGGTTGATTTTAAATTGCCAATGTGACATCTCTCAAGCAAAGAGTTGATAAAACATGTGTGGTGGCATATCCTTATATGTCACTCTCTCTCGTGGCGGAGTGACAGACACCAATCGGTGTACCCCCTCCCCAAGTTCCCTGTCTCCCACCCAGTGGGAGAGAACAGTGAGGGGGATCAGGCACACAGCTTGTGTCTCACTTCTCTTGGATTGCCCCGGCCTTCTCCCCGTGGTAGGAGACGGCTTTTGAGGGGAGCAAAGGGAGGTCAGGTGCGACAGCCTGACCGTTCCCAGCTTCCTGGCTCACTCCAGGAAACAATCAGACATGAATGGGGTCCCCGTCTGACCAAAGAAGCATACAGTTAGCCAGCTCTTTTGATGATACAGCTTTAATGATGTAACTTCTTCAGTGGTACTGCAGGGAGCCATTTACTGAACTTAACAGACACATTATAAAGGCTCAGAGTTATAGGTATTAGCATCATTGGGAAGTTTCTACCAATCACTTTACTGGTCACCCTGATCATGTCTTCACTTTACATAGAGGCTATAACTGTCCATGTGCTGTTCATGAGGGAGGAAGTAATTCTCCTCCAATGGTACTTAAGTTCCTAGTTCACCTAATTATCATGGTATGCATGGTATGTGCCTATCTCCTCTGGTTGGTCTTTGTTTTAGCTCCCCTCAGTGCCATCTTGCCCAGGCCATGAGGTGCCAGCCAGTCAATTAGTATTTCTTAAGGCCCAACACTTATATAGCATTTCCAACAGTAAGACAAGAATCCTACAAGCACAAATAGAAAATTACTAGAATTACTAGTAAGCAATAGGTTCTGTGAACCTTTGCCTATAATCTTTAATTGTAAGTAAACTTAACGTTTAATAATAGCAATGTTTAACAACTTCTTTTTGCTTACCCAAGTGGCAGGATTAAAGGCATATGCCACCATTCCTGGCTCACACAAAATTCTTGAAAAATACTTGCAGATCAGTATGGACCAGTCTGATTCCAGCATGCCTCTGAAATGGCTATGTACCACTCTCAAGTTCACATGTTTATTTCCTTCATCTTGGAAAGATTGATGCAATTCCTGTGTAAGTTTCCTAAAGAAGGGAGAAAGGACTCTGTTCTGGGTTGGATTATGTATCTGTCCCTGGTTGTGTTTTATTAAGCAACTGTGTAATTATACCTATAGTCAAAGGGAGTCTGCTTATTCTATTTTAGGAGCTCCTGAGAAGTGTTCCTGGAGTAGATGCACATCCTAAGAGGTGTATATGGCAGTGATGCAAATATACAAGCACAGAGACCCACTATCCCTCCTTGCTCCATCTCTCCAGATGCTACATAGGCTATGTTTCTGACTTTCCCTGAAAGAGATTATGAAATAATAGGTCAATAGTTCTCAATATGTGATTTTTGAATCACCAGTATCTGCCTCACTTGGAGATTTGGGATGGGGAAGGGTGCAGAGGCTAACCATTTATGATTTTAAAAGACCAACAGGTTATTATGAGGCATGCTAAAGATTGATAAGCACCATATATGATTATATAGGTCTTCTTTTCTTTTTTGTAAAGTTATGTTTTATCCTTTGGACTAACAACAAAAGAAATCCAGGTCATCCTGATTAAATTTGGAATTTCCCTTCAGTCTTCAGAAATGACAAAAAATTTCTTAGGATGCATTACTCCTTCACAGAAGTAATCTCATCAACTGTGTATTGATTTATAATATTTCTTCTTTCAGAAGATGACTGCTTTATAAAATTTCTGTGAATATTATAGCCTTGTATACAACTTGTTATATATCTTAACATTATTTAACTTTTCAGGATGTATTCTTTGACTTCAAGCTCATTGGGTAGGAAGTATGCTTTTGGATTTGGTTTAGGCCATAGAACTTAAAGCAGTACACAGCTCATACAAGATAATAGAAGAATGAATAATTATGAATACTTTGAAGTATGATTGCCCTTAATCCCTTGCTTTCCTTCATAGGCACTATTTAAATTTTACCAAACATGATTTTTAAAGTGGATAGACTAGGTAAAAGCTACTAAAATTTTTAATAATACATAAAACAAAAAATGATAGATATCTGGATTTTTTTCAAATTATGAACTTAGTACTACTGACTTCCAGTATAAAGAAGATGATAAAACTCACCAGTAGGTCTACTGCCCACAAAACAAACTTCATTTTTTTGGCATTATTCCATCTAATAACTTCTGTTGCAATGTTTCTGTTATAAAAAACTATATGCTATGTTTATTTCAATTAATTAATTAATTAGGGGGCACGTGGAGGACAAATGTTTGCCACAGTGCATGTGTGGAGGTCATAGGACTTTTCACAGGAGTTGGTTCCTTCCTATCACTGTGTGGGATCAAAGGGATTGAACTCAGGTTTTAAGGCCCATAAACAAGTATTTCTGCCACTGTGTTATCTCACTGGCTCTGTGTATTATATTTATATATCCATTATTCTACCTTTTAAACTAAACATTATGAACATTTTTATGTCACTGATTATTTTTCAAAATGTAGTTTCATATTGTTCAGCTGTGTCTATGACCTATAATTTAGCCATTCCCCAATTTAGGACCTTTGGGTTAGAGCTAATCTTTCAGTTTTTAAATAACAATCAGATGGAATGGGATGCATATTTTGCAGATAAATACATTGTTTTAGTGGCAGGAGTTATTGGATCTTTGGAATGCTTTTAAACTCTCATGGTCATCTTTTTCTTCCTGTTTTTCTTATATTTTAAGGCTTGCTTATCAGTTTGTTCCTTCAAACTTTCTGTTAACCAAGGCTCTCATCATAATATAATGGACACATTTGTGTAAACATAAAAATCAAAGTCTGAAATTTAGAAGGAGCTAGTACCTTCAAGGTTTACATTGATAATCCCCCAACTGGCCATCTTAGGCTTTGTTCTCTCTGTAAACTCATGCTGCCGTTTGTAACACCTGGGCTAATACTTCATGATGGGGGTTGTAAATCCCCAATTCCTGATCAGAAGGATGTTGATGAATTATTCGCTTATTTAACTATAGGTGATTCTGGAAACAAACACCCATATGAGAATGTTAACTTAAGGACATTTTCTTTCTGAAATACCTTTAGTTTTCAAAAGCTTGAAGAAGCAAGGTATCTTAGACCAAAGTGTGAATCATCTTCTTGCCTTCTAGCAAAAGTCAGATATCTTTTATTTTTTTTTTAATATTACATTTATTTAGTGTGGGGCGAGGGAATAAAGGGGGAAAAAGGAGCTTGAGAGAGGGGGATAATAGGAGATAAGTGTTATCAAAGGGAACAGATGGGTGATTTATCCAAGGAGGCAGTGGGGGTAGTAATGCTTAGATGCTGGGAAAACCCATGAAGATATCAGGGAGCTCGAGCTTTATATATATATAATGAGTACACATGTGTAGCTGAAGGCTGTATAGCTAAAAATACTGTGTCAGGCAGGAGAAACCTTCCTTCAAGTTATTGGCCAGGGTGGGCCAAGAAACTCTAAGATGTCACAGGCTATCGTCATGACCCTTGATTGCCTCCTAGAATTTGAACGTAAGACCCTATTGCTAAAGCCAGGCCATACTTGAGATATAGGACTTGGAGGATCGAGTTGGAACTGACCTGGAAATCTCCTCCCTGAAGACTAGCTTTCATGGTGTCAGAGGATACTATGCAAACTTCCAAGGCAGAAAACCAGTCAGTGGTTTTACCCAGTTGTAAAGCCTAATAAACAGCAGTCACTGGCCCGGCAAACTATTGGTGCAGTAGTGGCACTTTTATCTTGGAGTATTCACAGCTGTCTAATTGGAATTAAGGCCTATTCAATGGGAGGGATCTCCTGTGTAGTACTGTAAACATGGTCAAATACAGATGGCTGGAGAGGCCATAGATCCTAGAGAATAAACCTCTTTTGCCACATTCCTAGACCAACACAATTTCTTACTTTATTCTAAATATGCATCCTCATATTTATGGACAAGTGCACCTCTCACTACTCATCAAAGAAGTTTCTTTTTTTGCAACAGATAGAGACTAATACAGAGTTCCACAATTGGTCAAATGTGGAGAATAATTGTCTGTGATAATGCTTAGTCTCTTGATTTTCAATGCAATCTCCACACAAAAGGTGAATGCATTTTCAATTTTCATCTATTTCACTGGAGATATAGATGGTTCAGTGGTTAAGAGCACTGACTGCTCTTGCAGAAGACCAGGGTTCAGTTTCCAGCATCCACATGGTAACTAACAACTATCCATAACACCAGTTCCAGGGGCTCCAACACCCTCTTTTCATCTTTTTAGGTATTGCGTGGCACGGGTACACTTAGATACAAGCAGGCAATACACTCATACACATAAAATTAAAATAATAATATATTTTAAAAGTTTTACCAGTTTTCACCAAAGAGGTTTCCTTATGCAGCAGATGGTGATTAACACAGAAACCCACAACTGACCAATGTGCAGAAGACAAAGAGCTGCAGAGTGCTTGTCCCTGAATAGAACACCTATGCCAAACCTCCACCTCCAAAGACTCAGGCAGAAGAGGGGGTGGAAAGACCGTAAGAGTCTTGTGGATGACAAGGAAAACAGTTTTCTAGACATCTGATAAATTACACATATGAACTCACAGCAATGGTGACAAAATGTACAAGTCCTAGGGAAGTTCAAACCAGACAAAACCCCAGTATAGACATGGGGAAGTTGATAAGAAATCCCAACTAAGGAACTTTTGGCAACTGGTGGCTCCTGGGAGGGGGAGAAACAGTTTCTTATGGGGATGGGACTATTTGTAGGTTAACCAGGCAGGCTCCAGTGGATGGACCCATGCTGAGGGACATGGGGAGCACAAATCAGACTCTATAGGCCATATTGAATATATAGTGGAGTATATTGAATGGGGGCAAGGGAGAGTGATGTTCTGGTGGGTGGGATCTAAATACCATAAAATATATTGTATGAATATCTCGGAAATTCAATAAATTTTTTTTAATTATTACATTTATTTAGTGCATGTATGTGTATGTGTGTGTGTGTTTGTACTCATGCATATGTAGTGTAGGTGTGTAGGTGTAGGTGTGGATGCCAGAGGACAACTTTGGGAGCCAGTTTTGTTCTTCCACCCTGTAGATTCTGCAGATGGAACTCAGTAAGTGCCTTTACCTGCTGAGCAAACTTGCTGGCCCTCAGATATCTCCAGATGAAATATAGCCCTATTATACACACACTTTAAAACTTACTAAATTGAAATGAATAATTCTTTCGGCTTTTTTTTTTTTTTTTGACTCAGGGTCTCCTTGTAGCCCCAGTTGACCTGGAATACACTATGTAGACCAGGTTGACCTCAATCTCACAAAGATATTCCTGTCTCTGCCTCCCAAGTGCTGGGATTAAAGGCATCAGTTTTCATTTCAGTAAACCATCTCACCTATAATCAAACTTAAACTGAATTATATTTCTTTCTTTTCTGAATAAGAGTAAGAAAATATTTCTCAATTATGACAACTAAAATAAAAATGATTTTATGATATGGAACCAAAAATCAATGCATTACAAATGGGTTCTAGGGCTAAAAATACTCTACCATGCATGGTGATGCATTCTCAGGATAGGGCAGGAGGATCACTTTGATATTAGGGTCTTCAGATCAGCCTAGGCAACACAGACCCTGTGTAAAAACAAGAATGAAATAAATTTCCAGTGTATTTTTCCCAATTTAAATTTTCTTCTTGGATTTTTACAAAGAATCGTATTAACCATATCATTGAAAATCTCAATTGCTGAATTCTTAACTAAAAAGATATCCTCAATTGTAGCTTAAGTTTACAGGACATTGAACAGACAAGTAATCAACACTGCCTTTTTAAAAAATTATTTTATGTGTATGAGTATCTTGCCTGCATGTATGTAAGCATACCATGTGCATGAAAGGCTCTGCATAGGCCAGAAGAGGGTGTTATAGCCTCTGAAACTGTAGTTAAGGGAGGTTGTTAGTTGCCATGTAGGTGCTGGGAACCGAACCCAGGTCATCTGGAAGAACAAGTGTTCTTAACCACTGAGCCATCTCTCCAATCCCAACACTGCTTTTGAAGTTAGTGTCATTCAGGTTTTTCTCACTCTCAAGTGTAATAATCCCTCCTGGTAAGCAATTAACTTGAGGAACTCTGAAGCAAACTTGTAGTAAAGATCTTGCCTTAAAATAATTGTGGAGGCTTTAATACTAAAGGAGGCTTTAGGAGCAAACAAGTCGGTACTAAGGACACCGTACCAACTTAAAAGGGAACATACTGACCTGGACACCTGGCTGCTTGGTCAATTCTCCTTTTCTGTCTGCCAAGAACACAGGTGAGCTCCCGGAGAGCGCCGCCAGGGGGCGATCATCAGCCACTTCGCCAGCACCAGTACCTCGGAGCGCTCCCTTCTTTCCTCTTGTTTAATCTCAATTTCCGCCGGAAGCCGCTGTAGTAGCTTTTGTCCTCGGATGTTTTGGCTATCTACGCACAGAGCTTCTGCACTGACGCTGCTTCCGAACAGTTGCCGAGGCAAACTGGAGTTTAAATTCTTGCAGCAAGATGGACATTCTGAAGTCCGAGATCCTTCGAAAGCGGAAGCTGGTGGAGGACAGGAACCTGTTGGTGGTGAGGATCCTTGTGGCCATAGAGTCCGAGGGTTGAGAGTTGTGTTCGCGTGTTTGGAAAGGTGCTGGGGTGAGGGTAATGGTACTGAGAGGTATGAGGAGGGCGTGGGACCGAGAGCCCTGTCACTACCCTGGAGAAGCCACCCTGTAGACCCACGGCTGAGACGGCGCTCGAGTGTTTGCTCTGACGTTTCCCTAGCCGTTTGCCAAAGTGGCACTGTCCGCTGCCCTCCGTCCCTGTTCTTCTGTTGTGCCGTTCACCTCACCTCTTGATCTCACTAAGAGCTTTTGTCCATGGGGCGAGCGCAAAAACTCTTCTCCATTTTCTTGGTCTTCATAAAATACCGTTTTTATTCTCTTCGTTTTCCCCCGGTGTTTAAAAAGCTTACAGATCCACTTTTCATGAATAGGAAGACCAACACTTAGAGAGGGTCTAAAGTAGGGAAGGAAGAATAGCCTCGTTCAGGACATCGCTTAAAAGTTTATTGCATAACTCACGTAGGCCACCACTTTTCAAAGCTGTTTGTTTCGGGACCTCTTTATACTTTTAAAAGTTGTTGGAGATCCCAAAGGGTTTTGTTTATGTGTTATATCTATTACTATTTTACCAAATTTGAAGTTAAACGGTGAAACCATAAAAATATTTATATATTCGCTGATCATTTGGGAAGTATTGCTTTACTGAGCTATATGCAGGTCTCCCAACCATTGACACGTTTCATTACATGTTATGTAAAAATTATACTATTTAATATTTATTGATCTCATAAAATTTCTACAAATTGCCAAGTTCATGTCAGACCCAAGAAACTAATTTTATAAAAGGCTATAACTACCATCAGTTGTTTTCCTGAAATGATAGATTCAGTTCGTTGACCTTGGGGGAGTTGTCTGACAAATATATGAGTACCTAGCTATATTTGGTCAATATGAACTTTTAAAATATTTTATTTCTCTTTTATTTTATGTATATGAGTGTATTTGCTTGCATGCTTATAAGTGCGCCTGTGTTGTACAGTGCCCAGGGAGGTGAGAAGAGGGCATCAGATCTCCTAGAACTAGAGTCACAGACAGTTGTTAGCTGCAGTGTGGATGCTTGGAACCAAACCCAGGTCCTCTGTAAGAGTGACCAGTGTTCAGCTTAACTGCTGAGCCATCTCTCCACTTCCTCAGTATTAATTCTTGACATAATGGTATTCAGTGAAAAAAGGAAAAGAGCTTAATGTGCAGCTCATTTGTGCAATTTTCTCTCCAACCATTGTAAATGTAAAAATGAAACATAATGTACTCTTTCTGATTTGTTACATGGGTGGGGTTGTTGAAATCTACGTGCTTTAAAGGGAAAAATTGTACTTCAAGATTTACAGAGTGGAAATCTGCATACTCAGGCCCTTTGTCATGGAAATAGACCAGTCCCGAAAATGCTTTGGAAACACTGATTCTTCATAGTTGTTTTAAATTTATATTCTATATAGACTTTTTTCCTTGGAGTATCCTTTATTTTTCAGTTTGGAGTTGATTGATACAGATAATTCTAGCCAGACAATAAGACTGATTGCTTCATGTCAGAAATGTTTCAGAACAGCCTAGACCATCAAAGGGCATCTATGAAATGAGAATTAAAATACTGAAATCTATGTTGGCATGGTAATGAAGTCCCAGCATTTGGAAAACAGAGAAAGAGAACGAGTTAAAGGACAGAATAAGCTACTTAATGAGACTCGCATCTCAAAACAAACAACGCAAGCCAAAAACTGAAATCCATAGTTGGTGTTGAAAGTAATCTAGATATTAGGCAATTTATCCCATATATGATAGCTCATTTGATTTGTATAGCAATTCCTATTACTACTCTCTAAAGATGAGGAAACTAAAGCTAAGAGAAGTTTCGTGATTTCTAAGGGACCAACATCTAGTGAAAGGTAGAGTATAGATTTGAACTCTGGCCTGGCCCACTTCAGCACCCACTCTTATAATCAGGTACAGATAGAATAGTGAAAACAATTTACCTGTCATTATGCATTTCAGGTCAGGTTGTGGGGTATCAGTATGCTATTTTCCTAAGCAATTTGGCAAACATGTCATAGAGTTTGA
The DNA here is from genome assembly GCA_035773235.1 of Eospalax fontanierii. Taxonomy (NCBI): domain Eukaryota; kingdom Metazoa; phylum Chordata; class Mammalia; order Rodentia; family Spalacidae; genus Eospalax; species Eospalax fontanierii. Next base: position 64,730,149 of record CM069540.1, on the reverse strand, counting down.
TGGATGTTTGTATGTACCTCTTTTCCAGTGTGTGCAAAAATTTATGTTCGAAGACGTGCATTGATCTTAAGTTTATTGTTCAATGAGTTTGGACAGATGAAAGCACCTATGTAATCTAGTCTCCTTGAGGAGATGAAATTGTACCTTCCACTTGCTAGTCAGTTGCTGATAGCAGCTTCTGAAGAAAAGTGTCCACCAAGGTGTCCAGGAACTTCACCCTGAGGTGGTGTCAGTGTCAGCTGGCAGGGATTACTGAGGCTTTTCCACAGCCATTGCCTGATTAGTGTTGCTTGCTTTAGCCACATTGAAGTCATCAAAAGCTTTTCATTTTCATATCGCTTAGTTTGCCGCCTTCCCGCTCCTATTCTCCTTTCCGCTCTTTCTTTCAGCAGAGTCTTGCTTGAGTTCATGCTGCATCCTCCCCAGTGCCACTGGGTCATGTACCACCACGACGGGCTCCAATTTGTCAATTTTTTATGATTATCATTTTCCGTGTCCTATGTGGAGAAAAAAATTGTGTAACCAGTTGGAAAACAGTTTGGTAGTTTCTTAAAAGTTAAAAATAGTCATTTTCCATGAGTTCTAGCCATTCCGGTTACTTGGGATATTTGAGCAAATTGTAAGGATTTGCTTTAAAACAAAACAAAACAAAAAATTGGAGCTGGAGAGATGGCTCAAGGGTTAAAAGTATCAGCTGCTCTTGCAAAGGACCTAGATTTGCTTCCCAGCACCCACATGGTGACTGACACCTGTCCATAACTAGTTCCTGGAATCCAACACCTCTTCTGACTTCTGAGTCATTGCACAACACATTGCACTAATGTGCAGGCAGTACAAAGATACTATCTTTACCTGTTTATGGTCTTTTATAAAATACTGATCATTTGATTAAGATTCCTGTATGATACAAAAGGGGCTATAACAAACAAAAAAATAAATTTGTATACTAAGATTTCAGGTGATAAGATTTTAAACCTCTTTTTGGAACTTTCACATTAATGAGATTTCTTTCATTGGCTCTGTGTGGGCCATCAGTTGTTTGTTTTGATTAGGAGAGAATAATTATAAAAGACATCACTATGTAATTTATGATCAGTCTGTAGAAATTATCTTTTGACTCAGATATAAGGAAATTAGATGAAAAACATTAACAGTTTGAAAATGCTATTGGTTTATTCTTTGTTTTTGGACATTCCTATTAAAACCGTACTTCAAAAAAGTACTTGAGGGTTTATCACACATCATTACACAGGCCCACTGTGGAGGATGGAGACTTCATTCAGAGACTCACTAATTATCTCTGTAACCTAAAACCATGAAATTCTTTCAGTTTTGAAAGGTGTTCCCAAAGGTTTTGGGAGTGATTGATAGCTAACAATGGGACACAAAATTTTGCCCAAGGATATCTTACTAACTTACTATTTTTTTCTTTACTAGGAAAATAAAAAATATTTCAAGCGAAGTGAACTTGCAAAAAAAGAAGAAGAAGCATATTTTGAAAGATGTGGCTATAAGGTATGAATTCCAGTTTTTCATGTTAAGTTTAATTATGAGTTTAAATTTATTCAACTATTGTTAAATAACAAAATTATTGATCTCTGTTCAATTTATCAATGTTGTACATTAGCCTATAAATGAGAAGCCATCTGGAGAGGTATGAGTTTTTGGTTTTGGTTTTGCTTTTTTTTCAAACAGATCTTGAATTCAGGAAAATACATGCATGACTTTTGGCTTGGAATGGTTTGGCTTTCTGTGGACAGCATGAACTGGCTTGAGATTGAAGCTTGATGTTTTATTTATTTTTTATTCCTAGTTCTGATACTGCCTTATTTTCATTACCACCACCACCCTTTCCCTTACCTTTCCCAATAAAACGGTCAGTTTTGAAAGAGCTCAGAACATTTTATTCACGCAGCTACAGTTATATTAACAGTGGTATTTCTGCTTTCTCCTGAATATTTTAAACAGTTGATTTTATGTTAGTATTGTTGGTAATTCCTTTTGGGCTCCACATACTTCTGGTTGAAATAATAGTACATATACATCTGTATGCTGTTGTTTTAACATGGGATAGCATTTCAGATACTGCTTAGTCTCTTGGTTAGAAACAATTGAGTTTTCTGAAAGGCTTGCTTGTATATTTTAGAAGCATGACTGAAACTATCTTGAACTTATCTAGTCGATAATGTTCTGGGGTTTTTATTGGGAAGAGTTAAAGTGTATAAGGTGGAGAAGTTATATTTCACTTGTCCCAGAAAAAGAAGACTATATCTAGTTTAATTTAAACTCATACGTAAGAGGGGTTCTATCAAAATAAGCTTAATTGTAAGTTTGAAATCAACTTTTTGCTTATGAAACAGTGATATAGAATAATATTTCTGTGCATGTAAATGAGGAAAGTTCTGGAAATTAATTTGTGGCATAGCATTTCTAGAAGAAAGCATGAAGAATGCAAATGGTATGTATGTGCATTTGGCTTTACTTTCTAGTATTGGGAAAGGGCATGTGTTAAAGGGTGTACTTTTTTAAAGTTTATATTGTGTTCTGTTAGTTTTCCATAAAGATGCTGGCTTTATTTGCTTCTAGTTAAGGAAATTTAAAGAAATTTTATATAAATAACCATTGAGTAGATATTTGGAAAGAAGAGTTCTTATAGTTTACTTGCCTAATATTATACCAAAGCTTGATCTGGAATAAGAATCATCATAGTTTAGCCTGCTGACTTATCTCTAAATCTGAACCTTTTCCACTTTTTGATACAGTAGAAGACACTGTAATGCTGTAGTGGCTTTTGCTTTGTGTAGATCCTTCCAGTGATAGGAAAAGATTTTGTTTTTCTCCTATATAAAGGAAAACTGAAGCAAAATAATTACTATGGAGATAGTAATTTTGGATCCATCTGACAGAATGTCTTAGATTTTATCTTTTCTCTAGAGCCATCGATTATCATTCTATAATTAAAAATGTTTTTAGCTCTTAGATTTGAAGAAATACCTTCTCAGGTGTTCTGCCAGGGTAGGATTGCTACTTTTGCTCCTTTATAAGACTAGTAACCATTTTAATATATTGAGGCCGATTTAACCTGTGAAAACATTTGAAATGTTTGGTTTTTTGCCTCTGTTGGTGTCAACTAGTTAGGATAGACACATAAACTGTAGAATCACAAATTACCTAATTTTTAAGATTTCTTTTTATTTGTAATTATGTGTATGTATGTGAATGTATGTTTATGTGTATGTATATGTACATGCGTGCAGGTTCACATGGAGGCCAGAGGCATTGGATTCCCTGAAGCTAGAGTGACAGGTGGTTGTGAGCCATCTTATATGGGTGCTGGGAATTGAACTCAGGTCCTCTGGAAGAGCTTAACTACTGAGCCGTCTCTCCAGCCCATTTTATAGATGGAATGGTTGTCTCTTAAAGTAGTTCTTTTTGTTCCTTCTGAATTTAAAATTTTTCTTGTGATTAGTTGAGTAACCAAGTTTCAGTATATTTTTCAGACTACACAGTGAGGCTTCTGAATGGCTGGTATATTCAGTTTCTCCAGTCTGTAACTTGGGCTACTGCCCAGATTTGAGAACAATACATGAAGAAATCTTTTTTCTTTCTGCAGGTTCATATGAACAATGGCATCTTCTCTCCTTGGTAGCAAGCCTTTTTTCATTCTTTTTCTACAAGGTTTGTAGCTCAGGTTGTAGTCCAGTTCTGCATAGTACTGAGAGTTTTTCTACATGTCTAGTAGTAATTTCTTCAGGGTTGGAATCATATGTTTGAAAATGCAAACTAGAAAAACTCAGACTTGAAGTGTCACAGATTTGGGTTAGAAAGCAGTCCTTTTTTCTTTAATCTTCAGTTTAAAGGTGAGCAGCAATCATGTAACCCTTTAAGACCATTTCTTGCAGAGGAGAGGCAGATGTATTGTTTTTAAGAAAAAGTATACTATTTGAGCATCTGGGGAGAGAGCAAGTACAGATCTCAGTGGTATTGAGCGTGTTCTCCAATGTGCACGCTTTGTACTTGGGTCTTCCCACGATGGATGCTTGATCAGCTCCTAACAGAGTACCATTACCATGAAAGCCTTTCCTCAGAGAATCAGATATCTATCACCTTCTGTGTAAACACACTTAATTTCTGTGACTAGCTAAGGTGATAGGATAATGAATATTAACTATATTGTTAAATTTGAAATTTTTTTTGGGTTATTAATGTAGATACAGCCAAAAGAGGAGGACCAGAAGCCACTAACTTCATCAAATCCAGTACTAGAGCTTGAACTAGCAGAGGAGAAACTACCCATGACACTTTCTAGGCAAGAGGTAAGTTTAAATATATTTTATAGATAAAAAGAAAATTCTGCACTCTGCACGAGTTATGTTAGTCTCCAAATAAGATGACCTACTGTCTTAAAAACTGTGCAGCTAGATAATTTTTTTCATGAAATTCTAAATCTGTTGTTTCTCTTGGTAACATTCTCACTTACAAAGCAAGAAAAGCAAAAAGACTTTTTATTATTCGTGTTGGGGGGGAGTGGCACACATGTGAAAGTCAAATGACGCGTTGTGGGACTGGTCTCTTCCACCTCTGTATGGATTCTGGGGATTTAACTCCGCTCTCCAGGCTTGTATGGCAAATGCCTTTACCTGCTGAGCCATCTTAGTGGCCTGTATTCTTTCTTTTTTTAAGAGTATATTATAAATATTAAATGATAAATACTTGTATTCTAGATAAGCATATTCTCAGTGGTTTTCCTTACGGTTTTTCTTTTCATATAAATTGTTTTAAATAACAGTGTTTTGCTGTTTACTACCCTCTTTATTTTCTGGTACATCTTTCCAGGTTAAAATATAGAGGTTGGGGGCTGGAGAGATTGCACAGTGGTTAAGAGCACTTGCTGTTCTTCTAAAGGACCTGAGTTCAGATCCCAGTGCCCACATTGGGTAGCTTACAACCACTTGAATTCCAGTTCCAGAGAATCCACTTCTGGCCTCTGCAGGCATTTACACACACATGACATATACTCACTCTCTCTCACACACAGTTACACATTTAAAAATCCAAAAAAAAAAAAGATACATAATTTTCTTTTACTAGTTTTTAATGTCTGTATAATTCCTCATCATGTACTTGTACTGTGGTGCTTGACTTTCTTTTTTTTGAGACAGGATTTCATGTAGCTCCGGCTAAGCTCCAGCTTGGTCTATATCCTATGCTGGCTTTGAATTCTTGATCTTCCTGCCTCCTTTTCCCAGGGACTGGGATTACACTATCGTGTTTTTAAACTGTTTAATAATCCATGAGATTGCTTCAGCATTTCCTTACCAGGAGTAAGATAGCATCTTTGTGAGACATGATTGCTTGCATAATTTTGATTATGTCCTTTAGAAAAGTTTCTAGAAGCATGGCTTTTAGGACAAAGACTATATTTTTAAATTTTTTCTAATGTTACTAAAAGGCTTTGTATTTGTAAACATGTTATGCCTATCTGCAGTGTTTGTCCCACAGCCTGGTCTATTTCAGCTATTATTTTACTATCAAATGAGGATAGTGCTGTGATACGAGGAATTCAGACTGTATAGAGGAGTATAAACCAAGCACGGCTCCCCTCCTTGTGTTCTGCCTTCTGTGTTCTCCAGCTCTCTTGCTTTCAGTCAGTTCTCAGTCACTCACAGGCATGACTATGACAATGTGTGCGTTCACTTCCTTTCACACAAAGGAAGCCACATGCTTTTATGCCTTGCTCTTTCATTAAAAATACATTTAGGGAGTTGATGATATTACTTAGTTGATAAAGTGCTTGTCTTACAAGCATGAAGTCCTCAGTTCAATCTCTAACACTACAAAAAAAAAATTTCTTTTTCAGAAGAGTTATCTGCGTTGAGGGTATTGTATGTCTCTGTGTGTGAACCTTGTATGAAACTTTTATAAGTGACTTTGTAACATTGGGTGAATTACTCAACCCTTCTTAATTCCTCATTTCCTTTCATATGAATGAGAACACTATCTTAGAAGAGTTTTGCCATTAAGTGAGTTAGAATATGAAGGTAATATAGAAAAGAATGGTGTTTAATAATTATTCAGTAAATTTAGGTGTCATTTTTAGTAGAAGTTTTGCAGTTTGTTAAATTAACCATGTACTGCTACTGCTGGGCACTTATTTCCAGATGTTTGCCATTCTAAAGAATGCTAAAGTGAATATCTTTTTATATGCCTTAGTGTTTTTGAATGAGTTTTCAGTAAGTCAGTTTCCTAGAAAAAGAACTTCTGGGTATATTACAAGGACATGCTATCTAATTTTTGATCATATGTCATATTGTTCAACAAAGATTCATTTTCCCGTTGAAATTTGAAGAAGTACTATTTTCCTAGCAACTTTTACAGTTTTTTTTTAATTTTAAAAATATTTTAACCTTTCCTAATATGAAAGCAGTATTATTATTTCAGTTTATTGTTAAACTGGCAAGAAAATGTATCTTGTAACTTAAAACTCTGTTAGTGATTATTAGATTTGAGCATGTCTTCATGTATTGAATATGGTTAGTGATGTCTCTTATTTTTCTGCTGTGAATTTGGTCTTTTTATTGACTGAGCTGTTTAGTGTTCCCCCTTGAAAAGTTTTCCAGGTATTTGTTTCTCTTTGTAGGTTATCAGAAGATTGAGAGAAAGAGGCGAACCAGTTAGACTATTTGGAGAAACTGATTATGATGCTTTCCAACGTTTACGCAAAATAGAAATCCTTACACCAGAAGTTAACAAGGTAAGAAGTTAGAAAAAAGGTGAAAAAGTATGGCTATATCACATAAGATAGATAGAATAGTTTGGGGTGGTTTCATTATTGTTGGTCAAAAATTGAGGAATAGGATTGTCACCTTATTACTCTTGAAGTAATTTTTAAAAAATATGTCCTTAAGCATAAAATTCTTTTTTTTTTTTTTCCCGTTTCCTTTTTTCTGGAGACAGAGTCATACTTTGAAACCCTGGCTGACCTGGAAGTCATTACGTAGAACAGGTTGGCCTCAAACTCAGAGAGATAACCACCTGCCTCTGCCTAACAGTCTTGAGATTAAAGATATGCACCTCCACACCCAGCTCAATCCATTTTTGACAAATTTATATGAGCATATTACCAGTACTTTTTTTTCCTTTTAAAAATATTTTATGTATTTTAAAAAAATTTATGTGTAGAGTTATTGCCTTCATGTATGTAAGAGCACCCATGCCCTGCAATGCCCACAGAGGACAGAAGAGTCCATCAGATCCCCTGGAACTGGAGTTACGGACAGTTGTTAGCTACCATATGGGTGCTGGGAATTGAGCCCCAGTCCTCTGCAAGAGCAACCAGTATTCTTAGCCCTGAGGTACCTCTCCAACCCTGCCACTGCTCTTCTAAAAATATTTTCATCACTCCAGAAAATTTGCCAGTGCCTCGTCTCATGTAACCCTTTATCACTTCTCCTTCTTGAATGATGTCACTATGAATTTTTTCTTAGTTTGTTTTGCTCAACATGACATTTTTAAAGTGTTGTCCATTCTGTTGTAGATAACTTCCTTTTTATTGCCCAATTATATGAATATACTACAGTTAGTTTCTAGCTTTGGGCTACTGTGATTAAAACTCTCATGAACATTTGGATGTCATTATTGGTTGGGGGAGGTGTCTGTCTTGTCTTCCTGCCTTCCCCTGAGTAAATATGTTCTTTCTTAGAAAAATGCCTGCAAGTAGAACTATTAATGCTAAGAGTAAATACATGCTTCAAAGAAGTGCTAGACAGTTCTGAAGATCAGCACATGGTATTGTCAGGCTTTTAATTGAACATTTCATGATTTTTATTTGTGTCTCTGATGACCGAAGATGATGAACATCTTTTCATATTCATTGTCCTTAGTACAATGTATTACTTTCTTGTCTCCTTGGTGCAGCAGAATACCTGAATGAAGCAGCTTCAGGAAGGAAGCATTCATTTTGGTGACACCTTGAATAGATGCGGTCCATTGTAGCAGGGAAGGCAGCAGGAGCAGGGGTCAGTGGTCACAGTGCATGCACGGTCAGGAGCAGAGAGGAACACATGCTGCTGCTGCTCTGCTTTCCTTTTCCTTTATATTCTGTCAAGGACTGCAGCCCATGGAATGATAGACTCACATGTAGTGTGGGGCTTCCTACCTCAGTTACCACAGTCTGGATAGTCCATCACAGATATACTCAGGGGTTTGTTTTCATGGTGATTATAAATTTCATCAAGTTTATGAAATCAACAATTACAGTGTTTATTAAAGTCTTTTGTTTATTTTTAATTGGATTATTTATCTTTTTATTAATGAATTTAGGAGTTCCTCATATAAGTTCCTCATAAGCCCTTTGTCATGTAGGCAGAAATGTTTTGCGACTATTTTCTCCTAGCCTGTGTCTTATTTATGCTATTAATGGAGTATTACTGAGCAGAATATTTAAATTTTAATAAAGTACAATTTGCCACTTTTCCTTTTATGGTTGTTTTTGTGTTAAGAATTCTTTGCCTATGCCAAAGTACTTTGTGTTTTCTTCTGGAAGTTTAGTAGTTGTTGTTTGTACATTGGAGGTTCTTTTCATGTGTTACTGATTAGTATGTGGTTTGTTCCATGGGCTCTTGAAAGGAATCTTATTACTACACATGTCAGTTAGGGTAGAGTGTTTGTTCAGATCTTTTGTGGCTTCATTAACTTTGTAGTCAACTTGATCAGTCAGTTACTAAAAGATTGGTATGGTTTTCTGTGGCTGTATAACAGATCTTCCCAAAGCTTAGTGCTATGAAAACAATTTATTAATATAAAGTCTTTCCTTGCTATTTGTTACTTTACTAGACACTGCATAAAGAAGGCCAATTCTGTCTGGATAATCATCTGCCTACGGTCTTTTTTTTTTTTTCTTCAGTATATACTTTTTAATTGAATTTTGTGTATATAATTACTTTAATCATATTTAAACCCCCTTCCCCTGTCTGCATCCTCCTCATAGTGCCCCCCCACCTGATTTCATACATTCTGTGAACTATGTGAAGGCCTTTCAAGTGAAGTTCATGTCCCCAGATGTTCTTCTGTTGAGTTCATCCACTGGAGCCTGGACAGCCTGTCTAATGTGACTCCTTAAAGAAGACCAACTCTCCCTCATCTAGCAGTGATCAGCAGCTAAGATCGGGGCTTCTAATCCATTTCCCCAGTTTCATGCTGGATTTTATGTGGTTTGAGTTCACATGGGTCTTGTGCATGTTGTCACCATTGCTGTAAGTTCATATGAACAAGTTCCCAAAAGCCTGGAAAACTGTTTCCTTATGGTCATCCACTATCCTTGGCTTTTATGGTTTTTCTGCCCTCTCCTCCACAATGATACCTGAGCCCTGGGTGGCTGAAATTTAATATAGGAGTCCTCTCTAGTGGCATGTACTCTACAGTCTCTTATCCTCTACATTTTTGTAAGTTGCACCTGTCTATTTTAATCACCATCTGTGCATAAGGAAGCTTCTCTGTTGAGTTGAGAGGTGCATCAACATTGTCTCTAACCCCTGTTCTCCTGTGTTCCATGAACCTTAGGTATATGGGTTTCACTGTAGATGTGTTGCTTAGTGCTGGGCATCTCACAGACACTTACTCTCTGTGTTTGACCAGTTCTGGAACTCTGTAATAATCTTCATCTGTTGCATTAAGAAGTTTTTTTGATGAGTTGTAAGAGGTGTACTTATATATAAGGATTTGAAGCTAAGATCCACAAATGAGTTTTTCTGAGTCTGTGTCACTTCACTTAGCAAAACAATTTCTCATTTCATCTACTACCTGCAGATTTCAGATACCTTAGCCCTGATTAGAACTCCACTGTGTAAATGTACCACATTCTCATTATTCATTCATCAATTGAGGTATTTAGGTTGTTTCCATTTCTTAAGCTATTGTGAAAAGAGCAGCAGCAAATAGGGATGTACAGATCTCTGCAGTAGGATGTGTCCTTTGGGTAGCTGCTAAGGAGTGGTATAACTGGGTCATATGGTACATTTATTTTTAAAGAGTTCTCCACTGGTTTCCATAGTGATAGTGCCAGTTTGCACTCCCACCAGCAGTGGATGAGCATTCCCCTGTCTCCACATCCTTGCCAGCATTTGATATCATTTGTTCTCTTGATCTTAGCCATTCTTAAAGATGAACTCTAAAAAGTGGTTTTAATTTGTATTTCCCTAACTACTAAGGATGTTGGACATTTTTAAAGGTGTTTCCTAGCCATTTTTACTTCTTCTTTTGAGAACTCTATTCAGATCCATAGCCCATCTTTTAGTTGGGTCATTTGTTTTCTTGATTCTTTGTTTTCTTTTAGTTCTTTGTATGTTCTGGATGTTGGTCCTCTGTCAGATGTGTAACTGGTAAAAATTTTCTTCTAGTCTCTGGGTTTCCTTCTTACTTCATTGGTTGTTTTGTTTGCTGTACAGAAGCTTTTTAGTTTAACAAGGTGTCCCAGTTGTACATTGTTGACCTTAATTCCTGAGCAACTGATGTCTGACTTAGAAAGTTCTTTCTGCACCTCTTATCTTGTAGGATGCTGCCTATGTTTTCTTCTAATAGTTTCAGATTTTCAGGTTTCACTTTGAGGTCTTTGATTCATTTTGAGTTACTTTTGTACAGAATGATAGATGAGGGTCTAATTTCATTCTTCTATAGGTGGACATCCAGTTTTCCCAACACCATTTGTTGAAGACTCTATTTTTTTCCTCCAGTGTGTATTGTTGGTACCTTTGTCAGATATCAGATGGCTGAAATTGCTAGCACTCACATTTGAGTCCTCTATTGTGTTCCGTTGATCTGCATATCTGTATTTGTGTCAGTACCATGCTGTTTTTATGATAGTAGCTCTGTAATCTAGTTTGAGTTCTGGTATGGTAATCTGTCCAACATTACTGTTTGTACTCAGAACTTTTTGTTATTCAGGATTTTTTGTGATTCTCTATGAGGTTTAGGATTTCTTTTTTCCTAATTCTGTGAATAATGTCCTGGGGATTTTTATTGTCATTGCATTGAATCTATAAATTGCTTTTGGTCCAACGGTCATCTTCACAATATTAATTCTAGCTTTTTCACTTGAGAGACTTTATATCACTGTGTCCATTTCCTTTCCTGTTTGTTATGAGTTTGTTTAAACTGTTGATCTTTTCTTGGTTTGGCTTTGCTGGACCCATTGAATTTTGCCTATTTCTTTTAGACTATTTGATTTAATGGAATCTACATTTTAAAAGTATTCCCTTACAATGTTCTGGATCTTTTTGGTGTCTGTTGTGTTGTTTCCCCTTTCATCTCTGATTTTGTTGATTTGCATTTGCTCTTTCTTTTGGTTAGCTGGGCTAACGGTCTGTTTATCTTGTTTATCTTTTCAAAGAATCAGCTCTTAGATTCATTAATTCATTGTATTGTTTTCTGTTTCTCTTTCTGTGATTTCTGCTCTGATTTTAATTATTTCTTCTCATCTGTTGGGTTTAAGTTTTGTTTGTTCTTGCCCTTCCAAATTCTTGAGTTCCATTAATTCACTTATGTGTTCTGTTTCTGAACTTTTTAATGTGGATGCTTAGAGCTATGAATTCCCTCTTAGGACCACTTTTAATGTGTCCTTGTGGTTCTGTTCTGTTATTTTCATTTAATTCCAGGAATACTTTTTAAAAAAAATGTCTTCTTTGACCCCTTCATCATTCAGGAGTATATTGTTTAATCTCTATGTGTTTGTGTAATTACTAGAACCTCTCTTCTTGTTGATTTTAAGTTTTATTTGGTTGAAGTCTGATGAAATTCTTTCTTTTTTTTTTTTTTCTTTTTTTTTTAGTATTTGTTGAGGTTGATTTTGTGCCCCGTTTGAACTATTTTTGAAAAACTTCCATGGGCTGCTAAGTAGAATGTGTATCCTTTCATGCTTGGGTAGAATATTGTCTAGATGTCTTTAGGTCCATTTGATGTATCATACTGTTTAATTCAGATATTTTTCTGTTTATTCTTTGGCCAGATGACAAATGGGTATTGAAGTCATGTGCTATCAGTGAGTTCTGGTTAATCTGTGTCTTAAAGTCCTGTAGTACCATTTTTATCAAACTGGATACCCCAAAGTTTGGTGCATATATGTTCTTGATTGTTACGTCTTGGCTGATTGTTCCCTTGAAAAGAATTATCTTTTCTGATTAAAGGTGAAAGGGCCTAATTTTCATTCTTCTATAGGTGGAAATCCAGTTTTGCCAGCATTATTTGTAGAAGATGCTCTGTTTCCTCTAGAATGTGTTCTTGGCACCTTAGTGAAATATCAGGTGAGAAATTGCATACACTCATTTCAACTTGAAGTCTATTTTGTCAGATATTAGAGTAGCAACTCCTGCTTGTTTCTTAGTGCCATTTGCTTGGAGTATTTTTCCATCCTTCCTCCCTGAGGTGGTGCCTATTCTTGGAGGTATGGTGAGTTTCTTACAGACAACAAATAGATAGATCTTGTTTCTTAATCCTTTAACTGATCTGTGTCTTTTGACTGGGGAGCTGAGGCCTTTGATATTTAGAGTTATTATTGAAAGGCATGGATTGGTTACTGTCATTTTATTTTCTGTTTGTGTTCTTAGTCTTACTTTGTGTTTATGCTTTCATTTGTTTTCTTTCTGTAACCTCTTGAGTATGATCATTTCTTTCTTCAGTTGTTTGTATTGCTTTGAGTAGTCTCTGTAGAGTTGGTTTGGTGGACATGAATTCTTTCAGCCTATTTGTATCATGGAAGATTTTTCTTTCCCCTTCAGCTATGAAAGGTTGACATCTAATAGGGTCATTTACAATTTTGGTACAGATTTTTCTGTCTTTTATATCTTGCATTAAAATGTCAGCCATAATTCTGATGGTGTTTTCATTCTTCCTAATTTATTTTTTTTCTACCACTTTTCAATATTCTTTCTTTCTCCTATTTCATATTTTTACTGTGCTATCCCATGAGGAGTTTCTGTTCTGATCCTAATTGTTTTTTTGTGTGTGATTTTTTGTATTTGCATAGGTATGTCTTTCCTTAATTTAGGGAAGTTTTCTTCTATAATCCTGTTAAAGATCTTGTCAGTGCTGTTGACCAAAGATTCTTATGTTTCCTGTGCCCATGATTGGTAGCTTTGATCTTTTCATGGTGTGTCCCACATGAATATGCATATTCCATTCCTGTGTCTTTTAAATTTTTTTCATATTCTTTGCTTGAACAGTTCAGTTCTTCAGCTTTTTCGTTCAGTCCTAATAGTGTTTTCTATTTCATTCTTTCTGCTTGTGAGCTTTCTCCTGTCATTTCAGATTGGGTTGTTGAAATTTTCAGTTCTGTCTTTATTTTGGCTTGAGTTTTTTTCAATATTTTTTTGAATTTTTCAATATTTTTCAATATCTTTTGTGAATTTGGTTTTTAAGTCCTGAATTGTCTTTGTCATTTCATTCAGCCAAATGTTCATATTTCCTTGAGCTTCAGGTTGAGTTTATTCCTATCCTCTTTGAATTCTTTCAGTTGTTTGTATGTTCCTTGAAGTCATTAAATTCTTTGATCATGTTTATGATTATTCTTTTAAATTTTGTGTCCTGGGGTTTCTCTGGTTCGTTCTCATTGCAGAACAGTTCTGTAGGACTGGTGGGATTGGTTGGGGGAGGGGAGGATTACATTATCTTGTGTTTTCATATTGTGTTTTTGTGTTGTAGTCTAGATATAGAGATTCCTTTTGTTGTGTGTCAATACTGCCTTTGTTTAATTAAAGTTTGGTTCTGTTTATTTTGTGGATATTGCTTATTTGCTTTCTGGTTGGCTATGAGTAGTTAGTCTGTGCTTCGAGTTCTCACTTTTGATTTTTTTTTATTGGCGGGTCAGGATGGTTCTAGACTGACTAATCAAGAGCTCTCCAGCATGGGGAAGGGATCTAGGCCCAATTTGAGACTATGGGGATCCAGTGGCCGGGTTCTTGCAGACTAATCAAGAGGTCTCAGGCTTGGGATGATCATGAGGAAGTCTGGGTCCAAATTGGGGGTGGGAACAGTGTAGGGAGGATCTCACTAGCTGAGAAAAGTAGATATGAGCTCTGGATACTAGAATGTAGCTGGTCTGGGTGCAGGAGTCAAGATTCAGTGGGTGGAGTCTGCCTTAGGAGGCTAGTCAGGGGGTCTCAGGAGGGAAAAGGAGAGGACCTAGACACAAGTCTATAATGGGGACAGCTTGAAGAGAGTCTTAAGTAGCTAAGCAGAGTATGTATGGGTCCTGGAGTAGGAGAATGTAGCTGGTCTGGGTACAGGGGGGTCAAGAGAGTGAATGGAGCCTGGCTTAGGAGGCTAGTGAAGGGGTCCCAGGAAGGAAGAGCAGGAGTGGGAATCTAGGCCCAAGGTGGAAATGGGGACAGCTTGGGGAGTGTCTGACTAGGTAAGCAGAATAGAAGGGGGCTCTGGAGTAGGGGAATATGCTGAGTTCAATTTTTAAATTTTATTTATTTTTATTTTATGTTATTTATTTTGTATGCATTTTATTTTATGAGTGTTTTGCCTGCCTGCATGTATATAAGCTCACCCATGTGTGTGATGCCCGTGGAGGTCAGAAGGGGGTTTCAGATCACCTGGAATTAGAGATTATAGATGTTTGTTATCTGTCATGTGAGTGCTGGGAACCAAACCTGAATCCTTAGCAAGCATAGCCAGTGCTCTTAACCAGTGCCTTAACCACTGGGCCATCTCTCCGGTTCCTGAGGTCTTCATAAAATTGCAATCAGATGGAAGCAGTAGTTGTTTTTAAATATTTTATTTTATGTGTATGAGTGTATTGTGCCTGCATGTTTATAAGTTTATCTGTGTCATGCATTGCTTGTGCAGGTCAGAAGAGGGCGTTGGATTCCTGTGGAACTGGAGTTACAGACAGTTGTTAGCCACCATGTGGGTACTAGGAATCAAACCCAGGTCCTTTGCAAGAGTAGTCAGTGTTCTTAGCCTCTGAGCCATCTCTCCAATCCTGGAAGCAGTAGTTGAAGTCAGGAGACTTCCTTGGACTAGTCCCACCTTCACTCGTGGGCCTGGTATCTCATCTGGAATGGGGATGCCAGTCTGTGACTTGCTGGGGATCTTACTCCATGTGTTTTGTGCTAGTTTGAATCCTGACTGCTCTCTGTTTCCAAACCACTTTCCTGCTTTGCTTCTCAGCACTGTCATTGCAGTCCTGTGCATCTGTAATGACAGTTTTCCTGTGCTTGCTATGTTTCTTGAATGTCTCTGTAAAAATCTTGTTTTTATTCTAGACACAATACAAAAATTACACCTCTTCTTTAATCTATCCATGGTTTTGATCAGAATTATTCTCTTCCTTCTGCATGCTCCTATAATAAATTTCTGCTGGTGCACTTACTGTATTTCAGTAATACCAGAACTTTGTATATATTTATTTCTTCCTGGTGGGCAAAGACTTGTTTATTTTTGTTTTGGGGGTCTAGCACCTTATGTGTGGAGGGTTTGAGAAAAGAGCTTAGGGGTGAAAGGTCTATATTCTGTTCCTGGATTATAATGATTAGTTATGTGATCACTGACAAGTCCTTTAATGTACTTCAGTTCTCATTTGTAAAATAGAGGCAATAGTTTGTGTATTCACTGGCCCTATGTATTACACACGGCAAACAAGTACTAAATGTTTTTAGTTGACTATTTCTCTTCTGTGTTCATGAAGTGTGGTAGAAAATGATCAGATGCTTCTAGTACATTAAGAGTTAACATCTCTTGAGTGCTTACTGTGCTGCAGCAACTGTTGAAAGTACACCATGCATTTAGTAACTCATTTAAATGACTTGATATTTGCAAGACTTTGAGAAACAGTCCTAGCACACAGTAAATATTAAGTAAAATAAAAAATACGCTTCTTGTGACAACTCTACATAATAGATGGAATTATTTCCACTTTACAAATGAGGCAACCAAGTAAGTTGCCCAAGACTAGTAAATAGCAGGTTTGAACCAGATAGTATTTGCTCTCAATGACTACATATAATCTACCCACAGCCATGATTCCATAATTCCATAGCTTGCTTTCACTTTCTTGCTTCCTTTCTGTCTTTGTTTCTCTTTCTCTTTTTCCCTTTCTTTCTTTCTTTCTTTCTTTCTGCTCCCCCCTGCAGCCCCAGCTGGCCTTTAACTTGCTGGGTAGCTGAGGCTGGCCTTGAACTCATAGAGATCTGCCTGCCTTGCCTCTGGAGTGCTGGGATTAAAGGCATGTGCCACTAGGCCCAGCTGGTTCCCATATTGAGGAAAATCAGCCTGCCTTTTTTTCTTTTTAATTAAATAGTCACACATGGGAAATATATTGAATGTGGGATTTACTCCTCTGTTAAAAATGGAAGTTTAGAAGCCTGGCTTAGATGAGATAGCAAGCGTTTATTCCATTGATATTTCTGAGAGTTAAGGGAACTGAGAGTGATTGAAATAAGATTAGACATGTATGTGACCTGGAATGGACTGGCGACTGATTGAGACCTGATCACTCTTAGTAAGCTTTGTTAGACTATTATGGTACTTAGGAGAGTTCTTTGTTGGATTAGTCACTCCTGTCTATTTTCTTTTTCTTAGCACCTGACTGGATAATGTACATACATTCTTTTAAGTAATTTCTAAGAATTAACTAAGTGATAATAGTATTAGTATAATGAAATGATTTGAGTTCCCAGTTTTTGTCAAGCTCTTAATTCCTTACAGAAAAATGAATGAGATATACTTTGGGGTGAGGTGATTAGGAGGGTAAGGTTGAGACAAGGTCTCATACAACCCAGAGTGATCTTGAACTTGCTGAGTAGCCAAGAATGAATTTGGCCATCTGATCCTCCTGCCTTTATTTCACAAGTGCTGGAACTACAGACATGCACTGCCATGACCACTTTATAGAGTACTATGGTTTGAACCCAGGGCTTTGTGCATGCTAGCAAGTACTCTACTAACAGCTATTTTCTAGCCTAAAATGTTCTTGATATTAATGGAAAATCAAAGGTCTAACATCAGTGAAATTTCATTAACAAGTGACCTTCTTGTTTTCATCTTTCTTAGGGCTTGAGGAATGATCTTAAAGCAGCTTTGGATAAGATTGACCAGCAGTACCTAAATGAAATTGTGGGTGGTCAGGAACCTGGAGAGGAAGACACACAGAATGACTTGAAAGTTCATGAAGAAAACACCACCATTGAAGAGTTAGAGGTAATCTCTACACCTGATCCAGCCCATTCCTCTTTGTTCTATCTTCAAGAAATATCTAAGCTACTCAGCATTCCTATTTTTTGTTTCATGCCTTTATTTCCTCTTTTCTTGTTCACTTACATTCCTATATGCCTACCTTCAGAAGTAGTCACTGTAATATGTTTGATGTTCATCCTTTTATTTGTTGGTGTTTACTGCAAAGCCTGCAATGTTTTATGTATATTAGATTTATAGAAATAATACTGTGTTGTGTTAATCTTTATTACTTTTTTTCCCATTTCATACTATTTTTAAGATCCACACTTAGTGTTTTGCTTTTAATTGGCTACATATTATGACATTTATGTTTTATTTTTAACTATATTTTATTTTTATTTGTTTTTAACTGCTTTACTTTTTATATATTTTTATGCCTCTCATATATCTTAATCATATTTTGACTCCCCTCCCCTAACAGCATCCTGCTATGGTCCCCCCACTGAATTTTATTCACTCTAATCACATACGGTAAGGCCTGTCAAGTCAAGTTTGTGTCTCCAGATGTCTAGTCTCATCTAAGCCAAGCTTCTAAACTTCATTTTTAATAGAGGAGCAAATCCCACATTCAGTGCATTTCTATGTGTGACTACTTAGGTTAAAAGAAAAAAAGGCAGACTGATTTTCCTTAATATGAGAACCAACTGTGATGTTTAAGAGCATAGAACCATGGCTGTGGGGTAGTTATATGTAGTTGTTTAGAGCAAATACTATCTCTTTCAAACTTTTGCTATTTACTCACTAGTCTTGGGCAGTTTACTTGGTTGCCTCATCTGTAAGATAAAAAAGAATTCCGTCTACTGTGTAGAGTAGTGAGTTCATCCACTAGAGCCTGGTGAGCCTGTCTAGTGTCACTCCCTAAAAGAAGACCAACTCTCCCTCATCCAGCAGTGATCAGCTGCCAATAGTTCCTTTCTTGGCTAAGGATTGAGACTTCTTGCCCATTTCCCCAGTTCTGTGCTGGGGTTTGCTTGCTTTGAGTTTGCACAGGTCTTGTCACCATTTCTGTGAGTTCATGTGAGCGAGTTCCCAGAATCTTGAAAGACTCTATTCTTGTGATCATCCACCACGCTTGGCTCTTAAAGTCTTAAAATCTACTGTGTTCTGTGAACTCTAAGCATACAAGTTCCATTGTAGATGTGTCACTTAGGACTGGGCATCTCATAGACATTTATTCTTTTGTGTTTGAATAATTGTGGAACTCCATAATAGTCTACATCTGTTGCAAAAAGAAACTTCTTTGATGAGTGGTGACAGGTATACTTGCCTGTAAATATAGGGATCAATATTTAGCATACAGTAAGAGATTGTTTGCCTAGGGATGTGACAGATGTAGGGTCTTCTCTAAAGACCTATGAGCTCTAGCCATGTGTATTTGGCTATGTTTACAGTACTACACACAGGAGTTCCCTCCCATTGAGTGGATGTTAAGTCCAACTGGATAGTTGTTGATTACCTGTAAGATGAAAGTGCCACTACTGTATCAATAGGGATATTTTGCTATGCTAGTCATTGTTGGTTTGGGGACTTTAAAGCTGGAAGTTGGACCATTGATTTATTTTTCTCCCTTAGCAGCTTACATAGTATTTTCTGAAACTATGAGAGCTAGACTTCATGTAGGAGGCTTCAAGTAAGTTGCAGCTCCATTGCTCCAAGTCATTTCCTGTCTTCAGCAAGGAAATTTTTACCTTGCTTTACCTTCTATTTCTGGAGGCATTCGAGGTTGTGGCAGTAGCCTCTGTTATTTGGGGAATCTCTTGGACTACCTACACTAATCAACAACTCTAATGTAGGTTTCTCCTGCCTGGTCTTGTTATATAACCGTCTCCTAGCTCCTTCTTAACTGCTAACAGCTTTTTGATGTGGAGTCTTCTGTTGTGGACTGAAACAGAATTGATGGGATTTGTACCTGCATGTTTAATTTATCTGAATGCTGCCAAGTTGTTCTCTTGCCTGACTGTCCCAGTGTATATCCTACTGGCAGCATGTTAGGAACTTGTGTCCTGTATGTCTGGCAGTAGTTGATAGTATCTAGCCTCCTTATTCTGTCACTGTGTTGCATATGGAAAATGTGTAATCTTAATGAAAAAGTGATATTGCATCATGTAAATATCTACCATGTAAAAAAATATAGTTCAACATAACATAAGCTGTTCCTTCTGTTTCCTTTCATTTCTGACTCCAAAACGTATAGCGTCTCTGTGATTGAAATCATCATTGCGAAGCATGTCATTTTGCTGTCCTTCCTCTACTGTCACCTGTAATTTTATTGATATAACTGTAATAAGCAATCACTTCTCAGTTAGACGACTTCTCTTCCTCCTTCCTTCCTCTGTTCTTACTCCCCTTCTTCCCTGTTTCTTTTCGTAAAAAAGCATGACTGAGATAATCTCACATCATATAATTTACCCAATTAAAGCACACAATTAAGTAGTGGCTTATAATATATTCACAGGGTGGTGCCACCATAATAATCTAATTTTAGGCCATTTTTATCTCTCAAAAGAAATCTCCAGATCCATTAACAGCCACTGTTTTTTAATTTCTAATTTAAAAAATTGGGAGCTGAATGAATGGCTAAGCCCATTTCAGTTAAAAGTATATACTACTCTTGCAGAGGACCTGAGTTTGGGTCCTAACAGCCACATTAGGTCACTCCCAACCACCTATATATAACTCCAGCTCCAGGGGGATCTGATGTCTCAGCTCTCTGTGGGCACCTGTACTCAAGTGTACATCCCCACACACTGATACATATGTATACATATAATTAAAAGTAATAAAAATGTATCTTAAAGGATTTTATAGTTATTATTTTTATGTACATGTGTGCATATGTGTGGGCATGTTGATTGGAATGGATCCACTACCACATATGTGGAGGTTGGATAACTTTGTGAATTTGATTCTCTCCTACCTTAAAGTGGGTGTGAGAATTGACCTCTGGTCATTGGGCTTGCATCATCAGGCAGCAAGTGCCTTTACCCATTGAGCCATCCTGCTGGTCCTCTTATTTTTCAGTTCATAAAGAATAACATGCTCTCTAGATATAAAATGTTTTAAATTTTTTCCTGATGTGTCTAGAAATTTCAGTGGCTTTTAAAATAAATATTGACCAGCACACATGATAAAGTGTTTTAAAACCTGGTGGTAATTTCTCTCTCTCTCTCTCTCTCTCTCTCTCTCTCTCTCTCTCTCTCTCTCTCTCTCTCATTTTGAGCCAGCCCTCTCTCTCTCTCTCTCATTTTGAGCCAGCCCTTTCTTCATCTCTCCAGGCCTGCACACTTTATTTATTTATTTGTTTGTTAGGTTTTCTGAGACAGGACCTCTCTGTAGCTCTACCTGGCCTTGAACTTACTATGTAGACCAAGCTGGCCTCCATCTCACCGAGCTCACAGAGATATATCTGCAACTGCCTCACCAGTGCTGGGATTAAAGGTATGTGCCACCATATGGCTTATGCTTTATTTTTTAATTACAGAAGTATTCTTTCTCTTCAGGCACTGGGAGAGTCTCTAGGGAAGGGTGACGATCATAAGGATATGGACATAATCACCAAATTTCTGAAGGTGTGTACTGGAGGCAGGGGAATGAAGCATTGTGCACATTTAATAAGATATCAAGGGTTAAAGGTTGGGCAGATAATTCTCCAACATTTGTGCATGTACTATGTGCTGCACTCTTTGTATACTTGTCCTAGAGTACGGGGCTAACCCAGTATGCCACTGGAGCTCCTCTCACTATATACTTGTACATAGTGGATAATGAATGAAATGTATTTTTGCTTTCTTTATGAGACTTTCTTAGAAGCTGGTTTATTAATGTCAAGTCACAGAAAAGCAACAAAATGAACAAAGAGTTCATTTCCTATTTTTTGTAAATACCCTAGAAAGAAGTGCCATGGAAGTATTCCAGGGGCTTTTACGAGAGGGCAGTGAAAATCTAAAAAGGAAGGGAGCTTGGGAAGGACATGGGCAGTGCAAAGTAAGCACATCTAGAACCTTGCTGAAAGGTTCACTTTTTCGGGTCTGCCTCTCCTGGCTTGTGCTCACTGCTTTGTGAATTCTCTCTTGTCACCACTTCTCTCTAGTTGTCTGGGTAGAGTATGGGCAAATCCCAAGAGCACATCAACATTTATTCCCAGTCTCTTTGTCTTCAGGCTGAGAGATTTAATGCAAGAATGCTTTTGCTTGTACTTACTTTATTATTTTTAATTTTAAAATTCATTTTTACTAGAATGTTTGTCAAGGTTCTAAAACATGTTAGAGTGTGGTGTCGAACCAGATAACATGGAACGTATTGTGAGTCTTTCCTCATTGAGTGATGGTCTGTCCTCATGAAGAGGACACAGAAGAGGATGTCCTCAACTTCCTGGTCGCCTCTGGAAAGAGTATACAATTATAGCTAAGATACAGAGGGTCCTAGGGTATTTTCTGGGGGTGAGAGGGAGGAATCATAGCTTTATTTTTATTCCTTTTTTCTTTCTTCTCCATCAGTTGGAATGTTTTGGTGGGATTTTTTTAATTGGCTTTTCTGTTCTGCTTAAGTATAGAGTTTAAATAGTATAACATTCTTAAAACACTGATGAAATATCACAGTGCATATGGTGTTATGGATGATAAATCTAGATTGGTTGAATTCTGTGTAATAGGTACAAATAAAAATACAGTGTAAATTTATTTCAATCAAATTGTTAAGTAGGGAATGATAGTTCTTTTTTGAAGAAATGGACTATCTTTACGTAGGAAATTCATGGTAGAATAAGCAGAAGTTGTTCACTAATTAAATCTTACATGACATTCTTTTAATGAACTGGGACATTGTTGTAAGGATGAGAGTGTGTTGGGAGCTTCTGTACTTCCTACACCACTGGGTGGCATTGCAGTCTCAATTTGCTCTTTTTTCAACAGTTTCTTCTTGGTGTTTGGGCTAAAGAATTGAATGCCAGAGAAGACTATGTGAAGCGCAGTGTACAGGGCAAACTGAACAGCGCTACTCAGAAGCAGACTGAGTCTTACCTCAGACCACTCTTCAGAAAGCTCCGGAAAAGGGTAAGGTTTGTTAGAAAGGTCTTTTATTACCTCCCATTAAAAAGTCAGAATAGGGGGCTGGAGAGATGACTCAGTATTTGACTGACTGCTCTTGCAGAGGACCTGGGTTTGATTTCCAGCACCTACACAGTGACTAAAACCCACCCTTAACTCCAGTTTCAAGGGATTCAGCGCCCTCTTCTGACCTCTGTAGGCATTGTAGGACACAAGTGCACTTATATGCAGGCAGTACACTCATGCCCAGAAAAGAAAAATAAAATATTAAAAAGTTAGAATAGGAGGCAGAGGCAGGTGAATATCTGTGATTGAGGCCAGCCTGTTCTCCATAATGAGTCTAGGCTAACTGGGGCTACAGGGAGACTCTGTCTCAAAAAGACCAAAAAATAACAACAAAAATAGTAAGAATGTTTTTTATTATATATATAGTAGCTTCTAAAATTAGTTATGCTTTTTTTTCTTTTCCAGAATCTTCCTGCTGATATTAAAGAATCAATAACAGATATTATTAAATTTATGTTACAGAGAGAATATGTAAAGGTACGTTATTGTACTGTGCATTGAAATTATTATGAGCATATCTAAGCTATGTGTGTACTGTAATGGTCGTTTGGAATGGGAAGGATTTTACGTAGTTAAGGAGTGTGAAGCCAGGTGTGGTGGTACACATCTTTAGTCCCACTACTCAAGAGGTAGAGTTCCAAGCCAACCTGGAGACCCTGTCTCCAAAAAAAGTGAACATAGTAGGAAAAGTGTTCTTAACTTTCTCTTCTCTTGGCATTGTTGTTAGACATTGAATAATAAACTTTAGACTACAACTATATTTTCTAAGTCATTTTTAAAGTTGGTTAAATATTCTTGAGAGCATGAGTCATTATTATAGGACATGTTCGTTTTAGGAATGAGATGTAATTTCATAATGTATAAATGGTTGATTGTGGTTTGGAACAAATTCCCCCATAGAAACAAGGTTATATAGTTTCTTGGATCAGCTATAAAAGTTTATTTAATCTACATTATATCCAAACTATAGTATTGCTGATACAGTTGAATTTAACTGTGCTTTGTAGTTTTTTATATGGGAAAAATACATGGAAGACTACCGGGATTCATCTCTCCCTTTTATAATGTACCAAAAGCAGGACAAGCCTGTTCTTATTCATTTGCTCTACTGCCTTGATTCTTGTATGGACTCTGGGAGAAGGTATGGGGGAAGGCGTGCTTGAGTGCAGCTGAGGGACAGTTGAAAAGGGGGACTGGGGAGCAGTTGGTAGAGGGGAGAGAAGGGTACTAGGGCTTGTTGAAATGACAGAGTGAGGAAGGGGCAGTGGCTGAGCCTCCTAAGAAGCTTAAAGTAAAGATCCCAATGGCAGTGCCACAGCACTAGGAAAGAAGGGACTGTTGGCATTCCTGGATGACTAGGTGATTCACTTAATTAGAGCTGTAGGCTGATGAGGGTAGCAGTAGTTTTAGTATTGTTAAGGGCAAGTTCTTTGCAATGAAAATACTTTTTGATGATTATAAATTTCATTCTTGGTTCCTGTCAGATACATGATTCCTAGTAAAGACAGTCGCATGAGAGTGCGTGACTAAGGCTCCCATCTTTGCAGAAAGTGTTCTAATTACTGCCTGTCCTAATGGACACCCTTCTCAGTATTTTTTTTTCTCATGATTTATATCAGAACCAGGTGAAAGCTTATTTTGTATTAACTAGAAAGAAACAATGAATTTTAACACTGTATTTGAAGTTTTCTTTGAAATTTTAGAAAACTGAGAATTGGAAGTATTGTCAGTTAAGTGTTAAGATTTATACATATGAGAGCCAGTGATAAGAATATGCATATGATCCTTTAACACTGTGGAACCTGTTAAGCAGAGGAAGTTCACATTTATCTTGAGGGTCAAAAATAATCTTCTAGTTAATTTGCCTGTATGCTTGTGTTTTAAAATAACTATGCATATCATATACTTGCTTGTTTTTGTGATTGAAATCTCTTTGAGGCTTACTTGAAATCCTTGGGGGATTTGAGAATTTACTTGATTTTTGTTCTGTTTGCTTTCCTTCACACAGCTAGACAGATTTGAGTGTAAAAATGAGTGACTTGTCTTCACTGGTTTCTGTCTTGACTTTTTGGAGCTTTCATTTTAAGAGTTCTTGTCAGGTGGGAGGCTTGAGGGGCCAAAGTAAAAAGTGAACTAACTTCATGCTTCACCTGTTTGACTTGAGAGCTGATATCCAGTCTGCTTATCTTGCAACCCTATGTTGTCTCCGCAAGTAGAGCACCCCACTTGACACACATGCTTCTTCAAGAGATCTTCAGTGCTATTGTAGGCTGCGTAGCGAAAGCCTGTCTTTCTTCCCACCACCTATGGGGAAAACTGGATCTAAAGGAGATTCAAACAAGAGTTTCAGTTAGTGTGTCAAATTAGCTAACTGCTAATTCCAGTTTGAAATGCATTGCTTTCCATTGCACAGAGACTGTAGGGATTGTTTGTCTTTTTTACATGTTTACCTTTGGTTTCTGTTCTCACGGGCATTTGTGTTTTGGGGCAGGGCAGTCAGCTACCTCATGCTTTAATCTCTTATGTGAACAACACAACACAATATTTTCATCCAAACATGTAAAGACATAAAGGGCTATGAAATACTTGAAGTAAACACTTGAACCAACATATATTTGCCTTTCTGATTTCTTAAACTCTCCTTTCAGGCGAATGATGCTTACCTTCAGATGGCCATTGGAAATGCCCCCTGGCCTATTGGTGTCACTATGGTTGGCATCCATGCCAGAACTGGCAGGGAAAAGATTTTTTCTAAACATGTTGCACATGTTTTAAATGATGAAACCCAGCGGAAATATATTCAGGTAAGCAGTTTTAAGGGACACAATTTGCTCTAATATTTTTTTTCTGGACAGGGCCTATCTGGAAATCACTTTATAGACCAGGCTGGCCTTGATATTCTAGAGATCCAACTACCTCTGCCTCCCAAGTGCTAGGATTAAACGTGTGCACTACCACATCCAGCCTCAGCCTTAAAAAAAAAAATTATTAGTTGTGGTGTATGTGTGTAAAAGAGAGAGAGAGAGAGAGAGAGTATGTATGAGGATGCCATGGGACTTGTGTAGAGGTCAGAGAACAAGTTTGTAGAGTTAATTCTATCTATCTACCTCTAAGTTGGTTCTGGAAATGGAAGTCAGGTCATCAGGTTTACACAGCAAATACTTTTATCCTCTGAACTACCTTGAAGGTGTAGCATTCTTTAATTAGCAGAACTTAAAGGTCTAAAGTGTAAGAAAAAAATTTCGCTAGTCCCCCCTTATCTGTGAGGAGTGCATTCCATAGCCTCTAGTGAATCCCTGAAATGTTGATATTGAACCCTCTTTATATGAGGATTTTTTTTCCCTTATACAACTTAACTGTGATAAAATTTATTAAACAGTAAGAAATTAACAGTACAAGCCAGGCATGGTGGTATAATCTCAGTACTAAGTAGGAAGATCTTGAGTTCTAGGCCTACTTAGAATATATAGGGAGACCTTTTCTCAAATAAATGTGAAACAGAAGGAGGAGGAGTAGGGAGGTTGTCTACAACTGGAGGTGGAACAGGAGGGGATGGTTGTTTATAACAGTATAAAAAAGAACATCTGTAGCAATATACTATAATGAAAATTACCTGACTATGGCCTCTCCAAAAATATATTATGGGACTTTTTTCACCACTCTCTTTGTGATAATGTGAGGTAGTGCAATATCTACATGTAGGATGAAGTGAGGTAGATGATGTAGACACTATGACTTAGCTGTAGTCTACTGTTGACCCTCTGGTAATACAATGAAAGGATCTTCAAGCCATGATGGTAACCATGTAACTAGAACTGTGTAAAATAAAACCTCAGATAACTATGCAGTAAATAGGGCATAACACAGGAGGATGAAGGAAATCTATGGATGAACACTTGTATGTAAGAGAGCTTCATGGGTTAAAGGACACTTCTGACTTTCTTGTGTGGTGGGAAGTAGGGAAAAGTAGTATGCTTTATTTACCTTAGCAACAAAACTATTGGAATTTGCTTTGTTTTGAGGCAAGATCTTATGCAGTCCAGACTGGCTGCAAACTCACTGTCTCTACTTCTTGAGAGTGCTGGGTACAGGTGTAAACCACTTCACCTAGCTTAACTTTTATACATATCAAGTTAAATGGGTTCGTCAGAGATATTTGGGGATTTAGTGAAGAGCAACCAGTTGAGAGTGTTTTTTAAAATTGCTACTGTCATTATTAGTTTAGTATATACTATGATGAAGTGGTATGAAGACTTGGCTTCAATGTATATGATCATTTTTAATTAACATATGACAGTATTTTTCTAATTATGTAACTAAGCCTGAAATATTTTCATATTTTTTGAGGTTATACAAACTTGTTTGCACTGGGTTAATCTTTTCTGAAAACTTAGTGTGGATTTTAAGAAATTATAGAGAGCCTGGCATGGTGGCACATACATTTAGTCCCATCAGAGGCAGGTGGATCTCTGTGAGATTGAGCCTAGCCTATGGTCTATATAGCAAGTGCCAGGCCAACCTGGGCTACAGGGAGACCCTGTCTCAAAAAGACAAAAAAAAAAAGATCCAACAAAACAAGCAAACAAAAAAACTATGTGTATAATGAATTGCTGAATGGCAGTTCCTAAACTTGAAGATAATACTTTGGAAGTTTATTTAAAATTTGCTTAAAAGCACCGAGTGCCTTTAGATACTGTGCCAGAGAACAGTTATTACCATATTCATGAATTATCTTATTGTTTGTATTTTGGTTCCAAGTGCTGAGTGCTGATTTTATTCAAATACATTAGCATCTTAAAATAATTTCAGTATTTCAACCTGACTTCCCAATGTGAATGTTACATTTTATAGAATTCAAATATACTTTGTTAATTCAAGCACATTTCCATTTTTTTTAAATATTATTTTGTGTGGGTATGTTGTATATGTATGTGGGTGGACAAATGTGCTGCAACATGTATGTAGAGGTCAGAGCACAACTTGAGGTAGTCGGTTCTCTTCTTCCACCTTTATGTAGGTTTATGGATCAAACTCAAGATTGTCAGGCTTGGCTACAAATGCTTGTGCCTGCTGAACCATCTCACCAGCCCCATTTCCATTTCTTAATAACCACAGATGACTCTAGTAAAGGCTTTAAAAGCTTTGAGTTAGTGAAAACAAAGGAGGAGGGGTTTACTTTAATAATTTAATATAATTTTCAATTTGATAATTTTTAAATACAGCATTTGTTCTTATAAATAGCGATGTGATTTCTGCTTTCTCCTAGACTGATTTTTAAGATATATATCTTTATCAGGGAGCTGGGGGCTGGAGAGAAGGCTCAGAGATGAAGAGCATTGACTGCTCTTGCAACAGACCAGAGTTAAGTTTCCAGAACCCACATGTGGCTAACAACTATCCCTAACTCCAGTTTCAGGGGATCTGACACTCTCTTCTGGCCTCTGTGGGCATTGTACAGCATGGCTGTGCATACATACATGTAGGCAAAACACTCGTAATACATTTTTTTTTAATTATAGGTATAATTTATTTAAGGAAATTTCTAGTTTATTTTGGAAACTATGTGATGACCTATCTGTTCTTCATTCTTTTGCTTTTGTTTTTTAAATTTTTATTTTTGTTGTATGTGAGTTTGCCTCTATGTGTATAAGTGCACCACGTGCATGAGGCTAGAAGTAGGCATTGGATCCCCTAGAATTGGAGTTACAGATGATTATTAGTGACATGTGGGTGCTGGAACCTGAACCTGCGTTGAACCTGGATCTACTGCAAGAGCAGCCAGTACTCTTAACCACTGAGCCATCTCTCCAGCCTCATCTATTCTGCTTTTGTCATTAATGTTCTTCAACACTTGTGTAATAAAACTTTTATTTCCCTATATATTACCTGGCAGGGTAAAGTGCTGGTCTTTAGTTCTCATGACATTTAAATAAAACTATTGTAGTTTGCTTTCTTAAAAGACATTTATTTTAAAAAAGTGCGCGCGTGCGCGCGCGCGCGTGTGTGTGTGTGTGTGTGTGTGCCTGTGTGCCTGTGTGCCTGTGTGCCTGTGGATGTCAGAAGAGGGGATTGGATCCTATGGAACTGGAGTTATGGGTGATTGTTAACCACCATGTGGGTGCTAGGAACTGAACCCTGCTCTTCTGCAAGAGCCAGTGCTCTTAATCATTGAACTCTCTCCAGTCCCAGCACCCGGCTTTTTACATAGATTCTGGGATTACACATTGGTCCTTGTGCTTTGCAGCTAGCGCTTTACAGACTGAGCTATCTCTCAAGCCATAAAACTTTTTTTTTTTGCTTTAGCTCTCCTTTTTCAGGTAGGTATGATGAAACATGCCAGTTATTGTAGCACTTAGGAGGTTGATGTGAGAAGATCCTGAATTTTGAGACTAGTCAGGGCTACATTCTGAGTTCAAGGTTTACCTGGGCATCTATGTGTATTTGAAATTTAGGAATGTATTTAATGTGGACCCAATAATACTGTTGTGGCTTAGGACAGTTTATTGGATTCAACCTGTTGAGTGAGTGAGGCCTTGAAATAGTCAATAATGGGACCCTCTCCTCGGGGAGATACTTGTGACATGGCCTTGGTGACTTCTTCAGGACTTTCTTGATTGACTTGGATGGTGTGTTAAAGTTTTTGTCATTGTGACATATCCTAAGGCCCATACTTAAAGGGAAAAGGATTTAATTTGGCTCGCTTTTCAGGGGTTTTAGAAAATGGGGAGACAATGCCTATGTTAGCTAGCAGATTTCCTCCTCCTTCCCCCTTTCCAACCTGCCTTTCAGCTACTCAGATTATAGGAGGGTCTTTCTTCCCTCTTAGTCATTTCCTCTGGAAACTCATGGTTCATACCTAGAAATGTGCTTTGCTAGTCTAGGCACTGCTCAGTCTAACCACGTCAAAAATCAAGATTAACCATCATAGATGACTATACAAAGAAATAGGTTTATCAGATTTTTCTGAGAAGAAACTAGAATAAATAAGGGAATATGTTCACATGGAAAACAAACTGACATTTCAGAAGTTTTTGATAGCTTGGGGTAAAGAATAGTTTCTAATAGCAAGATGACCATAGAAAACTTCTATCTAGTAACTCATTTTTCTAAAGTATTCAATTTGAGTAGTAGATAAAAGAAAGAACTAGGGTTAGACTGAATTTAATTTAATAAAATTAGTAGTATGTATGGCCACCAGGAAAGCTTAGGTGACATAATTAGATAATAATAGTTTAATGTTGAGTAAGAACATACTTTAATATTGCTTCCCCCAGATTCTAGGACCTTAGTACTCGTAAATATTTGCTGATTGAATGGAATCTCTGTGGTTGATAGACTCGTTCATTTCTAGTTATTGAGGCTGTTGGTGGGAATTTTTGTGTAAGTATTCAAAGGTAAGGGCAGAGCCCTCTGGTGGAAGAGAATTGTCCCATACAATACAGGGCCAACTAAGGTACAGGAAGTTTGCATTTTAGTCAGTGTAAGGAAAGTTGTTTGTTTTAGAAATAATCATAGTCTCAGAAGAAGTTGCAAAAGTAGTATGAACAAACTTTTTATAGTAGGCAGAATTGTCCCATAATGGGGAGTAGAGGTGGTGGTGTTTGCAGACATTGTGTTAATAGTTACTCTCTTCTGTCTGTCTGATACTTCCCTGCTATTTTCCCTAGTGGCTACTGCTTAAAACTGTGGTTGTAACTCTGCCCACAGTAGTCAGGCAGATAACAAGGGAACTGAGCATTCAGAACGCTCTGGCCTTCTGCCTAGCTTCTGGTTCTCTTATTTTTGTATAGGCATAAATAGAAACAACATTGCATTTTCCTCTTAGCTCTAAGGAAGTAGACTATCAAATACAGTGTCACTGATGCTTAGTCACCTTCTTGGTAGTTACTTTAGTTTCTAACTGTTACTTTGTAGGAATGTGTTTCAGTGTTGATAGATACTCATTTTCTTTTTAAAGATAAGCCAAAATCTTTTTAAGTGCACTCTTAATTTTAAAATGTGACCACAGTTTTTTAAATTTGGCATTTTGAAGACTAAGCACAATGCTACTTTATCTTTCTTAAACCCACAGTGCAGCTCAGGCAAAAGAATCCCTGGTATTGTGTTAGAGTTTGTGAAAGTCTTAGTTTCTGTTGCGTATGTCTTCATCTTGTTAATTTTATGTCTAGATGAGGCTGATTTGAAATATGGAAAATGGACATTTTCAACATATTACCTGAAGTTCAATTCAGGGGGTAGTAAACTTTCTCTTGAAGGGCCAGATTTTAGGCTTGTACTTTCGTACTTTCTGTGATCTCTGTAGCAACTACACTTCACCAGCAGTCAGTGGTTATGTTATATAGAAACTGTAGGAGACAAATGATTTTGTGAACCAATTTGTAACACTTGGCAAATGTATAACTTAGATCTCTTCTACACAAAAGTATTTGCTAAAGAGATCATATGAATATATTGAATAATTATATCTTCCAAAATATGCCTCAACAAATATTATAGTGCTTGAAGCATACTAACCTTAATTTTATAGCCCAGTAATTTCTAGATATGTGTAACATGTACCAGTTTACAAATACAGAACAAGATCCAGGTCCAGAAGTACTCTGAAGATTTCCTTCATGCCTGTTCCATCCATCTCTCAAGGCTACTCTTTGATTTAATGTCATTATTATTTTTGCATATTATTGACCATTATAACATTGGAAACTTGGAATGTGTAAAATGATTATTATTTTTATTTGAAATGCTGATGTAACATCTGTTTTATAAAACATGGTAGAAAGCAGTTCAGGAGGCTGTTTGCTGAAACATGATTTCATCTTTTAGCTTTTATGTCCGCCTCTGTAGATGTAAACACTGGAAGTTGTTTAAAATTAAGTATACCACAGAGAGAGTTTTCTTACCAAACAGATTAAAGAAAAGATATGTAACTTACTAGCTCAAGTCTAGTGTTAGATTTAAATTGCTGGTAGTAACTTTAAGGATTTTGTTCATTCTGCCAAACACAGATCAAATCTTTGGTCCAGATTTTGGGAAAGTTTCTTTTACACAAATTATAAGAAATTCTTAATTTTTCAGAGACTATAACTAGCATTTCTAGAGATCTGTTGGCCAGTCTTGTCAGAAAAGAAAGGTAATCAAAAGAAGGCAGACAAGGGAAATAAATGCGTAGCCCAGGCTGTCATCCTCTGCAGGTACACGCTCCCTTCTGTCTTCATCTGTGAACTATGACAGGCTCTTCCACCGTGTGGCTTCCTATAGGTCAAACATGAGAGGGAATCTTAAGGTTACTTTGTAGTGGGACAAGTTTCTGATCCCTATTGCCCTGCCTGATTTTCCTGTAGAGTTGTTGTTGGCTGCTCCTCTCTGCCCCAGGTCATTGCTTCCCACAGGTGTCTGTTTTTGCTTCCTGCTCATACCTCCCTTCTATTTGTTGACTGAATGACATGTATTCTGTCACACAGATTCCTTAGAAGCTTATATTAAGGAATGATGCTTCTCCCAAATAACTTTTCTTAAGATTTTGCTTAACAAATACCCTCTAATATTCTGTTAAGTTTTCAGCAGTCTTAAATTCATAAATTCCCTAGTATTTCAACCTTTTATGTCAGTTATTTCAATCAATTATCTTAGGCTTTGGCATACGTCATCTACACTAGCATTGGCCAACTTTGTGGAACATGTGTAAATGTAATAGAGTCATGTATTGACAAAATAAACCTAGCAGAAACATTAATTACTGCAAACAGTGATCACAAGTTGACCCATATGTTATACATATAGCAGGGTTAATGGTAAGTGTTTCTCCTTTGTTAGTGCTCACATTATGTGCAACACATTTGCTGATCTGGTGTCTTCCTGCTGCAGCTGGCGTTCTTGGCTGGGGTAAAATATCTCCAAGTTGTAAGTTGTTATATGGTAAGAACCACTTACTCATTTAAAACTTCCCTGAGTATTAAACACTGTATTTTTAGAGGAAAATATACATAATCCAATACTTCTGTACATACACTGTGTACATAATGCCACTTTTGATGTCATGGAACATTAGCCATGCTCATGTAAACTGTGTCATGTTGCTCCAGCTGGCAGCTCAGTTGATAGGAAATAGAATAGACTTGTTTTCCCATATTAAACCTTCTGCCATCTTTCAAGTGGATTCTCACAGTGTCTTTTCTCTGGTTGATGAATTTCTGTCCTTGCCTGCCTTGGTACACTGATACAGTTAAAATACAGTCAGTGTATATTGCTCAGAGTGACAGCAGCTCTCTAGTTCCGAGTCAGGAGTCCCTCTGGCCACCACATCTGCACACCTCTTTTCTGCTTCACTGTTGCCACAGAATTTGTCATCATTGGACAAGTTCGTTTCTTGTGCGTCTAACCTTATTACTGAGGGTGGGGTTTTTGTTTTCCTGGCTTGTTTCTTGTTTTTCTGGAGTCTAAGACAGTTCTTGGCACACAGTAGGCACTGAAAAAAGAGTTGATCAAATAAGCTTCTTTTCTGTAAAGGCTTAAGCTTCATATGGCAGTAAATATCTGTAATATCAGTACATGAAAAGCTAAGGCAGAACTTTTATGAGTTTCAGGGCAGCTTGGGCTGCTGAGTGAGACCATGTCTAAGAAACATGCAAAAAACAAAATGCAAAAATAGAATTATTTGTATCCGTAGGTAATTGTAGTGTAAGAGCTGTAAACAATGACATTTTAGGTATCTTAGGCTATTTTTAGTGCTTTCTCCCTAGATTTGCAGATGACTATATAGCCATGTAGTTGCCTGCCAGTGGTCTTGAAGCTCTTATATAAAGAGCAGGTGAAACCACAGCATACGATTTTGAAGGAAGAAAATTAATTTGGGAGAGAATACTATCTAAAATACGAGGAACTTTGCTGTATGTACTATTATAGCTAATACTACTATCCTAGGCCTAAATTTCATTGTTTTCCTTCGCAATGGGACCTGGGTGGTTTAATTTTTGTAAACTCAAAATGAAAAGCCTTAAAATAATTTGTGCTAAAAATTGGTGTGGGTAAGGTCTTTATTAAAATTAAGCACTGCTTGGTGAGACTACACTCAAGAATCACATAAGCTCAAGCCAGACAAAATCACAGCATAAAAGTGGGAAGTAGGGAAGAAGCCTCCAGCCCGATGAGGAGCTCTTGGCATCAGTGTTTGGGAGAGGGAGACTCAGTCTTATTGAAGGGTGTGCCGCTGGATAAATTAGCCAGTCCCCAGTGGATGGACCCAACCAAAGGACATTTAGGGGCACAAATTTAACTTGATAGGTCTATATGTATGTATATATTACTATTATTACATAGAACACGTATATAATATCTGTTATCTATGTTTTTATATTAGAATATATGAAATCAGACCAGGAATTACTAAGGGCATGGGTTGCAGGTAGAGAAAGTGGTCTAAATATGACCAAATGTATGAAATTTACAAAAATTCAATAAAATGAAAAAAAAAGGCACTCCTGTTCTCTGCTGTTTTAAAAACTAAACAGTAATATTATAGTTACAGATTTCACTGAGTTTTTTCAGTATATCTGCCCCACCTCCATAGCTCCCCCGCCCCCACACTGGATTTCATACATTCCATCATGTGTTAAAGCCTCTTAAGTCAGTTGGTGTCTCCAGATGTCTCCTGGTGTGAGTTCATCCACTGGAGCCTGGGCAGCCTATCTGGTGTCACTCCCTGAAAGAAAACCAATTCTTTCTCACTTAGCAGAGATCAGATAGTTCCTCGGCTAAGGATTGGGACTTCTTGCCCATTCCTCTAGTTATATGCTGGATTTTTGTCTGGTTTGATTTTGCTTGGATCTTATGCATGCTGTTACCATTGCCATGAGTTCATATGAGCGGGTTCCCAGAAGCTTGGAAGACTCTCCTTGTGATCATCCACCACCTTTGGCTCTTAAAGTCTTTCCACTCCTTCTTCTGTAGTGGTCCCTGAGCCTTGTGTGGCTGAGGTTTAATATAAAAGTCCTCTCCAAGGACACAATATTCTGCAGTCCCTTATTTTCTACGTTTTGGCCACTTGTGACCTTCTGCGTTTATCTCCCTCTGTTTCATGAGGAAGCTTCTCTGCTGAGAGTATTCTCTCTGCCCTCTGTTCCACTGTGTTCTCTGAGCCTCGGGTGCATGGGTTGCATTGTAGATGTGTCACTTAGGGCTGGGCATCTCATACACACTTATTCTTTGTGTTTGACCAATTGTGGAACTTATAGTCTGCATCTGTTGCAAAAAGAAGCTTCTTTGATGAGTGGTGATAGATATACTTGTCTGTAAATATAGTTGCTATTTAGAATACAGTAAAATATTATGTTTGTCTAGGAATGTGACAGACATAGGGTTTTCTCTGGGTTCTATGACCTCTCCAGCAACATATATTTGGCTATGTTTATAGTACTACAAAGGAGTTCTCTCCCATTGAGTGGACTTTTAAGTTCAGTTGGATAGCTGTTGAGCTGTTGATTACTCCTAAGGTAAAACCAATATAGTTTGCTGTGACCGTCATTGTTGTGGTTATTAAGACTTTAAAGCTGAAGCTGAACCATTTGTTTATTTATTTTTCTCCCTTAGCAGCTTATATAGTATTTTCTGAAACTGTCAGGGCTAGTCTTCAAGTAGGAGTCTTCCAGGTTAGTTCCAACTCCATTGCTCCAAATCCTGTGTCTGAAGTATGTCCTATCTTCAACAAGAAGGTCTTACCTTCAAATTCTGGGAAGCAATCAAGGGCTGTGGAAATAGCCTGTGTTATTTTGGGAGTCTGTTGAACTACAGTGACCAACAACTCTTAAGGGAGGTTTCTCCTGTCTGGAACTATGTTTCTTATATAGTCTTCATGTGTACACATGCACTCATGTAAAGATACTGTATGTGTATTTTTCAGTAGTCTTTTGAACTAATATGGTTCCCTCTGTTTTCTCATATCACCTACGCATTAAAGTACCCCATTTTCCCCATTTGCTTCTACGTAACACCTGTCTCATAGTATCCCCTCTCTCAGGCTCCTTCTTTGCCTTTAACTCCATGGTTTCTTTCCATTTTACTGCCATCTGTAGTTATATTAGGATATACATTCACATATAAGGATTTGGTGCTAAGATCCACAAATGAGAGAGAACATACAATGCTTCTTGCATATATGTTACTTCACTTAGTATAACAGTTTCTAGTTCCATTCATTTATCTGTAGATTTCATGGTTTCATCTTTCTTTACCACTGAGTAGAACTGTACCACATTTTCACTATCCATTCGTCAGCTGAGAGACAGTCAGTTAGGTTGCTTCCATCGCTTAGCTGTTGTGAAAAGAGCAGTGACAAACATGGATGCACAAGTACCCCTGCATAGGATGAGTCATTTGGGTACATGCCAAGGAGTGCCATAACTTGTGGTGGATTTAGTTTCGCTTTTTAAACAGTTCTTCACACTGCTTTCTGTAGTGGTTTCCAGTTCGGTTCATGCCAGCTAGTGGTGTGGTGATCCCCACAGCATTGCCCTTTGTGCTCAGGATTGTTTTGCTATCCAGGGTCTTCTGTGATTTCATATGAATTTTAGGATGGCCTTTTCTAATTCTGTGAAGAATTTCATGGGGATTTTGATTGGCATTGCATCAAATCTGTAGTTGTTTTTGGTTAAATGGTCATTTCCACAATATGAATTCTAACAATCCACAAGCATGGGAGGTCTTCCCATCTCCTTTGTCTTCATCACTCTCTTTTCTTCAAAGATTTAGAATTTTCATTGTAGAGATTTTTAATATTTTTAATTTTAATTCCTAGTTTTTGTTGTTTGTTCTTTGCTTTATTTCGAGGCTATTGTGAATAAGAGGGTTTCCATAAAGTCTCTGGTTGCTTATTATTGGTATATTGAAAGGCTACTGATTTTTCTAAGTTGATTTTGTAACCTGCCACTTTGCTGAAAGTGTTGATCTTTTCCAAAAGTTTTCTGGTGTAATTTATGGGATTTCTTATGAATAATATCATATCATCTGAAAATATGGATAATTTGACCTTATCTTTTTTGGTTAGTACCTCTTTAACATCAGACATGGTGGCATGTGCCTTTAATCCCAGCCTTCAAGAGGCAGAGGCATGAGATCTAGGCCAGGATGCCATCATGGTTCACAATAGTGACTTCCAGGCAGGCTGCAGCTTGGGAGACCCTGTCAAAAAAAAAAAAAAAGACCCCCTTTAATCTCCTTCTCTTATTGCTCTAGCAAGAGTTTGAAGCAGTATGTTGAAAAGGAGTGAGGTTAGTGGACAGCCTTGTCTGGTTCCTGATTTTAATGAGAATGCTTCCAGTTTTTCATTATTTAGAATGATGTTGACTGTGAGTTTGTTGCATATAGCCTTTAAAAATATTTTATCATTTTTATTTTGTGTGTATGAGTGTATTGCCTGTATGTATATAAGTACACCTGTGTTGTGCAATGCCCACAAATGTCAGAAAAGGGTGTTGGATTCCCATTGGATTCGAGTTATGGACTGTTGTTAACCATCATGTTTGTGCTGGGAATAGACCCCAGGTCCTCTGCAAGAGCACCCAGTGTTCTTAACTGCTGATCCATCTCTCCAGCCCTGTATATAGCTTTTTCAAAAATATTTGTTATTTTTATTTTCTGTGTTTGAATGTATTGCCTGAATGTATGTAAGTGTGCCAGTGTTGTACAATTTCCATGGAGGTCAGAGAGAGTGTCCGAGTCCCTGGAATTGGAGTTGTAGACAGCTCTTAGCTGCCATGTGGATGCTGAGAACTGAACATGGGTCCTCTGTAAGAACAACCAGTGCTCTTAACAGCTGAGCCCTTTCTCTCTGGACCCTGTTAAATATAGATTTAATTATGTTGAGATATGTTCCCCCAAGTCTAATTTATCATGAATGCATGTTGGATTTTGAGCATGTATTCTTTGGTGCTTGGGTGGAATATTTTCTAGATGTCTGTAAGGTTTGTTCATTTGATGTATGATATCGTTTAATTCAGATATTTCTTGTTTATTTTGTGATCAGGTGATCTGCTGTTGAGAAAGTGGGATATTGAAGTCACCTGCTATTACTGAGTTGTGGTTTATCTGTGCCTTGAAATCCAGCAGTACTGTCTTTATGAAACTGGATGCACTAGAGTTTGGTACATACATGTCCATGATTGTTACATGCTCTTGATCAATTGATCCCTTGATCAGAATGTAGTGACTTGTTATCTCTTCTGATTTTAACCTGAAGTCTGTTTTGATGGATGTTAGAGTAGCAGCTCCTACTTATTTATTAATGCCATTTGCTTGGAAAATTTTTACCAACCTTTCACTCTAAGGTGGTACCTATCTTTGGAGGTAAGATCCTTTCAGACAACAAGTAGATTTTATTTCTCAATTCATTCTTCTGGTCTGTGTCTTTTGACTGGGGAGTTGAGATCATTGACAGAGTTATCTTTGAATAGTGTGGATCAGTTACTGTCATTTTATTTTCTGTTTGTGTTCTCAGGTAAAATTGTTGTGTTTCTATACTTTATTCCTTCATTTGTTTGCTTTCTGTAACCTCTTGAGTATGACCATTTCTTTTTTTAGTCATTTGTCTTGTTTCAAGTATTCTCTGTAGGACTGGTTTGGTGGACATGAATTCTTTCAACCTATTTGTATCATGAAAGATTTTTCTTTCCCCTTTGACTATGATAGACAGTTTTGCTAAGTTAAGTATTCTGGGTTGTCATCTATGATAATTTAGAACCAGGAACACTTTGAACCAGGGTCTTTTAGCTTTTATAGTTTGCATTGAAAAGTGACCTCCAATTCTGATGGGTTTTTCTTTATATGTAACTTTTTTTTTCTAGCAGCTTTCAGTATTATTTGTTTTCTTCATTTCTAATCAGTGTTCTGTGAGCATCTTGTATCTTGTATAGGTATGTCTTTCTTAATTTGGTGATGTTTTCTTTTAAAATCCTGTTGAAGATCTGGTCAGTGCCATTGACTTGAGATTCTGATCCTTTCTCTATGTCTGGGATGATAGTGTCCCACATTTCCTGTGTGTTCCATTCCTGTAATTTAAAAAAAGTTTCATATTGTTTCCTTAAGTGGTCCAGTTCTTCGACTTTGTCTTTCAGTCTTGATATTCTTTTTCATTTCATTCATTCTGCTTGTAAGGCTTTCTCTTTTTGTTTCAAATAGACTCATTGAATTTTTCGGTGCCATCTTCATTTGAGCTTGAGTCTTCTTCAGTATTTCTATATCTTTTGTAAATTCATTTTTTAAGTCCCAAATTTTGTCTGTGTATCACTTATTCCTGTTGTCTTTGGAGTTGTGTGTTCTTTAAAGTCATTGAATTCTTTGATCATATTTATAGTTGTTCTTTTAAGTTCTGTTCCGTGTGTTCCTCTGAGTGGTTCTCATTGTAGTTTACTTCTGTAGGACTGCTGGGTTTTGGTGGGGATATAGTATCCTGGTTTTCCATATTATTTGTTTTTGTGTGTAGTCTGGGCAAATGTATTTTTGTCAATCTAGCCTGCCTTTGTTTACTTGAAGTATTGTTGATGTAGCTTGGTTGCTTTCTTGTTGAGTATGAATAGTTTGTTGGTCTGTGTTTCAGGTTCTCAGTTTTTATTTTTTTATTGGTGGGACGGGATGGTTCCATGCTGATTAGTCAAGAGTCATCTAGCAGGGCACAGGGGCCTATGCTAAATTAAAGGCTAGGGACCAGTGGCTGGGTTCTGGTAGGCTATCCAGGAGGTCTTAGGCAGGAAGATCAGGAGGGATCTTGGCCAAGGCCAGTATGAGGACAGTATAGGGAGGGTATAACTAGCTCATCAGGAGCAGGAGAAAGTAGGTTCTCTGGACCCGGGTGAGGTGACAGGGAGATCCGAAATAGAGTTTTTAACAAAGATCCTTCTTGTAAACAGGGAAGTTTGAAAGTTGATAGATCAAATAGTTAACCAGTTACTTTGATTGCAGATTCTTTCCTAGATTGGTCTCAAGAGAGATCTATGGTACCATGTTGCAAGTTTCCACCTTTGCCCTTGGTCTGTTTGTAAAGAATGCAAAGAATTTGTATCATGACTACAAGACATTGTTTATTGAATGATGGAGGAGAAAGCTAAGAAAAAGAACTAAAATCTGACTGCCAGTTGAGAAAAAGAAAGGTTATCTCATTACCTTCAGCAGTTTAGCTAGACAGATAGGACCTAATTCCTTTTTGAAACCTGTTTGAGAAAGGCTTGATTGTGTAGCTGGAGTTAATGCATTTTTACTGCTCCCAAATACTCCCACTTGTGAGTCTGCTCATGAATTCTCATGTGGATGCAAAGTTGGGTTGTTCACAGGTTCTTTTGTTTTTTGTTAGTTTCTTTTGTTTTGGCAACTGATGCTGTGATAAACACTCCACATGAATAAACATCACTGTTGGTATTCTTTTGTGTGGAGTTTCTGGAACACTGCATTTTGCTAGGAATGTTGACAAACTATAGTGAGTCCAGAGAAAAGCAGTTAGAAGTAGCTCACCCATGTCATAACCAACCTTTATTTTATGTTCTTAGGGACTGAAGAGGTTAATGACAATTTGCCAGAAACACTTCCCTACAGATCCATCAAAATGTGTGGAGTATAATGCACTGTGATGTCTGCACCATGTGTTCATAATAAGAAACTCCAGGAATAGCATATGGACTTATGGCACTACCAACAGCAATGAAGAGAGAAGAAAGCTGTATTTCCACCTGATGCAATTTTTTTTTATTATTTTTAACAACTGTATTGACTTTCATATGGTATCTGACTGAAAACTGATTTTTGTATCTTGCTATCATTTTAAGCGGTTGAAAAATTAAGTTAGAGATACTATCTACAACTTAAATGTATAGACAGCTGCAACAAAAAGAAATTTAAAATGACTCTTTCTCATGAGACTCAAATGTGTTAGATAATTGAAACATTTGGGGGCGGATTTAATCTTTCTGCAAAATATAGTGATTTGCACATTTTCCTTTATGTGGTATTGTATTTATAGGAAAAAATTCTTTTTTTTTTGTATTTCAACAAGAATATGGAAACATTGAATGAAACAGTGTTTTTAAATGTTTCTGGACTTTTGCCATCTTACAAGAGAACATGAATATAAATGTTACCTTTAAGTATTATTTTTCTTGTGTTTGGAACTTGATTTTGCTTCTAAGCAGAGTTAATTTTATATTTGTCATCTTTCTGGTCAGATAGAATTAATATGTTTGAAAAACAAAGATGGTATATTATGGAAATGGCCAAACTGACCTCATTTGGTTTTAGTTGGCTTTTGTTCCCTTTGTTTCTGCCCAGTTGCTCCCCCTGTTCTTGCAAGGCAATAAAGGCTGCACCTGCAGTTTCAGGGAGTACATTGTTTCTGTAATACTGGAAACTTACATTACATCAGGTAGGACATCCTCTCCCATCTACACCTCCAGTTTCAGGGAGCCCATTGTTTCTGTAGTTTGGGGAAACTTGTTTTTCCTAACAGAAACTTAGAAAGTTTTTGTTAACTGAAAACCTGTTAACTGACCTGCACCTGGTCTGGTGTAACTGTGGTGATCTGATGTAACTGTAGTTATTGTTGTTGCCCCTGACATGACATAATTGTGTTTTTAAGCTTTATAAACTCTGCTTTGCCTCTCTTCAAGGGTCAAGAGTTCTTTTTGCATTAGCTCCCTCTTGACCACCAGCTAATTATTAAAGAAACTCTTGATAATTTATCTGTCACTGTGTGGTGTTCCTCAGTGCTTCACACTATTTCATTATGCCAACAAGCACTCAAAATGCTATAGTATCAAGGTTGGGGTGAGAAAGTGGGAGGTAGAGCCACCTGAGAATGGCAAAACTGTGACAATGATGCTTCTGAAATTACAGAGTTCCCAGCTCTACCCTGGCAAGGAAATTGCCTGGATATCACTGCTGAAGACGTCAGTGAACTGTGTCCTCTTTCTGACCTTCCATAAAGTGAGGACTTGTTCTGTATCTTGCAGTGTCATACTTTGATAATTGTGACCCCTCACTGTGCTGTAGATTTGAAAGGTCTGACTCATGACATAAACTCATGACACCTAGCTTCACATTTCAGCCACATGTGCCAGCAGCACAACTTTGGACAAATGATTTAATCTTGCTAAGCTTTGACTTCCTGATCTTACAATGGCGATAATGAGAGTATATACCTCAGTATGAGTAAAATCTTATCCCATTGCCTGAAAGATGGTCTTATATAGGACCATCCTCCGGCAGACAGACAGTGGACAGATGCCATTTTCCCAAGATTCATTCAGCCTGCTTGCCTGAGATCATCACAGCTGAACTTGTTGACTGTCATGCTTCCAAGGAAGGAAGGGCTGGGAGAGTCAGCCAGTTTTGGCTACTTGTAGTCCATGGCTATACATAGACAGGACAGTCTGCTGGTTACTTTCAATTAGTTATCTTAGGTTTAATCAGGTTTCCCACCCCCAGGTTTAAAAGCCTTTTCTTATGATTCAATTAGGTGCAACATGGGGAAATTTATTAGTGAAAATGAGAAAAAAAATTCATAAATCTCTGACGTTTGATTTAGTTATGTAGGACTTCTTTACAAATACAGTTGGATAATGCCCAAATCACTTCTTCATTTGTAATCAGGCCACAGCATGGTTGGAAATTTCATGCTATCTTTCCCTTTGCTGTTAATATTCCGCATAAAGAAGAAACCGTATCATATGGTATTGGTACTTGCTGAAGTCAACTGGTGTGGATAGTTTGGGAAAAAAGTTACTCTATGGCACTGTGATTTTAACCATTCTGAGTTTGAGTGAAGGGAGGTATCTGGATTTCTCTCAGAAAAGTTGTCTATATCTTGTAAATTAAAGCTCTTCAGATGACTGCAAATACAGAAAAACCATTTTCATTCTTCAAGTTATGGAAATTTTACTTTTGCATATATAACATATTTCTGTTTTAAACTTTTTAAAACAAGACATATTCTTAAAAAATTAGTCACAGTTCTAAATAACTATTCCTTCTTCCCTCCATCCCCATTCTCTTATCCATAATAACTGGGCATTTCTGGATTCAAATTTCGTAAAACATTTCTTTTCCCTCAGAAATAAATGCAGGTTGATGCATAACTTATTGTGGGATTATGTTTTGATTGTTGTAGTTGAAGACGTTTAATACTGTTAAGCTTATCAACTTAACCAAGACCGCCTTAAATATGCTCAGAACACTTACTTTAGTCTGTGGTTGGGAAAAATCTTATCATAAAACCTATTTTACAGTAAAGTGTTAAAAAAGTTGTGGATTGTTTTTGAATGTGCTATGTTATAGAGCAGTATCATTACTTTGGAGATGGTGTGGCTGAAGGAACTTTGGAGAGTCACTACTACCCAGCATCAAGTGAGAGGATCATACTGTATGTGGCCAGCCTGAGAAAAGTTCTAAATTTAAGTTCCAAAGTACAGTTTCTACTGAATGGGTATTGCTTCCACACCATTGTAAATTGTTGAAAGCCATAAGCCAGAAAAACAGCCAGCTTACAGTCTGACTCCTTCTCAGAGAAACCAGC
Organism: Eospalax fontanierii; assembly: GCA_035773235.1. NCBI lineage: Eukaryota > Metazoa > Chordata > Mammalia > Rodentia > Spalacidae > Eospalax > Eospalax fontanierii. Next base: position 64,687,261 of record CM069540.1, on the reverse strand, counting down.
TCTGGGAAAACTCCACCCCCTGCGACCACCTGCATGTGATGTTTTGATAAGCTCATTCTTTGATCCTTGTAACTAAGCTTCACTGGAATGTCCTGTGGCTTGACCAAATGGCCCACTTCCTTATCTCTTTGTAGCTGAGCTACAAAGAAAGGCCTGAGCAGCACCACTTTTAGCACCCTCCTCTGGTTCAAAGCCCCTGCCTCCCCTCTTAGTGCCATCTTCCTGATAAACATATAACTTTATGGTGGGCTTTGAAGGTTAGAGATAGTGCCTCCTAAGCAACGGTTCTGGCTCTGTTAATTACCACATTCTTGTCTAAGTAATTGTTCACCCCCCACCTCCCCAAGTTCTTGTATAAAAACCCAGCAGAAAAGGTTGCGCGACTTGACGAGAAAGCCTCCCTTGTCGCCTGTTCCGTGTGTTTGTCTCTTTCATTTCAGGTATCTTAGGGTCCTTGCTTTCGTTGAACCCTGCTGGCCCAGGGCAGTAAATTGAAAAGTCTTAAGTCAGGGACTATCTGTATTGCTTCTCCTTGGAGATCATTATCAACTGACAAGTCAGCAGGATTTTTCACCATTATGCAGTCTGTAACAGGCAGTCTGGAAGTCATAGCGGTGATTTGAGGGAAATAGAGCTGAGGTCAAAGAATTTGTCCAGATCTTGTAGGATGAAAGTTGAGGTCCTAGGAACAGCAGAACAAGGCAGGCAGTGGTCACTGATAACACAGCTGGGGGTTTGTCCTGGGCCTGGAACCCTGTGAGAGTGTAGAGGGCTGAGAAGCAGGATTGACAGTAATAGTACTCAGTGTTACTATTGTAGCACCCTTCTAGTGCTTCCTGACCTAAGCCAGCACTTTTAACCACTCTGGGAGTTTGACCTCAGTAAACAATGTAGAATGCAGCTACCTTTGTTGCCGTTGTTGGAAAAGAATTGTGAAAATGAACAGTTTGTGAAAATACAGAGAAAGGTGTTTCTGAATCTGGGAGATTAAGATTTGGAGATTCATGCCTGTCTCCTTTCCTGGCACACAGCACCGGTATTAATGCTGCTTATCACAGAAGCATCATAGAGCTCAGTGGGGCAGTTTGAGTGAAAGGAAGTCTTGAGTTGAGCCTTAGCTGTCCTTTTTCTAAGTAAGTTGAAGAGCATAACTTAATGGATTGGGCCTCCTCCCTGCCCCAGTGCACTCCTATGAAACTCCTGAAAGAATAACTTTATTCTACAGAAATTTATGGTATGGTATATTGAGAGTCTTGAGCTGAAAAGCACTTTCTCATGGCATATTGATACAAGTTTCCAGCTGTCCAGAGAGCTAGAGCCAGAGCCAGCACATGCCTCCAGAGGGTCACTGGTTTTCATCACAGACTCTGCATTCCATTGGCTGAATTATAACCACTAGAACTTTAATGGTTAACAGGCTTGAAATTTCAAAACATGTTCTGGTGGTGTGGAATAACTAGGGGAATGTACTGTGGCCAGCAGCAACAACTGGTGTGAATTGACCCCCACCAAGGTTTGGAGTTATGCTCACTGCAGAAGGAGGGGCAGGGAGGAGGAGGATGAGGAGGAGAAGAAGGAAGAGGAGGAGGACGTGTAGGCAGAGGTGCTGTTGTTTATATATTGGCCAATACAGTTTATTATTAAAGCATTGGCTGCTTGTGTATTCTCCACATTATAAATGGGATACTCTATAAACATGCTTAACATACTCCATGCACTGCTGATAGTGATTATGTATTTTAACTAGGCCGCTTCCTGGTTTCATTTCTTCCCTATTTCTAAGCCTAGCTTTGAAATAACTGTCAGCTTTGATTTTTTTTTCTCACAGTGCCCAAGCTTAGTATATACCTTCACATGATGGTATATAGTTTTCTGTTTTCTTTTGAGTGTTTTTGGTGATCTCAGATTTGTTCAATGAGCAGTTCACATGGCAGGATGCCCTCCTTGTCTTTCATCTCCCATTTACAAACTGCCAAAACCAAAGTTGCCTTTGCACTTAAAGTGCTCTTCTTTGGAGACTTAGCAAACATTATAACCTGTATTACCTGACCTAAACTTTCTGTCCTGTGAAGAAGAGGAGTTAAAGTTGTAGCTTTTGAGAGATTTTGACAGCTCATAGCAAACAACAAATGCATCAAGATCCAGTATTATTTGCATACCTACACATATAACTGAAACAGAAGAACTTAGTTGCCACGTCTGGTGTGTGTGTTTCATTTGTGATGTGTGTGTGTGTGTGTGTGTGTGTGTGTGTGTGTGTGCTGATATGTGTAAGGTGTGAATGAAACCCCCAACAGTTTCAAGCTCAGGAAGATGGAAGGAAACCTGGAGCCAGAGTAAAGACCGACTTTTACAACTCAGAGATCTAAGCCTTGCAAATAGCTCAGATAAGACTCCAGATCCCAGATTCACAAAGGACACTGGGCTTCCTTGGCAGGTAAGGTTCCAGACTCAAGGAATTCACAAACAGCTGTAAAACCGGGCTACTTCCTGGCCAGAAACTTGCCTTAAACATCAATCAGATGTCATGGCAACTCCCCTCCCCTAGAAGCCAGGTGAGGGCTGAGGGTTTGTTAGGGCTTTGAGGACTGGAACTATGAGGGGCTTTGAGACTTGGACTTGGGCTTTTGGGCTGAGCTCGCTCCCCCAGGGAGTTTGCCTCTCGTACTCTCCCTGAGGGAGCTCCTCCATCCTGATCTGGAGTCTGGCAGGCCAGCCCGGTTCCCCGGAGCCCCAACCTCAAGATGGGGGTGAGGGGGCTAGCATTTCTCCACTCCTGGGTGTGGAGGAGCTAGTCCCATCTGGTCTTCTCTCAATAAAGCCGGTTCCTGTTAGCTGCCAGCGGAGTCTTTGGTCCCTTCTGTCTGCTGCGTCGCTCGAACCCTGACCTTCCAATATGCACATGTAACAATGTGTGGAGTACAGGAAAAACCTCATATGTCAGTCTTCACCTTCCCCCTTATTTGACACAGGATCATTTTTGTTTTTCCCTACAATATACCAGGCTAGCTGGCCCACGAGCTTCTGGGCACTCTCCTGTCCCTACCTCCCAGCTCCTTGTGAGTGCTGGATTGTGTGTCCAGCTTTTTATCTGGGTTTTAGGAATTCAAATACATACTTGTGGAACAAGCATTTTTACTCACTGAGCCATTGCTCCAGCCCTTGTGTCTCTTTAAAAAAATACACTGATTGTGACCCTTTCAGTTTACAACTTACTAATACATTTTAAGAATACATATAAGGAATTATCAGCTGAGTTCAAGAAGGAGGTGACTTGTTAGATGAATTTAGAGCAAAAGAAGTCTACCTCTTTAATATGGTTGGCTCTTGAGGTTGGTACTTCAAATGCTAACTCTGGCAATAATTTTTAAGTTTATTTGTCTATATGGAGAGAAGGATAACAAAGGCAGCATATGAGCCACCTATAAGGAAAATAACAGCATAATTAGGCTGTAAATTTTTGGGTCAATCAAGAATAAACAAGGCAGGTCAGTTAAGGGTGAGAAGATAAAAATGGCAATAGATGCAGAGTCCCCATGATGCCTCTTCAGATGCTTTAGTCCTTTAAGAGTTATTTCTGAAGGCCCAGGTAGCAGCTTTTTAATGTTAAAATTTAATTGAAGTATAACATGGATAATATCATAAGATACCATGATCAAGTTTTCACAAAGTAACTAGCAACTGTACTTCCAAGCCTCTTCATACCTCTCTCTAGTCATGAGCCCGGGATTGACTTCAAACATCGTAATTTTTAATCTTGTTTTGTTTTGTTTTGTTGTTGTTGTCTTTGTTTTTAACATGGGGTCTCACTATATAACCTTGGAACTCACTATATAGATTAGGCTGGCCTTGGGCTCACATAGATCTACCTGCCTCTGCCCCGAGTGCTGTTATTAAAGGTGTGTACTACTGAACCTTTTATGTGTGCTTTTAAATGGGTAAAATGTATAGCATGTGGATTATACATCTGTGAAAATGCTAACATCGCAGCTTTGGAAAGCGTCATTATGAAGTATAATTTACATGTTGCCCTTTTGGCCCTTTTAGAAACTCGTATGCATTTTTGTGTATTCATGTAGTTTTACTACCGTGGTCATTCTCCTGAGTTTAGACTGTTTTCATCACAAACCCCATTTCTAGTGCAGCTACTCACTCCTGGGTAAGTTGGATTTGCCTACTTTTGTTGTTTGTTTTAGAATTCTTAGCTTTCAAATTCAGTGAGACTTTTGGCAAGTATGTTATGGTGCTCTGAGGTCATGTGTGTTTCAAGTGGAATAAAATATAACTTTGCCACAGTACTATGACATAAATAGATACAATAGCATTTACTTAAATTGGTTTTGGGGATATTAGCATAACATAACAGTCAGGGATGGAGCAGATGCTGAAAGGAGTTCTCTAGTCTGTTGTCAAGATACCAGTCACCCACTTCATCAGACAAATGCATCTAGCACTTATACCTGTTTTCAAATGCCAATTAGAATAGAAATTTACAAAGGAATAAATTTTGGAATATTTAAATTGAGAGGTGTTTGAGGAAATCCAAGATTGTGATGATGTCATTTGGGGAAAGGTAGTTTGATATGATCTGACTGGTTGTTACTACAGTTCCTTCTAAGAGTAACCACATTACATTTTGACATGCTCCCAAAAGTATATGTTTTTTTGGTCCTTTTTGTAATTTTTGTATTGAGAACTTAAAAATCAGTTTGTACTATTGTTAGACCTCACTCTCAGCCCGGGGGACTCGAACCCCTATGGGCCGCCTGAGTGCCTAACGTCGGGGAGCCCCAGTCCCAAGAATCCAGACCGTCAGATGCAAACAGCAAGAGGAATTTTTTATTTCACTTGCGCAAGTGGGGGACTTAGCATCGGGAAGCCAAGCCCCCCTGACCTCGGCCGGGCCAGGCTTTTATAGTAGAAACTCACAGTATTATTATTCATTAACATATAGGGTACTTGTTACATTTGGATTGGCTTTTGGCCTACAGACCAGGGTCACAGAGAAGACAATTTTACATAGTCCAACCTTTTCTCAGAAATGCCACACACATTATTTTGCAGTTCACAAGATGTTGACTTAACTGAATGTTTAACCCACCGTCCTATAGACGGGATATTAGGGGCTCTTCTTGTGGAATGTTTAACCCACAATTTTATAGATGGGGTATTAGGGGCTCTTCTTGTAAATACCACAGATGTTATCTCACATACCATGAGATGTTGACATAGCCCTTGTGACCTCTGGGACTTTCTAGTTTGGGAGGAGGTAAGCTAACAAAGGGGACCAGGCATTTTTCCATGAAAGTGGGGGTCCTACACTATATGTTACATGCTATATGTTAAAGCAGCAGATTTCAGTGGTCTGCATAAGATTTTAGAGCCTTGTAGTTCAGCTTTGACTAAGAACTTCAGGTACCTCCAGCTATGATTCCAGGAGGGGAAGGGCAGATTTCTGGTTAGTAGGTGTGCTGGTGGGAAAGTTGCTTGCTGTCTCTTAACAACAAACACAGCTTCCGTGCTTTGCTTTGCCATGTGACTACAAAACACAGATCTATATTGCTGGCTTCTGTGTCAAGTTCCACCATTAGTGAACACGTGAAAGAAGGACGTAGCGGAGAGAAATGAATCTACTCATGGTTCGCTCCCTGCTCTGAGCAATTCTCCGTCCCATGCTCCATTCTTCATTCAAGCAGTAACAATTCAGGAATAAAGAAGTAAGTCTTTTCCAGTTTGTTGATTCCCTGTACTTGTGGATTTCCTGTACATCATGATGCCATTCAAAGGTCAGAGCCGGGGTGCCCCTCTTCAAAAGTTTGATCCCCATCTCTATGGGGTCTCAACTGAGTGCTGTCTGCTCCTGAGAATTTTGCTCTCAGCTCCAGGAAGTACCTCGTTTAATCCTCTAAATTTGAATGATTTTAGATTCTTGTCTTTTAATAGCTGTACCCTGCAGTTATTCACTGTTACCTAAGTGCCCCTCACTTCGCTCTTTCACCTTGTCATTATCTGCTTAACAGTTTGTATTAGATCATCTCTGTTAAAAATTGGTAAGTCTTCATTGTCTGATAAAACAAGGAACCAGATTTTCTGATGCTGAAAATAAAAGTGAGACCCAGGTACTCTTCCAAGCAACCCCAAGTTCATATGTATTCTTCTACTTGTACCCATCAATACAGCATATGAATGATTTCCTGGATTATGGAATTTATTCACTAGAATAACTAAGATTATGGAAAACTGGTTTTACCTATTCCCTGGTCACAGTGCCATCCTTATTCCCGTACTCCTTCGATTCCATTCTGCTATCCTCAGCTTCCTCAAGACAATTTGCCTATCTGTTCATTTCTCCTATTCTATCATCACCTTCTTAGGTTCTGTTTTCTCCTAGTCTACATCCTGTGAGCACCATGTTAGTTACCAGTATTACTTCACTTATAACACTTATATCCTGTGGCACTTCTCTGAGACATAACCTGAGAAGTGTCCAATGTCCTGGACCCTCACTGATTCCTTCCTGATTTAGGTCTACTCCCTCTTTCCTATCTCAGAGGTAGCCTTACCTTTTCCTCACACCAGTTAGATTTGGAAATACTCTTAAGGACTGTCTCTGTTTCCAAACTTATCATTATCTTTTCTTACCTGACTTGGAAGGTTGTGGAAACTTTGAGATGTGGGTCCTTGATGCTCTAAGTAGGTCCCTAGGCATAGTCCTTGAACTTTCTACCTGCCTGTTGTTTCAGTATGTTTCTGTGTGCTGGTCAGACCAAAAGCAAAGAGCCTCTGCTGCCAGTCCTGCCACTATACCCTTCCTTGCTGAGATGAACCAAAATTCCTCTAAAACTGAGTCAAAACAAAGCTGCTCTCCTGTAAGTTGTTTTTCTCAAGTATTTTGTAATAGTGATGAGAAAATACATGGAAACACAAAAGAGTAATTGTCACTAACAAAAGAGTTTCAGAACAGAACCATGGGACACCCCAAGGTCAGAGAGATGAAGGAGAGCTCTGGACTCTAGTTCTGGAGACCATTAAAGTATTTCACTCAAGCACTAAGTATCATCTGCATCCAGTGCTGCTGGTTAAGTCACATAAGATGACTAAGGAGAATAAGCAGCTTCATTTGGTATCATGAGAAGGTGATCTTGATGTGTAGGTAAGATGGAGGGAAGGAGTGCGTGATTGGAGTGAGTCTGAAGAAAAAAATGATACATAAATTATATGACAGAGAAATAAAAAGAATCTATTAGCTTATGGGGATTTTAAAAAAAAACATGAGTTTTGGCAAAAACAAACTCTTATCTATCTACCTAATCTATTGGGTGTTTTTAATCAATCTCTTTTTCCCATCCTTTACTGTCTACACTATTCCTGCATTGCATTTCAGAGCTTGCCTGAATAGGCATGACTACTGGGAGCAAACCAGGCAGGTTATACCTCAGCAGCTCTTGCACCCTTTCCTACCATTTCAAAGAGGCTAACTCTCGAAATATCTGAGTGAGAGCCCCTGTTTGCGCAATTATTGCTTTGGTGGCCTTGAGAATCATTTAGTCTCCCATTTAAAGTGCTGGTAAGATCCTTTTCTTTTATATAGAGATCTCTTTGTCTTATCTATGAGCACCTACCTCTTTAATGTGTGGATTCTGTACTCAATATGCAATGCAATGACTTTGATAGAGGCTACTGCCTGTTCACCAGTCAAGTGGTTCTGCACATGGTTCTGCACACTCCTGTTTGTACAGAGTTTTATGTAAGAGCTTTTTTGAGCTAGTATTCTGGAGAACAGTCAAGGGCTGGATATATTAAATATTTCTACAGGATTAAGGTGTTTACTTTGTCTTCTCTAAGAATCAAAACAGGAACCAGAATTATCTTGTTGACATTTAAGGAGAGAAGAAGGGAGAGAAAAGGAGGCATGAGAGATGTGTCTGAAAGGTAAGGAGGCATGGGAAATAGAAGATAGTGTCTGGGTTCCAGTGCTTTCATGTGATAGAGCATAGTGAGAAGGGCACAGATTCATAGATGACATAATTTACATGTAACATTTACTTGAGAGGCTTTCTTTTTCAATGCAAATTATTTTTTGGATGCCCAGGTGCTTCCATAAGGAGGCTTCAGGCTCCCCTGAGTCCCAAACTGTCAGGTTCAGGAAGTTGTAAGCATGTGTTAATAGCTTAATTATAGACAGATCCAGCTTCTCAAAGCATTGTTGTCCTTATTAGCAGGCCTCCGCCTGCTCTAGTGGTCAGGAAGGGCTTTTCATCTAGGATGTTCCTGGAGGCCAGACTTTAGTTTCCTCTAGGAAGGAAATGTCCCTCAGGGTAGGGGTCAGGAATACAATTGAAGCTATTGGGGGACTTTTGCAATGCAACAGGCTGTTGGTTTGGTGGTATGATTTAGAGTGGGGGACAGAGTTTGAGCTGCAGCAGGAGCACAGTGGGTGAAGAGCTGTGACTGTAAAGGGCTGGAGCAGCCAGTGTGTCTCCCTGATGCAGCCTACACCAGACAATAGCATGGGGACAGAGATTAAGGCTGGCTCCCAAAGACTTCCTTCCATGATTCTGCTACCATGGACATCCTGTCAGGACACAGTACACAGGAGCACATATTACACACAAGGGCTATTTGCAGTCAGCTGTGATGTGGGGCTAGACAGATGGTTTAGCAGTTAAGAGCACTTGCTGCTCTTACAGAGGACTGAGTTGAGTTCCTAGCATCTACAGTGGGCAAGTCACAACTGCCTGTAAACCTGTGCTCCAGAAAATCCAACTCCATTTTCTGGTCTCTGGGCAGCTCCATATACATAATTATACACACAAACACACATACACATAAATAAAAATAAATCTTTAAAAAATAAATACTGATAGTGTCCTGAAAACTCTAATATCTAATCTTAAATCTTGTTTGGAGTAGAAAAAATATATGGTTTAGTCTAGATACAGCAGAAAACTACCAACCAACGAAGCTTGTCTTTCTTGTCTAGTAAGGCAGGAAGAATACCCTGTATAGCTGGGTGTGGTGGCTTTGCCTGTAAACTTAGCAGGCTGGAAGCAGGAGGATTGGGAATGCAAAGCCTGGGCTGCATGGTAAGTTGCAGTTCTTGGACTGTATAAAGAGATAATCTTAAACAAAACAAAGCAACAACCTCCCCCCAAACAAAACAAAAAGGAATACCATGCACAGACTCATGATGTTTTTAAAAAAGAAAATGAATCCAATGCACCTGAGCTTACAGATTCTGGAGCATTATTAAGCATTTATCATTTAGAAAAAAATGTACAAGAGGCAATTGGTATCTTTTCATTTTGAAAATGCTTTAATAAGTGTTGACAACACTGTTTTGCAAAATGTAAAGGTACTATACAAATTCTTAATACAAAAAGAATAAATTAAAAGCAGATTTCTTTTTTAATTCTGCAATTTGTCTACAACATACATCATTTTTTTCATTGATTACAGTTGAACAGAATCCAGTAAAATCATTTTACATGCTCTACAGTCAGTTTCAGGAGCAGCCTAACCATTTCCCCCTTTATTAAACTAGAGTCCATTTTACACAACTTGTAATAAACTATTGACATGGATGGATATGTAAAATTTTACACCTAGTTAACTAAGCAGTAATTGGTCATCTGATAGCACCTGGATGAGGTTTGCTATATTTAGAACTAAACTAATACTGAATGAAAACAAACTGGGATTTTAACAGTTTCAACACTCATCTGCATATAACAAAATTAAAGAAAAACCAACCTGGCTCACAACTTAGCCTTCTGGCTGAAACAGGCAACTTTGTACCTGTATCCAAAGAATCCAACAGGGGCTTTATATTAGACCTGGGGCTTCGTATTTCATCTTCCTTTAAAGAAACAGGGATCTGTAAAGAGTTTGTTAGTGCTTGTATACAGTAATTGGAGCACTTTCCACCACGTTGACCATTCATCATGTTAGTCTCAAAGGATTAATGTTTTATGTACACTTTGTATTAACTGAACACAGCTAAACAGTAAAACCTGTTTTACTTAATCTGTCTTTACTATCAGACTATCATGATGTTCACTGCTCCTACTCCATTCCTCTCTGCTCCCCAAATATAAAATGTAACCTAAGCTTTTAAGAACTCCTTTCCGTCTCTCTCCTTGATCCAATTGACTTCAGACTTGATTTTCAAACTGCTCTCCTGCTATAACCTGTAACCTTGTAACATTATCACCTTTTCTGTTTCCCTTTGGACTTTTCCTGTTGCACATAGTTCAGTCTAATTATTCAGGCATCTTATTTGGAGAGAAATAAAGTCACCCAATGTTAATGTTTCCAAATAGGGAAGGAAGAAAAAAAATCCCTCCAATAAACCTGCCAAAAAAAAAAGTACCCCACCCCTGTCAAGCTCAATTCATTTTGTAACATCATAATTGGTTTCTCTTAATCCTACAGGTTTACCCCTAAAGTGTTCGAAAAGCTGGAATTCTCAACCCAGCCATGCATAGCTCTGGGGTACCCAGCCTTGAGCAGACCACAGAAAAATAGTGGAAGGGCCTTAGAACAACACAGTATGGATGCTCCTGACTGGTGCTCCCACCTGACTTCCAGAGCTTTCCAAGTCATAGCAGAATGAGCAACAACTTTAGTAAATCTTTTCTGGTGTCCATTTCTTACCCTCCTGGTCTTGTAGAGTCTATAATTATTCTTAGATTCACACACATGAAAAACAAAGATTTTTCTTTTCCATGCTACAGCTAACTTTATTTCTGCTTTCCCACAAAAGTACCCCCACCCTGGCTCCTGTCCATGGCTGTGAAATGCCTTTTCCATAGGAAGTCATTACAAATATAATACCTCCCCTTGTCCCACTCTACTTGCACCAACATGTACACCATAGTACCTCCTGGAGACCCTTTTCTGCCACCTTGAGTAACCCAATTAAGATTGTGCACTGGTTAGTTATTATAAAGGTATGCTGAGGCCTTTGAAGAGTAATGGCTTTCTGGTTGTAAGTTAAGCATAGCTCAAAACACATGTAAACGAGTAGCTCCCACATGCTGATTTTCCCTTCTTTTATCATCTGGGTATCTGCAAAGGTTGTAAATCAAGGTCACTCATACTGTTCGTGGTGTATGGGCCCTCTGGGAGCTCAGCTGTTTCAGTCCTGCACTGTCTACTGGCTTGTAGACATGTGTAAGAAAAGAAAATCTTCCTACCTAAAGTTGTAGTTGGGTTCTTTGAGTGACACACTTATTGAGCTCTCTGTCACACAAGTGTTAACAAACATAACCACAGCAGATAAAACACGTCAATGGATTGCAATGTGCTTTTCCCTTCATTTCCCATTAGAAAAAGAAAATGAAACAACTTATGAAAAAAAAAAGTTTACACTTTTACTGGTTGTTTTAATGAGAGAGAACCACTTTTGGCAATGACCTCCTTAAGTTTCCTACCAGACCCAAAAGCTTGGGCTGAGCCCCTTGCGTAGAGCAGGGCTAACTGTACCCTGCTCTTCCCAATGTCTGTATTCCTTCATGTCCAGACGGATGGAGATTCTGAGTCCACCAGGCCAGCCAAGCCTCCTTTGTCTTCACTGTCCCACTTTCTAAGCTCTCAGATAGGGAGAAGGGAACTGCTATGGGAGATGAGTCAAGACAGGACATGATTTACAAACTGACTGTCACTTGTGCTGCATAGAAGCAGTTTAGAATTTAAAAGAAATTTCACTGCAGAAGAAATGTGTTCCTCTTGGCCCCTTGTATCTGTTTATTTTTTTTTTAATGTATTTAATCTTTGGCAGCATAGATCTGATTATGTCTTTCTTTTTCTCTTTCGCCATGGAAACTCCCCTGAGTTGTCTCACTTCAAATTACTTCAGGGTAAAATGAATATCCCCATGAGGCATGCTCTTCTTGAAATGCTTAGCTGGCCTACAGCAACAGCTAGACACAACTCTACTGTCTTTCTGCACGTAGGTAGGTCTTTTTCCATTCTCTACCAATGATTTTAGTCTGCAGGAATTTCACGAGTGTTGGCTTCCCTGACAGGTCCTGACCTAGGGCTGTCATGGCAGAAGGAAGCCACTCAGCTGCCCTTGAGGATCGTTGTCTGGGTCTCTGTGGGAAAGAGAACCAGGGGACACACAGTGGGACCGGAACCTTCCAGGATGTCTCCTTAGTCAGGTTTTGAGGGTGAAGGGGATACGGAAACAGGAGAAAAAAAGTGCTGAGGGCTGAAGCTGGTGCAGGTGACAGTGCATCTGGGTAAGGCAAATGAGAGGTGGTGAGGTGACTCAAAATGGCATTGAGGCGGTCAGATCAGGCCGGGCTGGCTCACACGAGGGTCCCGGGCTTGGCTTTTTCCTGCCCGTACCATTGGACATCAGCTAGCTCTGGATACAGGGAGGAATCCAGGAAGCAGCTATCACTGTAGCTCCTGTGGACCCAAAAGAGGATATTACAGTTAGAGTGGCACTGATGGGCCTTCATACAGGGAGCATGTTCACCGGCTGACCCTCTACTGATAGGCTGTCTTCCCTATTCCTGGCACTCTCCAGTGGCACTGAGTATAGGGAAGGCCTTCAGAGACCATAAGAATCATATAAAAGAGACTTCCTGAAACCTCAGGAGATACAACCTAATATGCAGTGGTCATCACGATTACCTTGGGAACCTCAGAAATGCTTATGTGCAGGTTCTAGCCTGGAGATGATGCTGTTGGCCTGGGGCATGCATGACTGTTGGAATCTTTCAAAGCCCTCCAGGTGATTCTCAGATCCAGTCAAAGATGACAGCCCCTGAGGTTGTATTCTTCTGGATGATTTTTCCTGAATGACAGGCACTTCAGACCCAAGGGTTAACCAGATTTCACTGGTAAATTTTTACTCTGTCTTTGAAGAACATTTGAAATGTGAGGTTCCCCTAGAGTGAAATTGAAGTGATACTTTGAACTGAGTTTTAAATATTTTTTAAATCAGTATTATGATTTTATAAAAATATTTTTAAAAATATACAGTGGGTGCTGGGGTCTGTAGCTTAGTAGTTGAAATTATGCTTAGCATGCACAGGGTCCTGGGTTTAATGCTTCATACTAAAAATAATTATAAAATAAAAATATAGAAGAAAATACATAGAGAAATGTATATAGAAAAACAGTCTTTCAGAGAGGCATTATTATTTAGGCAAGGTTGGAAAGAGGTAATTCTTAAATATCCATCAGTGGCCACAGAGCTATTTTGAAATCACTAATAATTTATAGAGATCATCATAGAAAAGGCCCTCTCTAGTTCCTAAACCTCTCTTCAATTCCTCCTATGCAACTAATCGCCTAGGAGGATTTTGGGGATGGATGGCAGTAAGAGACTCTAATGTAATAGAGATCAAAGAAAAGCTTGTTTAAAGAGTATCTTTAAAAATTTTTTATTTTATTTTTACTTTTTATTTGTATGAGTGCCTGCTTTTAAGTATACCACTTGTGTGCAGTGCCTGTGGAGGCCAACAGAGGGCATCAGATCCCCTGGAACTGGAGTTACAAGTGGTTGTCAGCCCCATGAGGTGCTGGGAACCAAACATGGGTTCTCTGCAAGAGTAGCCAGTATTCTTAATCACTGAGCCATCTCTCTAGCTCCTTGAGGAGTACCTTAAAAGCCCCCCAAAGCCTCTGAGAATAATAATCAGTCACTCTTCCTTTTCTGTCTCATTTGCTCACTTCTCCAGGAATACATGAATGAAAGCATTCTGTACTCTGAATGTTCCTCATCTAAAGTAGCAAAGGCAATGAAAACCATAAAGTCCCAAGGCCTCTTTGAGCATAGTGGTGGGTTTTAATGACAGCCTTGGGCTTAGAGCATTAGATGTACATGATGCCTAAATGTGCTTCAGAAGCAAAGCAAAAGGTAAACTCTTAGTCATGACATAGTCCATAGCTATCTCTGTAATACACCTGTATTATACTGGGAGTAAATAACTGGATGATTCTATAACACCCTGCAAACATTTTCTCCCTGCTGACAAAACTGACTTGTGATTTGTGTCAGAAGGACTGGGAAAGATGGTTGGGCCCTGCTGGAGACCTATACTGCTTCTTGGGGAACAAATAGTCTCTTCCTAATATCCTTATTAATACCAGGGTGTGCCAAGTAGAGTCCTCCAGTCACAATCACTGGTTCAGAAATGGCCAAAGAACAGCTAAAAACATGAGAATGGTAGTTACCATGTAGGAATGAAGCTCATAGGAACTGAGAACAGAGCTGTAGTTAGAAATAGCATTTGTGGGCTCTGCCCTCAGCTTTGCCTGTACATACATAAACTTAAGCTTATTGAATTGATGTCATTTTTCTATATTGATAATGCTAGTACATTTAAATAGCTTCTTAAACTATCTACAGAAATTTATGTCTGTATGGTTGTGATGTGGATCTCTTAGGGACAAAATTTTCATTAGCTGCATCAGTGGGTATCACAAGTAATCACACTAATAAACACTTCTCAAAGTACACCTGTGAAGTACTCTGAGGCGATGAAAGGACAGTGAGTTTAAGGACTCGGCCTTTAGGAATACCACAGTGTGCACAGAACACACAGCAAAGGCTCTGAGAGGCCTTGCATATCTTTGTTTCACCTAAAACTTCTCAACTACTATCAGTATTCTCTACTCACACCCACAGAATGCACACTGGAAAATACCATCTTACATAGCTTAATATTATAGAATCTCTTATCATTTTTTTTTTTTTAAAGTGAGTAACAGGGCTGGGGAATGGCTCTGTGGTTAAGAGCACCGGCTGCTCTTGCAGAGGACCTGCATTTGGTTCCCAGCACCCACATGGCCAACAACAATTCCAGGGGATCTGATGCCCTCTTCTGGTCTCCGTGGGCATTGTATGCATGGGTGTATTTACATGAAGGCAAAACACTCATACATATAAAATAAAAATAAAATATTTTCTTTTACTTAAAGATATTGTATTCATATTGTTTTCTTTAAGAAGTAACATGATTACATTGAAAGACTTTGTATAGTTTGGAGAATTTAGAAAGGGAGTGAATGGTGAAACTCATAGGAACAGTGACAAACTTCACATAACTGCTGAAGCTTGTCTGCAAACAATATTCAAACCTTATAGTAGACACATAGAATTTCAAATTTATAGTCTAAGATATAATTATATAGTTTTAGTTTGATGATTATATCAGTTTTGTTATTTCAATCCATTCTGGGTTTTGTTGTTAACTTCCTAAACTGTGATTTTTATCTCTAGAAGTTCAATTAGGGCATAGGTGAAGGTATCCTGGGGCTGTGGAAGAGTAATAGAAAAATCATGGCAAACTTCTTAGTGCCTGGTAATGGGAAAGGTCCAACATTAAGGCCTGGAGACCCAGGACCACATGTGAAGTGAAGACCACAGCTGGCCCTCAGGGGAGGTGGGAGGTTTAGTCTAGACAATCATTCCTCCCAAGACCAGAATCTGAAAATAACAGAGGCTTTCCCTGTCCTCAGCTTAAGAGGCAAAGCTGTCTTGCACAACCTGGGATCTCAGGGGAAGGGCTGTAGGGACACAGTCACTCAGAAAAGACTGAAACTGCTGCCTATGCTCTACTCTGCTCTACCATCAGCCTACTGCCAGAGGAATGTGGAACTGTGGCTCACTGTAGGAGTCCCAAACTTCAGGCTCTTTTGAGGGGACCATAGCTTCACCTAACAGGAGGGGACCACAACTCTAGCTCACAGAAGGGGGCCACAACTTAAGTTCATAGGAGCAGACCACATCTATGGTCCAGCTCCCACAAGGGAACCATAACTATAGCTCATAAGAGAGAACCACCAGACTACCACAATTCCAGCCTCATGGGACCACAGCTCCTGATTCATAGGAGGGGACCACAACTCAGGCTCATAGGAGAGGATCTCAGCTCCAGGGGACCACAACTGAGGATTCACAGGAGGGGACCACAGCTCCAGCTCATGTCAGGGGACCATAACGTTGGCTCACAAGAGGAGGATCTCAGTTCAGGTTCATGAGAGAGACCACAACTCCAGATTTCTGTGAGGTGACCGCAGCTCCATGTTTGTGGGAGGGGACCACATCTGCAGCTTACAGGGGGCTTCACAGCATTGGCTCATGGATCAGAAGGTGACACCACAGCTCCAGTTCCCATATAAACATTAAATAAAAGTAAATAAATCAGGGGCTGGAGAGCACTAGCTAGTCTTGCTGAGGACCCTGGTTCAATTCTCAGCACCCACATGGCAGCTAACAACCATTGGTAACTACAGTTCCAGGGGATCAAATTCCCTCTTCTGGCCTCCACAGGCATTGTACAACATGTGGAAGATACACTGTTGTGGTGACTCAGCTAAATGCTCAATTCATATTCTGTGCATGCTCATTTCTAAGCTAATCAAGAAATGCTGTGTGCCAAGGAAGCAAAGTGAACAAAACAGACTATGTAGGAAGCAATCATTCTTTATTAATAATACAAACAGGGAGGCACTAAATAGTTACCTTAAGAAGTTTAGGGCAGTCATTTATTATAACCCGGATAGAGACAGAATGAAGATGTAGGGGTTTTTCCTAGTTGTCACCTAGGACATTATGCACTCTTGGCCTAAGGAGCCAGAGGTGGTGACTTCTTGAAGGCCACTGCCTGTAGGAGCTTTCCCCAACAAGAATGCCTCTTCCCAGAGTAGTACTCAAAGAGTTTCAGAGGTGCTTGGCCCACAGCAGTACTGGTTAAGCCAGGGCAGATGATGAATTCATAAGCCTCTACCATCCACATCTTAGAGAAATCTGTGGCTTATAATGCCTGGCATAGACATGGAGAAAGCTGTATGTATAAGATCCTGGGGAAAAGAACTTTGATCATTTCTTATAAATTTTATTTATTCTGTAAATCAACTTCAGCCATGGTTTATTGTCATATCTTACTAAATGTTAAGTATTGCCTTATCTATATATCTTGTTATTAGCTGAGGGATAGGATTTAACTTACCAAAGCAACTGGCTGAACACACTTAGCTTGGTGAGCAGTGTAGCTGAGCACAAGCCAGGGTGATAAGACCCTCTGGTTTCATATCTCACGTATCTGCCCTTGGATATGTGCTGCTATTCAGCATTATTATTTTGAATTCATTTTGAGCTGACTCAACCATTTTGCCATAGCAGCCTTTCAAATCTACTTCCATTTCTACTTCTGTCACCCTTAGCATATTTTGTCTGTTCATAGTAGAGGAAAAAGAAAAGAGTAACTGTAATTCAAAAATGCTGCCATGACATCATTCTCTCTTTGTCCCTTCTCTTCCACTAGAGGACAAGACATTCATCCTCTCCCTCTCCTCCTCTTTCCTAACTCACTTTTGGCCAACTAAAAAAACTGTTCCATGACTCTCTGATAATTTGTTCATGATTGTGTCCTAAACTACATTGAAGGCTGAAGTTCTGTTCTTTCTCTATTGCAAAGCAAGATTCTGCTGTTCCCCAAAGAGCCTGCTTGTTTCTACTGCTGCATTTTGCTCTTGGAATGTTTTTCTGCCTCCTTCAACTCCCACTGTAGTTCTTTGAAGCCGGGCTCAGGGAGTATATCCAAGAACTAAAAGGATCCCCTCATCTCTGAATCTTTTTAGCATTTTTATTTTTAATTCATAGAGGACTAAATACATTTATGCGGCAGTTACTCAGAACTCCATGTTTTTGACCTACTAAAATTTTATTTCTACTTCTACATGGTGCCCTTTAGTTATCCCTTGAGATGCTATTTAATTTTAGAGATATGCAATTAATTACTTGGACTTTAAGGTCCCAGAAGGTAGGAATCAGATCAGGGGCTACTGTTTTGTGTTTGTGGTAGTAGTGCTTTGCAAATTTCATTGGTCTTTAATTCAGTAGCCAGGATGGTGTCCAGAAGTCATTTTGAGCTTGGAGGTGGTGATAGTGTTAATCTATAACCCACATTTTGAAAACAGGGCTCTCTAGATAGTATTTGGTACAGCATATAACTATCACTCAAATATGGTAGGATGCATGATCTTTGGATATTTTAATCAGCAGTAATGCTGTTTTCATGACACTACTTACAAAGCTGGTAAGAAAAAAAAACAAAACCTCTACAACTGTGTGTTTGATAATGCCTGGGAAAGTCTAAAATATACTTTGAGGGTCTCTACTGGAAAGTATCATGGGGAATATACTGCATCTGGTGTAAAAATATATGTCTAAACATATAGCTCCACATGTAGATAGAAATAAAGCATAAAAATAATGACTTCCATTATTTATAATGGAATAATGGTGATTCAGATGTTTCCTCCTGGAAATTATGACACGGGTAAAAGCATGTACAGAACATCTGGATCACAAACTCACGGGCAGTAAGAACAAAACATTCCCTTACAATACCTCTATTCATCAGTACTTTGGTGAGTTGGAGACTCAGACCCATCCATGATGGGCGAGTTTTCTGTTGCTTCTCTGAACAAAGGAAAGCAGAAGGAGGAAAAGAAGAGAGTTCATGTTAGCAAGAAGAACTGACACGCATGATTAGTAGCTTATCACCACACTGGAAAGATTATATACCCAGTGTCTGTGACAAACTGTAGAGTCTTACAGAACTTTTAGTTCTACCACTGAGTCAAAAGACTTCATTGGTTCTGTTAGGAAGGCAGGCATTGACACTTTTCACTCATTGCTTATTTTCTTATCATATTACAGGGAACAGCTATTATCTTGAACATTTCTACTCAATCTCATAAAACACTTAACTCCAAGGACCCAATATCTTTTTGTTTCCAGTTTGTCTTGAGTCCTTACTGGGTGTATATGGTAAAGCAGGCAAGTCCAAGGACTAACGGACTAACTTAAGTAAGTAGACATGAGAGGGGTACTTGTAGATTTCAAAGCCTATTATCATTTCAAATAATATAGTCAAATATTTGGATCAGATAAGACTAAGTGTGATCCAAAAACTTTGGAGGGTCCACAGAGGTATCTTAATATCTGAAACATGCTATTGGATGATATGGTTTAGCCACTACAGTTACATATATGTGTCATTCCTGTATGATTTAATACTGGGATACTCTTAGACTCTAAACCAAGAAGCTGTCTGGATACAGAGGCTGGGGATAGAATGGTGTATATTCTGTATTGACAGTGATTTGTAATAAAGTCAGAGCAGTAGCTAGTGTGACACTGAGAAGTATGGATGTGAGAACATGTAGTTGTAGACTGTATATTTTCTTAATTTAAAGAGTAACAAGATCACACGGGATAGTTCAGTTGAGGTCAAACTATTGATCATAATGACCTGGGGGTTCATTTAAACATGCCCCTGGGCCCACCACAGAGCTTCTGATTCAGTGGGTCTTGGGTGGCCTGAGAGTAAGAGTGCAGGTGAAGCTCAAGCTGCTGGGCTGGTGTCTACATTTTAAGACCTACTGGCAAAAACACAGGGATTGGGAGTCACAGGCTCTAGCTATGCAACTTTGGCTGAGGCACTTATAGTCTCCAAGTCTCACCTATAAAGCCAAAAGATCTGGACTTCCCTTGCCAAGTTGCAGAAAGTATTCCATGAATTAAAATATACCAGAAGAAGCTTCCAGCCTTTGAGTTCATAGTAAGTAATAAGTGTTACCTCTCCTCCTATCCATGAAAAATGAAGGTTCTAAAGAAGGCCTGGTATAAAACATCAGTAGGATAAATGTGCGGGAGTAAAGGTGCTAAGCATGGAGCTTGAACACAGTCAGTATAACCAACCATAGGACTGTGGTTTTCTTTTAACTCAGCCCATGACTGTCAGATTTTTCCAGACATCCCCACCAATGGACTAGCAAGGCAAAAAGCTATGAATTCAGCTGGATATATGACCTGTGCTTCCAGGAACCAGCAGGTGTTGACAGATTCTCAGAGGCAGCAGCAGAAGTAGGAAGTGGAGTAGAAAGTGGCAGCCTACAATAAGAACAAAGCGGACTTGTGTCCGCTTGACCCTTTGGAAGAGCAGACTATCTTAAGTGGCTACAGAGTAGACTGACCTAAGCCTGCATTTAAAGGTACAATGGAGAGCTGACTCTTGGTTTCAGTTATTTTGCTGTAGGCAGTTTCTACTTAAGGGTCTCAAGATGCCACATCCCATTTGTAGATAAAGAACCTTTTTTCTTAAGAGTATTTGGATATTAAGACAGTGACCACACTGAGAAGCATGTGTAATACCTTGTTTGGGGTGCTCTCTCCTCCCTCTGACATTTTTGCTTAGCATTTCAAGAGGGCCTTAGTGTCATCGGAACTCAAATCAAATGCTGTCTGGAATTGAGCCCATGTCGTGGCTCACTTTCCCACATCCCAGGAGTCACTATCCACTTTAAAACAGAATCCACAGAACTCACACCCATTGAAGAACAGTGGGCAGCTGAAGAACAGGTGGCAGCAATATACAGAGATTTCATTGAAAGGAATTTCAGTTTCTCAGTCATGAGCCCTCTTGGCATTCATTTGCTGATACATCCGTCTGACACTAGAGATCTCAATACTGATGATGTTCTTTTTATCTAATATAGCTTAGAATCCGGAAGAGCCAGGCCAAAGCTTCAAGGGAGAACTTACCCAGTCTGCCAGGTCAGGATGTGGTGGGGACTGCTTGGTGGGGTGTTTCCAATTTCACTTGATGGTGTTGAGCTTCTCTGGCTTTGAGGTAAGGCAGCTACATGTGATTGGTATGGGAAAATCAGGGAGAAGATTGATCAGACCAAATGAAGGAGCTCACAACTCACAGGCAAACCCCATGGCCAGGTGTTACCATTTGCTAAGATCTCAGTGGCCCCATGGCACAATCAGACAGTGTGATGATTATCTTCATATTCCCCCAATCACTTTTTCTCCAGTAAACTATATGCCTTCATTCTGACTGAGGCCGAGCAGAATCCTAGGGTCCTCTTTACCATTGGAAGTAGCCTCAGGGATTGTGATGGTTTCTACAGCATCATGGAATAGAAGCCCCTACATTTCT
Organism: Eospalax fontanierii; assembly: GCA_035773235.1. Taxonomy (NCBI): domain Eukaryota; kingdom Metazoa; phylum Chordata; class Mammalia; order Rodentia; family Spalacidae; genus Eospalax; species Eospalax fontanierii. The sequence goes on along the minus strand of CM069540.1, from coordinate 64,666,283 downwards.
GCTGAGGGAGGACCTGTTTTTCTGGAAAGCAAGGAGATCCACCTCAGGGCATTTTTTGATGTGGCCCAATGTAAAAATGATTCTCACCGGTAGGAAGGGAACTCCAGAAAGGTTGTTGGAGCCTGTGCTCTGCTAGTTCACACTTAACATCTGTTACTTTAATAACTCTCTAAATGGGCAGAGCTTTTAACAGCTCATCCAAATCTGACTAGGAGTTTACTGACATGGACCACATAGAAGACTAGTTAGAAGAATTCAGTGGCAAGTAAACCCTATTTTAGATGTATCCTTTGCTTTCTTGGGAATGGAATCCTTTGCTTCAGTCAATCTCAGATACAGTTTACTAAAATTTTAGTTAAAGATTCTGCCTGTACTCATTTAGTGAAGCATTCCCCCACAAATACAATTTTGTCAGAAAATGCTGCTATCCCTTTCCCACTGATACTTAAAACAACCACTGGATCTAAGAGGGCCACAGGTAATCATGCTTTAAATGGATATAAAATGTATCCATTTCCAGAATCTTACTGGGAAGTCTGGGGCCAGTTTATACACAAGGAAGGATTAGGAGGAAGGTTGAAGTGCCTTTAAGTCCACAGCATACGCAGGACTGTGTTCTAGCCTCTGGAGTTTGTGTTTGGCTCTTTGTGCCCTAATAAACAAGGCAACGGGGACATGGGGGCAGAATACAGGATCCTGGCACACATGAGCAGCTAATCCTTCCTCTCTGCTCTCTCCCAGAAAAGATGACCCCAACAACTATGTTTCAGATGATATTTCACCAGATCTTTGCTTTTATGTAAGTAAAATTCCTGATGGAGTTCCACGACTTTCACTCTTGATTTTATTCTTGGACAGTTTATCGTTTTTCTCAAAAATCTCCCTCATTTTCTTTGCCTTCCATCAAGGGCTGTGGTATATATTAACTGTCTCAGTGGTATGGTATGCAAATGAGTACTACCAATGTAGCACATGGAACTGCTCAGCTGATGTTGAGTATTAGCATTGTTCTTACTTCATAGAGAGATTTCTTAAGGGAAAAGATGGGCCTCCGGTCTTTATATGATTTAGTACTGGTCTGTGCTCTGGGTACAAAAACAGAAAGCACACCTTAGTTTGATATGGAAATTTTCTATCACAGTGTCAAGGATATTGAAAGCACTCTCAGACATTATTTTGTCTGGTGTCACAACATTATTGGAATGTGGAAGCCAGGTTCAACTACTTATTTAAATACAAGTGTCAAATGCTGAGAGCAAGTACTTCTTTCCTCAGGGGTTCAAGACCAGGGTCCACTTCCAACCTAGTCTTCATGGCTTATAACTTGGGTCTCTAACCTACAAGAATTTCTCTTCACTAGGTAACAGATAAACCCTGAGACTTGACTTCATATAACTCGTACATTTCCTTACTAGAGAGTCTAAAGGAATGCTCTGTGCCCCCACTAAAGAGACAGAGGAAGGACAGAATTAGAATAAGAGGGACTGGCCACCTCCCACTGCCCTTCCCACCTCACAGAGCAAAATCCCAGAATTAATTATTCCGTTTCCTCACTACTAAGTTCAGGCAACCTGGCAGCCGGCACACAAGTCCCCATGTACCTCTCCAACCCACTCACCTGATGTGGCCTTGCACATCTGGGGCATCCTGGTGACCCTGCTGTGTGCCACAAAGGTGCTCTGGGAGGAGGTGCTGTACTGGGAGCCGCTGTCCGAGGAGGTGGAGCTGGTGTGCGACAGGCGGCTGTGTTCTTTGTGCGAAGCAGTGGAGCGCTGGTACCACTGGCGCAGCTCATCTGACACTGCGGAGCGGCCTGTGCCTTTGTCCTGGGCGCCCTCGCGACCCAGCGACGGAGTCCGCAGGATCTGGGAGCGCGACGGGGTCAGGCGGCCCGCGTCTGCTTCGTCGCCGCCCCCGCGCCAGCTCTCCTTGAACAGGCCGCCAGCGGTATAGGAGTTGGAGGTCTTGAATTGCGCCTTGACGCTGTAGTGGCCCTCCTGGTCGCTCTCCAGGCTGCGCACCACCACCGGCGTGGCGCTGCCCTCGATGTACAGCGGGTACTCCTTGATGCGGTACTGTGAGCTTGGCTGGCTCTGGCTGTGCAAGTACACGCCTCCGCCTGCGCCCGCGGTCCCGCTGCCACGCGCCGCCAGGTTGGGCATGCTGCCTGAGCTAGCAGAGCCCAGAGCGCCCGCCGCCCGCTGTCGCTGCCTCTGCCGCTGCCGCGCTTTGGATGGCGAGTCCTCGGCCAGTGTCGAGTAGTTGGCATTCATCTGCGCCGGGTAGTAGTGCTCTGAACTCGAGTGGCTAGTGCAGGACGAGCAGTCGTCCATGGGGTCCGAGCCATTGCTGCTACGAGTCCGTGGGGTGTAGAAGTCGGGGCTACCGGTGTCGTTCTCCGAGCCCAGGAGTTTGCCCTGGGACTCCAAGCTAGAGCTTCGATGTCTAAAGTGCAGTGCAAGGCTGTGCAGTCTCGTGGGGCTGATGTCCACCGACCTGAAGGGAGATGCAGGGTTGGTCTGGGAGTCCTTGGGGACCCACAGGACCAAAGCATAAAACCCCCACAGGCTCAGGACCTCCAGCCAATGGGAGGGTAGGAATCATAATTCTAGCAAGATTGCCCTGGTAATCCAGGTGTTTCCCTGGATCCCAGGTGAGGAAGGGAGCTAAATAAGGATCCCTGGAGGTGGAGCCAGGGTTCCCAGTCGGAAGCGGAGGTGCAGCTAGGAGCTTTCCTCTGGAAAATGTAGGTCAGTACCCTGGGTTGTTTTGTTTTGTTCTGTTTTTCTTTTTTAAAGAAAATGCTATAGATAGGAACAAGAGAATCACTATTCTGTATTATGCTAACCTCTTTAAAATGTCAATCATATGTTAAAACCCCTAAATGGATGTTTCCTATGAAGAATGAGGACGCTAAAATGAAAGGTTGGTGGAACATGGAATCCCTAAAAGTCCCTACCAGGACTTTGCCTATGGTACAATCAGCTTATTTGAGTCGACCCTACTATTAGGCAGGTAGATGATGGTGCCCAATTCTGGGATTACATTTTCACAGTGACTCCTTGGCCACATACAGGCAAAGATGGGCCACACCTCTAGCATTTGATGGTAGATTTAGAAGCCCTACTAGTGACCTTCCAGGACCTAGCTTTGCTTCTTTTTAGAAAATGAACCTGATTCATTGAAGGCAAATTTTTGTTTATTTCTTTTGGTCTTCATAATTTTATATCCTGAGGCATTAAAGGAAGTTCAGAATAAATTTAGACTGTAGGAGAAAGATCTATGAGTAACAGGGAACCATGCCTGCCAGCTCTAGACTGTTCTGGTCTCTTCACTTTGTGAACTGCGCTGCCTTTTTGGCCTCTACTTCCACTAGGATCCTTATTGGCTGTCTCTAGGAGAAACCCCTGGATGTGGACAGTGTGGTGAATCTAGTCTGACTCTAGCTCACTTATTACTTGGGCTAGTTTGGAGCCAGTGATGTCTTACTATATCAAGGTTTAGTCCAGGGAAGCATAGAGCAAAAGCTTGACAGACTCACCTCGTGGAATGGACATAGTGGGGGCTCCGGATGCGCAGGTCTGGGGTGGATGGCATGCTGGACTGGGAGTTCCAGTGTGGGAGGCTACGGATGGGGCTGTTCTGCAAGGAGCTACTTCCTCCTGCTTCTGTACAGCTCCCTGTGCTGGGAAAGCGCTTGTGGCTGCTGCAAACAGAGGGAAGCCATGTTGGTTACCCAAGGCATGTGCTGCCTTTCCTTGGTGGCGGGAGCTGACTGGCTCA